>VZTE01001717.1:774136-845104 GCA_013397775.1 Eulacestoma nigropectus
GGCCCCGCTCCCTCGGCCGCCTCAAACCCCCGCCCGCCCGCAGCCGCATCCCCGGCGCTCAGCAGCGCCCAGCCCTGCACAGCATCCCTCAGAACGCCAAAGCCCGGGAAACAGGGACAGGTATCCCGACAAAATGGGCACCCTTCTCCTAAAATCATTAAGGAGCTCCTATAATAAATTTCTTTCCAGAGTGATTTTCTTGTTTCAAGGACTTTTCTCCTCCATCACACTCAGCAGACCTAAAGCAACCACAAAGCTGATTTTGCCTGTAACCCACCCAGAGCTCTGAATTATTTTTCCCACCCCACTTTCAGCCTCGAGTGTTTCCTGAAAGTGTCTGAGCCCGTGTCACAGATGCGGAGCTGCAAGAACGCCCCAGCACAGGTCAGTTCAGGAGCACCAGCCCTCCACACCCAGGAACCCTCAGCACCCCGGCACGGGCGGCCCAGTGGTTCCAGGGCCATCCCTCGCATTGCTCCAACCGGCACCAGCCACCCTCCACTTGCAAAACCCCAGCAAATAAAGTTACTCCGAGAATTTCTCTGCTCTCGCTCGTCTTCCAGCAGATGCATTAATTGTTTTCCACAAACAACAACAAGCAGAATCGATCACACTGGTCGTTATTCTGATTCCAGGGAATTCAGACCCCACATACCTTTGCTGGTTGGAACGTGTGCAACCATTTCTAGAAGCAGCAGTTCCCAGCGGCGTTTCTCAGAAGTTGTTGGAGGGGAATCACAGGCCACTCGGGCTGCACAGAGTTCTGCAGCGGAGACACATCACTGCAGCTCACAGAGAGTGGTTTGTAGAAAATCAAAATATTTCAAAGCAATGGAGGGCTGGGTTTACATGCAGATCAAATGGAGCCCACATAAATGAAAATGACAGCCTCAAAGACTTGCAAAAATAAAAATGTTTAAATTCACAAATATTCTGATTCTTTCCTCTTTAACTGCAGGGAAATAAGGCAGTGATATTGCAAATTCAGCTAAAGCTTTCCAGATTCCTCCACTTGTTTTCTGCTTTGGAAGGGTGGTGGTTGTGAATAAATGTAAATTAAAAACCCACTGCACAGATTAGTCACTGTGATAAAGATCGATAAATACAAAACCCTTTCACATACAGACGCGCATATTTCAAATACAGATCAATTCATCACACTTGAACTAAATGTTTTGTTCCCAGGTCACAGACTCACTTTAAAACGACCCCTGCAATCAAAGGCCACCCAAAAAACCCCAAACCCCACAATGGCGCTTTCCACTGTCCAAGGGACCTCTGTGCTCCATCCTCATGGATCACAAGTTTCAGCTGATACACAAAATGCCACAGCTGAGGCCACATGTGGGATTTCTGTGGGCCAGGAGATGTCTTGGCACAAACACACCCTTCAAAAACCCCAGCAGCGTTGGCTCTGGTCTCCTCTGAGCACTTGTCTGGTCACACCTTCCCACCCTGTTTTGCAGCATAACAACATTCCAAGGTTCCACCTGCAGAGTCACCAGGGCAGGAGCCCTCAAGTCAGCTTTAACCAAGGCATTTATTAGTAACTATGGGAATCACCTCTTCAATCCTACTGCATTCTGGGTTAAAGCCATGCAACACTCTTCACTACCACGTACAAACGAGGATTATTTTAACCGTCCAGTTCTGCACTCCTGGCTGTCACCGTCTGTCCCACTGCTTGGCTCCAGCTGCCCTTCCTGACTCACACGGATGCGTAGCACAGGAAACAATTCCATTTGCACTGCTGCTTTAGCTCAAACCCTCCACAACAAAGAGCACTAACTCTGCTTCTCCTTTCACTTGGAACTGCCAAACACTCAAGAAAATCGGCAAGAGGTGGCCCTGACTTCTCTTTTCCGAGTTCGCTCCAAGTTTCCCCACGCGTGTTTCAGAGCACATCCGTCGGTTCGCCATGGTGTGGCAGCCAACAACAGCTAGTGAATGAGGCTGCCCGAGCCTGCCAAAGACAGCTCTGGAGCTCTGCAGCAGGACAAGAGAAGAAATTGTTGCTTTTTTGCTCTTGGTTTTGTTTTTTCATTAGAGAAACCCTTAAATGCCTGTTCTAAGGCAAAACAAGAACAGCTGTAGAAAGTTAACAAAAACAGAGAAACAGACTCCAGACTAAGCATCTTTGCCTATATTTACTTTCAAAGTCCCAGCAGTTGTGATGATATTTGGGTTTTTCCTTTGTAAAAGAATATCACATACAGGACAGTTTGGGTTTTGGTAGAGGGCACACCACCACTCCAAGGGTCTGCTTCTATTATTGAGCCATTAAACAACAGAAAAAAAATAGGTGATCAATTAAACCAAAACCACGCCACCACATTTTCTAGAGATTCCTGTATTTCATCCACCATTCTCTGACGAGATGAACACTTCAGCTGACCCCACTGAAATCACATGCAGAAGCCTGGTGAGTTCAGCAAGTCCAATGTCATTTTTCCGGGCTTTCAGCAAACAGGAAAAACTTGTTATTTTTTGGCAGAAGTGCAACACACCATCTTCCACTCCTACCGTGACCCATAAAGTAATCCAGTTTTTAAAGATCTGACAATTTTTGGGAAAAGGCTACCCAGCAGAACTTATTCTCCAGCTCCCGGGATGGCAGCAGCAGGAGCCAGGCTGCACAGTGCAGGTCGTTGTGGCACTGCCCGGGCTGCCAGCGGCTGCCTCGGCTCTGCCCACAAGGGCTGGGCCATGGCCAGAGCCAGATTTGGGCTTCTGAGCTGGTGACAGAACCAGGCTGGAGCAGGGCAGTGCTGGGGCCTGGCTCATGCCCTCGACCCTGTGCCAGCAGCCCAGTGGGGAGGGATGGAGGGACGAAGGGACACCTCATAATGCAGCAGAAATAAAACCAGCAACACATGACAAGTGGCCCACTGCCTCGACAGTCATTTCACCACGATGCTGTAGGAAAGTTCAAATTTTTACCATGTGAAATAAGAGCATTTATTGGGTAAATCAAGTCAGCATATTACCAAAAGTGAAAGGAGTACACTGGAAGCTGGGGAAGCAAATCCCCCTGCTCTGCTTGGTCCTCAGTCTCCAGGACACTGGAACCTGTGAGGCGAGGACTGAGCAAGGGCAGAGCTCAGCTCCTGGCTGCTGGCATCACCCCAGTGGCATCTCTGCATGATGGGAACAGCTGACACAGCCAGAAGGAGTGACAGTGGTTGAGAAACATTATAATTACCAAAGAACAATAAATATTGATTTTATAAGTGCATATTTGCATCCAGTTTTATTATAAACACTATCAGGCAATTCTGCCTGGTTACTTTTTTCTTATCTTAAGCCAGCAAGCTCTCCAACAAGCCCAACAAACTGAGATCAAACAGGTCATATTTGAGGGAAGATATTTGCCTGACAGCAATTTCTGATTTGGGAAGTCTCACCTGCCCTCAGTGATACCCCAAGGACAACAGTTTTTCACATTGCAGATCCTGATATGATGAATGAAGCCGATCTAGTATCTCCTGTAGATTGATGTTCTTTTTAAAAAATAAACCCTCAGTACCCACAGCACAATTTCAGCAGAATACATGTGGAAGTGCAGGAACTAAAACAGTATTATTTTGAATAATTTCAGTATTGCAGAGGAACCTTGTAACCTACCACAGGAAAAGAGAAACTTGGCCATAAACTCCCCTGCCTGGACTTGCAGCCTCAGTGTGAAGCACATGTGAGCAGCCTCTAACTCATCAGCATCTCAGAGGTAACATGGGAGTTAAGGCTGCACTGACATTACTTCTGAATATAAAAAGTAATAAGTTAATGCTTTGGAGAAAAAAATACCATTTCTCCTGTTTGCCTCAGGCTCTCACAGCCCCTGTGCTCTGTGCACCAGTGGCAGCCTGCAAAGGATCCCTGTCATTGCTTCACCTCACTAATTAGAGTTTACCTGCTGCAGATTACAACATGGGATTAGCATTAAGCAAGAGCTGTCCTGCTCACCCTCAGTCTGGTCCTGAGAAGTGCTGAGCAGCATCCAGGGGAGTTTTAGTTCAGCCCTTCCTTGTAGGGAGGCTAAAAACTTAATAACTTCTATTTATAATAATAAATTAACATACATTCTTTATACCTCTAGGTTTGGGAAGGGTTTTCAATTTCCTCCATAAATCAGACCCCAAAAGAATCACTGTGTCACTGAAGCAGGTGTAAGATCAGCAAAACCTCAGGAAATGCTTGTGACCCTGCAGGGCACAGAGAGAGAACTGCAAGGGCAGTGCCATTTCCAGTGTTCGGCAAGTCAAATCCCAGAGAGGCACTGCTGGGACAAACGGAGCGCAGGCCTGGACTGGAATCCACTGGTCCCAGCACCCACTGTGCAGCTGGGCTGGTACCAACACCTGACACGGTGCTGACACTGCCCCGGCTCCTGCTGATGGAGCACCCAGTGGGTCAGACCTGGCTGTGCCGGGCACCAAGCACTGAAGGGAGGGACAGTGCCAGCACAGGGACTGTCTCTGCCGAGTTCCAGGTGCAGAGACATTTAGACAAGTGCTTTACCTCCGAATGCCGAGCGTTCCCTCTGGGTCAGGGGTGCCTCTGCCCTGCATCTGGTGTCAGGGTCGCGTTCACCCCGCAGACACTGGGGTCAGCCCGATTCCAAGGCTGGACAGGCACACAGGGCAGGCTGGAGGGATGCTTGGGAGCAGAGGTGCAGTTTCACACTCACAGTGAGATAGGTATAGAGGGCCTTTCCCATCTTTTAAAAACTTATCGTAGGGAGACTGCTGAAGGTCAGATAACCGCAGGCGTTCCCTGGAGCCTGGCGGCAGCGCTGGCAGCCAGCTCAGGCAGCGCAGATGTGGCAGGGCTGCAGCCCGCTCTCGTTGCACGCCGGACACCGCAGGGCCCGGTAGGACTCCCTGAATCTGTTTGCCAGCATTGAGAACTTGCTTCCATGGCACAGTGTGCAGGGAGCACAGCCTGAGCCTTTGCACTGCGAACAACCGTGTTCGGCATGGCCCTCCTGAAGCAGAGAAAGGAAAAAAAATCTGTCAGTGGGTGTGAGATACCAAAGCCAGGAACATTCTTGAAAGAGGGAAATTCTGTCTTCCGGTCTTTGCCACCACGGTTGCTCCCGACACACCACTCTACCTACGACAATCAGTTCTCCACAGCAAGGACTTTGACAAAAAGGCTCCCACATGCTTGGGGACAATTTGGGGAAAAAGAGAAGTTAATGTGACTGGGCTTATAACACAATACTCCAAATTCATCCTTCTCCTCTGTACAGCTCCACTCATCATCCTGTCATTCCTTATCACACCATTTCCACTCTGTAGCCTCACTTCATTTCTTCAGGGATTGCTCATCACCCTCTCTCCCCAAATCCCTCATCACCACCATGCACACCTTCTTTCAAGCTGTACTTTGTGCCTGCTTCTCTCCCAATGTGCCAGGCAGCCCCTTTCAAATCCCACCTTGAAATTCCTGGGAGCAGAAGGACCGCAGTGTTCCGTGCTCAGTACGGGCCAGACTCAGTTCCATGAAACTGTATCAGCTCCACATGACAACACTGGGCTTTGTGGGATCAAATCATGGTCAGACTAATTGGGATTCTGACCAACAAAGACTCCCCCGAGAGAAAGCAAATGTAAGGCACAACCTCATTTCAGCTGATACTAAAATTTTAGCCTGAAGCAGTCTCAGCCACAGAGCAGCTGTGTTTAGCCTTGTCAGGCTGGAGAAACTCCGGCCTGCCCTTATCCCACAGGGAGGGGTGACAAGAGATGGAGCCCAGCCAAGCTATGAAAATGCCAGCCATCTTCAGGGGAAGAGATCAGTGGGAGACATGAGCATCTGGAACCAGCACCACTGTCCCCAGAGCACAGTCTCACCACAGTGTTGGTTGTTATCTCCTGAGGGAAACAAGGAACAAAGTGGTGCTTTTTATCCAAACTCAGTTAGGAGCCAGATACAGAGATGGATGGGGCTTGGGTGGTCTGACCAGGGCTAAGGGGAAAAAGCACTTTCCATTTTCTCTTACCTGCACATGCTGGATGCAAGTGACCTTATTCTCCACATCTTTTTTATGTCCACCACTAAATCTTTCTTTCTTCTCCCGGTACATGAACGTCCAGTCATTTATTCCCTCAGTCTGGATGATTCTTCTCATGAGCTCTTTCTGGTCCATCGGTGCACGGATGATTTTCAGGTTATTGGTGTAGATGATGATCTTGCCAAAATCTACAACTGGGGAAGTCTGAAGAAGGAACTTACCAGTGTCTCACCAGTATAAATTCACTCTACAAACACTGATGGTCCCTAGGCTTCCAGAAGAGCATCCCCTCCACCAGGCCAGCTCCCCTGATGACCCCCAGAGCATCCAGCAAATTGGTGGAGGTACAGCCCTAATGGGTGAATTTGTATTTTTTTTCTAGTAATTTTAAAGCTAAACTTGGCAAGGTCAAACATTTCCCTGAGAGCAGCATTTTGCTGACCTGGTCCCTCCTCCCCCCTCTCTGGGTGTCATATGGAGTTACTGGGGCCTATTGTTTTACACACTCTTCATATTTCACTCTGAGTAGGTGTCTGTGTCAAGAAGCCATGCAAAAGGAGATGTTCTCCTGAAAAATGCCCTGAGCCACATCAGCTGTGATGAGGTGGCTGGTGCTCTCCTGGCAGTAGGGCACCTGCTTCCCCATGGGGAGAAACATGAGGGGGAGGCAGGTGAGCACAAGTCCTCCCCACCTGCAGAAGGTGAGAGCCTGGTGTGTGTTACACAGACACGGTGTCTCCAAACACCAAGTGCCTGCTGATGCAACACAAGCTGCTACTGGACAGTGTGGTTACTCGAGGTATCTGTGGTAGGGGAGACTGGGGAGGGAGAGGAGCGTTACCCGAGAATGCAAAACAAATTAACGGGGTGGATAAGATCACAGAACTGCACTGTCTTTGGGCAGGAGAGATTCATCGTGGTCTGATGTTTTCAGGCAAACTACATGTCCAGTGCATCACCAGGTCAAATATCAGCCATCTGGGTTTCCCACACACAGCTTTGATGAGCACCAGGAATTAACAGACTTTCAGTGTGTTCAAATCAAGGCCATAAAAACTATTTACACATATCATGCATGTACTGCTTCTTTATTAGGCCTAAAGAAACACTTCTCTATCAGTGGTGTTAATTATATGTTAAGAAAATAGCCAGTGAAACTAAGCTGGGATTGTCCAAGTAGCCAAAGAGGAATTCTGGCTGCCAGAGGATGCAGATACCTGGTACCTTGATGGCAGCACTGGCTTCCTGCCAGCAGAAGTCACACAACTTTAATATTTTAAATATATCTAATTACCTGAACATCCTCCTTACATTTGACTGATCTAGATGCAGTAGGATTCCTATGTACAGATATCAATATCTATGGAAATGTTCTATTTTACTCTACCCAATGGATAGATGCAGATCAGCACTGGGAGAAGCCAGAGCACAGCTGGCAGATGCTGTTCTCTCCTGCCTGCGCTGCTGCAGACCCTGAGGATCCTGCCACATGTGGCATATTCAGCATATGGAATTCCTGGAATAATGGCTGGAGATTTACAACCACCCTTCTCAAGCCCTGGCCTGACAGAATGGTTTTATCTGGATGAGGCTGCAGTGTGAGACTCCTGTCACCACATCGCTCCGAGCATGACAGCCTGAAGCTGGTCCCCAGGGAGGGGACAGCACTCACCCTGCAGTGGCTGGCGCCGGGCTGGCAGTCGCTGAGCAGGGGCGAGGTCCCCATGAGCCCGTGTTTCTGATCCTCGCGGAGTATGCTGATCCTCCGGGCAGTCAGGGCCGTGGGCCAGTAGAACCTCTTCTCTGGCAGCTCCCCGGCCCCGCAGAAATGGTCCTCTGGCTCAAAGCTGTGGCGCAGGAAGCGCCGCGAGTGCTCTTTGGCCGGGGGTTCGAGCTCCTGCCCATCTTCGTAGACTTGTTTTAACACTCGACCACTGTAGGCTGAGGAGATTTTGAACCTCACCTTGCGGGGCCGTCCCTCATGCCGCTGGCTGAGTTTCTTCTGGGGCTCATCCATCATTGGGATTTCAAGCTGCAGGTCCTGGAGATCGGCTCCAAGAGCTTTGGGTCCAAAAGAAAACACTTCCAGCTTCCCCCCATCACATGATGTATAATTCAAGGTTTCTAGTAGTTCCTCTCATCTTACAGCAAAACTGACACCGCTGTATTAAATATTGATAGAAATTCACAAAGAGAAAATATCATTGGTAGTGAAGCCGAACACAGGTTGGTGAGTGGGGGCCAGGCTGGACACCACAGGAAGAAAGGAGTTAACCTGGAAGGAGAAGATTAAATAGGAAACTCTACCCATGTTTCTGAAACCATGGAAATGTTTCTGCCACGTGCTGTGATAATAACTACCCCAAATGCATCATCCCAGTACCTTTTCATAATTTTCTGACAAGGTAAAAAGTTAAAAAGACAAATTCAGAGAAAAAGCAATCCAACCTCACAAATTGCAAATGTGAATAATTCCTCTCCCATTCTCACACTGAAACCCTGAAAGCACAAAGCTCAGTTTCATTTTAATCTAATGGGTTCCTCTACAGGTTGTGAGATCTAATTAAGATATTCTCTTGTTAGTGCTCAATCCCTATTTGTAATTCTTGATGCATTTTAAGGCCTTTTGGACTATTCTGGGTTTGGTTTTCACTTTTAGGAGACAGTCATCACTTCATGCAGCCCCAACCAAGGGACTTCAATTCCCCGACACCCCCAAACCTCCATCTCCAGGCAGGAATCCAACCCAGGCACCTCCCATGACAGCCCATCCTCAGAGATCGCCCCCTCACCCCAAAGCTGGTGCCTCACTGGCCTTGTCTCTGTCACAGTGGGGTGTGGTTCCTGTGCCCATCCCCGGCTGGGCATCTCGAGCTCCTCTGTCCTTTCCAGGGGTAAAATAAAGAGTATGTGTGGTACAAAACACATCCACAGGTAACTGCTGTCTGGGCTTTAAACATCTCCCAACACCTACTTGAATCAAGTAGGTGCCCAACAGGAGTTAAAATCTCTTTTCTTTTTTTTGAGTTCCAAGATTTTAGTACATATCCACCATTACACATCAAGTGGGACTCTGCCTTGGCAGGATGTAGGCAGAGAGCTTCATTTAACTTCTTTCAGTTCAAACCCAGCACTTTTAAAGCTTAATGCTCCCAATAGGACATAATATGTCTTTTAAAAGTTTGTTAATGAAATCCTAGGATGACAGTTTAGAATGCCTGCTAATAATTCCACTGCACAGACCTCCCACCAACCAAACAGTTGCCACAAGAGGTTTCTGTCATGACAGACGCCGCTCCTGAGGATCCCTTGGGCTGCTGGAAGCCTCATCATAAGGACATGTAAAAAGTATTTCTTGCACCAAGAGAACAGGCCTGAACACGCCTGGGTAAACACACAGCCCCGGAGCCGCCCTTGGCATTGCCACAACTCTATTGTAGTGCTGATGCCAGGCTCCCATCCTATCGCACACAGGAGAATCTCACTTTATATGAAAACTCTGATTTGCATGAATCACGCTCGGCTCTTGCTGCACTCACTTGGGAAGCCTGATCCACCCCTTCCCCTGTGAACCCTACTGAATCAGGCCTCAGAATTGCTGCTTTCCAAAGGGTCCCCAGCGGCCATAATCTGACACAAATCGCACTGCGTGAGATACCTCAACTGGAGTTCATTTCCTTTTGATTAGGAGAACAGTCAGACAGGAAAGGAAGTTCAAAGCAGCAATGAGAGAACAGAGCACGAGCACCGCTGCGAGCCGAGCAAAGCCACTTGTGGCTGCAGGGTTGCTTACGGGTGCTGCCCCGGCTCAGGCGCACCCGGCCCTGTGACCGCAGGAACAGCCCATCCTCTGCAGGGCTATCAGCCAGGCACCACCAGCCCACGGCTCCTGCGCAGGGCTGCAGCCCGGGGAGCTCAGCCTGCTGCCCCAGTGTCCTGCAGCCACACGCTCCCCGCATCACCCCAGGGCCAGGACACAGAGGCTGCTGCTCGTCCCTCCCTCCCAGAGCCACACGCTTCTTTTATGTCCATGTACTGATGACTCTTGCACAGAAAAGATCCCCAAACGGCCATTCTGCATTCCTTAGCTGTTCTGAACAACTCCAGCCAATGTTTCCACATGAAATATCCCAAATGGGGACTTTCCAGGGGGTGTTTGATGAGCCCATCCCCAGCACCACCCGTGACCCCTGGAGCCTGCACAGTGCAGGGTGCCGGGGCAGGCACTCAGCGTGGTGGGGCTGGCACGGGTGGGCGTGGGATGGGGAAGCCCCCGCCACCCACATGGCCCTGCCAGCACAGCAGCAGCTCCCGGGGCCAGCGGGGGTTTGTTTCCCACAGCTCGCACGAGCCTTACTAAAAATACAACAAAAATAATTTTGCATTCAACAGTGAAATCATTAAGCTTCACGACCTAGATCATCACAGCACTATATTTGACTTCAGACTCGGTTCCACTGCATTTTAATGACATCTGTCTTTCAAGCGTGGGGCCTCTCCTCCCCACAGCAGGCACGGGAAGGATCGGGGAAGCCAGAGGCTCTGCAGAACAAAGAGCCAGCCCTTGCCCTGAGGAGCACAACACGCTGCAGCAGATCTACTGCAGCAAAGCTGGGTCTGTACAAAGCAGGCCGCAAGAAGAGCCACAGTGAGCTGGACTTTGAAGGCATGTTTCCAGCTGCAGGTTTTGCTGGAAAATATTTTGTTGTGCTGGGCATCCTTAGAGCAAGCACTGCCGCTCTCCTTCCCCTGCACAGGTGGGCAGGGAGCAGGATGGGGATGAGCATCGGGCTCTCAGCTGCAGCAGTGCCCTGCTCACATCACCCCGAGCACACAGCATCCTAGAGCAAATTGCCAGGACACCAAGGATGCTTCCCAACACACCCTGTGACAGAAAGAACAAGGCCTGGGAGGGCATTCACCGGCAGCCAGCACAGCCACCACTCCCTCTGGTCTGGCAGCCTGCACCTGGATTTCATCACTCCTTGTGCCAGGAGATACTGGCATCTGCAGCTAGAAGTGAACCTTAAAAAGTACAAGTATTCTGCTAACTACTGCTCTGGAGTCTCCTATTCAACAGCACTGAGACAGTCTCAGCTGAGACTGTTTTATACTAGGGCCTAACAAACCTGTCCATATGAGCCAAGACAGGCAAAGGTCTGCTTCCAGCTGTCTCAAATCTATTTCTGCCAGCAGCTCAGAACACCTGTAATCTTTCATCTGACATTAAACATCACATTTTTTAAACGAACAATTTTTAAAGTCTGAAGAGTTTTTTAAATATGAGCTGCCCCAGCCAGACCTGACAGGTCACACAGCGCTCAGGCTGGCTGTGTCATATTCAGGATTTGGTTTGGAATCACCAGGGTGGGAGCGACCTCACGAGGTACCTAATCCAGCCCCCACCTCAAAGCAGCCTGGTCAGTGTTCTGGTCATCTCTACAGAGATGCACAGCACTGAATTTGTTCAATGTCTTTAGCAGAAAGGAGGCACAAAAGAGCAACACACACGACCTGCAGTGGGTGGCACCTGCACAAGCAGCCCTGGCACTCATTGCCCTAACACCACTATTTCCAAATCATGGAAAACATTGCAGGATTGGCTCAGGTGTAAGCTCTGATGTTCAGATCAGGAGGCACTAAGGTCTGTCTCCAGGGGAAGCAGCCTGACCCACACCAAGAATTTTTGGCATTCCTGGCCATCTTCATCCTCTGCCAGGGACTTACTTAGAAACCTTTGAAGTACTGGGCAGGTGGCTTGTTCCTGCTGTGAAATACAGGGACAGGCATAGATCCTGGGAAAAATCCAAGGAGCTCCCCCAGAGCTGTCCTTTCACTCACTCTGAGCTCATGCATCCCTTGGGAATCAGAAGCTGATTGCTCACTGTCAGCCCTGGATCAGCAATCCCCACCACCAGCGTTCCCAAGCATCCCTCCTGTATCCAAATTCCTTGTTCCAAAGAGGGCTGAAGCCTGCCATCAGTACACCCCAGGACACAGCAGGAATGAAAGCAATGGTGCTGCGAGAGAGCCAGCAGCCTCATGCATACAGCAGCTAAGGCCAGCACGACTGGGTATGGATTTAGCTCAAGGTTGGATTCTCTGATGCCAACATCTTTTCCTTTGGAGCAGACATCTAACATCTCCTCAGCAGTCCTAAGCACCTAATTAGATCTGAAGTAAGGTGCAATGTCATGCTGCATCATCTCCCTTCATGAAGAGGCTGACAGGGTTTCCTTTTGTGATCAGCCTCCTGTTTTCACAAAAAATGCCAAAGTCACAGGTTATTTAAAATCCTGGATGCTTTAACACTCCACTGAGCTGGATTCACAAGTCATGAGGGTGCACAGACACAGAGCTACACGTACACACCTTCACACACACCGTGAGTCCACAGGACTCCATTTTTCTAGGAATCCAAGCTAAGGCTTCCTTCTGCCAGCACAAGGCAGGGCCCACCACACATTCCTGGAGGCTGAAGTCAGTGGGAGTGGAGGACGCCCAGCACCTCCGGGAGAGCAGCGGGCTCCGTGATGAAAGCCAGCTCACTCTGCACCAACCTAAGTAAGCACAAAAATCCTGAAGTCACAAAGAAACAAAGGAAAAAACAGTAAAAAGGGCTTCAAAGAGGGAAATTCCCAGGGGTTGGGTTTTATCTACGAAGACAACTCTCCCTGGGCTTCTCCTGAGAGCAGCAGCGCAGCCTGGGACCAGAGCCCAGGAGACCAGGCCATGTGCGCAGCGGGCAAGGAACAGCCCAGGCACTGGCCATGGCACAGGGGCACTGCCCACCCAACCCCCGGAGCACACAGGGCCGGGGCAGGGAAAGGGCCTTTGCTGGATGAACCCACCTGGCGCTGGAGCGAGCGCCTGAGGAGCGCTGCTCTGCCCTTCGGCTGAGGAGCAGCTCCCAGGGCCTGCAGACGTGGGAACAGCTCTGCCAGCACAGGGTAACTCCACCACGAGGGCTCAGGGTCTCCTGTGTGTTCCCAGGGGGCTCACGAGGAGCCTGGTCCTGCTCCCTAGACCTCCTCCCACAGGGAGCACTGCTCTGCTAGCAGGAGCTGTGGGAGAAGCCAACTCAAACTGAGTCCCCAGGTCGCAACACGACCAGAGCAAGCAGCAACAAAGAGCTGAACCAGCCTCCCCCTCACCCAGTAAAGCAGCAGCACACCCGCAGTTTTGGTCAGTGCTCACCCCTCCATGCTGCCCCTCCTAGAGCCGGGGCTTCAGAGCAGCAGGATTTATCCCTGCTCCTGGCTGCAGCACTCACTGGTGGCCAGAAGCACCTGGGAGCACTAAAGGTGATGCAGCCTTGCAATCAGTGGCATTGTTTCCATCTGTGTTTAATTAGGTAACTGTAGCCTGCTATTTTCTGCGGTCAAATCTATATAGAGACCGGCTTCCAAAGGCCTGTGAGGTGGTGTTTAGGTCCACACTACTTGGAGAATTAAGACTGCATCCATGCAGGTTCAGTGCTTATTGGGCAGATCCCAAAGAAGCAGAATGCTGTGCTTGCTGTTCTGTGGTTCTGCTCTGCACTGCAGAGAAAAAAGGATGCCAGAAAAGTGCCTCCCAGGTGGGAGGCACTGGGCACTGTCTGCTGAGGGGCCAAGGGCTCACAGGCAGCTTCAGCTCCCAGCAGAGGAGCAGGGGCTGCCCACTGCCCTCCCCTCCCTGTGAGCAAGCTCCAGCCATGGAGCAGCTCAGAGGTATCAGAGCCAGTCTTGTGTCTACCCCACAGTCTCACAGGCCTAGTGTCAGCTTTAATCACCCCCATTCCATTCCTCCCAGGTGCAGGGACCAAGCTGCAGGAGGAGGAAGAGGAGGAGGAGCAGGAGGTGGCCCCACTGACCTCTCCAGTCACAGGAAGGACACATCCATCCTCTCTCGCTGTTGCTCAGCCTAGTTCCACCGCCAACTACTCCTAATGACACTTCAACAAACACACAACAATCTGTCTTCACGAAACTCAGTGAATAAATTTAATTTAAAAATACTTCTCTATTTCTGGACAGGCACCACTCTGCTCCAGCTACTTCAGAATCAGCTGAAGCCTTCACAGTACCCAACAGCCAGACTGCACAAGGCTGTAATGGCAAAACACAGCATTCAACCCTCCGTGAGCTTAATAAACAGCTCCCCTAACTCCTCCTCTTATGAAGTGTAGATGGGGTCTCAGTGTTTGGCTTCTATCCTCCAGCTGATGTGTATGAACGTCATGAAGGGGAAAAAAGGAAAAGAAAGCCTGAAACAGCTCCCAGAGGGTTTGTCCCTCTGCGTGCCCCTCAGGGGCTGCCCAGAGGGCGTTGGGAGCAGGGAGGTGGTGGCCGCTGGCTGCTGCCCAGAAGAAGAGACCAGGCATTGGTTTGAGAGGTGGGAAATTTTAGAAAGGCTTTCTCTGCTGGCTGCAGGTCCCCACACTCTGCACATCCCTGCGGAGTCACGCTGGCCTAATTATGTCTTCAAGCAAACACAACCTATTTACTAAATGTGCCGGGTTCTGCCATTGGCACCGCTGTGTGTTCAGAGCCCACGGCCGCCGCCGCTCCCCACGGCCGACGGACACTGCCCACAGGACCAGCAATCCCGTGCCAGGAGGAGCACTCCCATCCTGGCCCTTGGGGTCTGGAGGCACAGGCAGGTCCCGCCATTCGCCCCTTTCAGCAGCAGCACTGGGCGCCGTGTTTGTGGGTGGGTAGGAGGATGAGCTGCCAGCTCAGATCTATAATCTGTAGCAGCTTGTAAGAGGCACCCCCTCTCCCTGCCCTCCAGGAGCTAAAAACAGTCTGAAAGGTCCTTCTTCCCCTGGGAAGGAGGCATGTGGCATCCACTTGCACGGTGCAGAGTGGCTGAGGCTTTTTATACCCCCTGGAAATGCTGCTGTGCTGTGCCCTCTCATGGCACACACAGCCCTGGCTGCAGCAGTGCTGCAGAGGTCACTGAACCACGGCCCAGGGCCCCCGCGGCTCCTGTGGGACGATGAGGACAAAGTGTGTTTGCACTTTGCTTTGGGATCCATTGGAGCTCTCTTCTGAGTCAATGTTGGAGTTGGGGGAAGCCAAAAGAGGCAACTCCCGGGGGAGACGTGTGTGCAACCACTTGGTGTGGAAGCAAAGGGGGGCACATTGTTTTCAACCTTGTCTCCCAATTTCCAGCTCCATGATAAACCTCTGAGTAACCCAGCCTTGCAACACATATTTCAGTGGTTCCATCCCTTCAGTACCAGGCATCCATCCCCTGGGAAGCCGCAGAGGGCTCCTGTGGATCGGTGGGGCCATGCCCAGGCAGAGCCCTCTGAGGCGGCACCGCCTGCGGCCCCAGAGCAGCGTCCTCCAGACCAGGCATCCCGCTGCATCCAGCCCTGAGTTAATTACAGCATCGGCACCAGAGACTGCTGAAATGAAAGGGAAGGATGAGCAGCTTTCTAGCTCTGCCTTTATTTTTTAACCCCAATTACAAGTCATGTTGGAAGAGAGAGGCAGTGACAGATAATAAAGTTCAGTGGAATGGTCTGAGTGTGAAGTGGAAAACCAGGAAAGCCTCACATCCTGATCCCAAATTGGACATTGATACTCTTTGTGGCCTCGTTCCTGGTCTCCTCCATGTAAACTGGGGAGTGGGGGATGCTTAGTCCAACGGGCATTCTACAGATGAATTAGCTTTTAGGAAGTGCTTTGAAGATTTAACATGTTATATAAATGCAAGTGTTAGCACAGACAGCTTTTGTATTGCAGCAGAACCAGAGACTGCAGCCCAGATCAGAGCCTCGCTTGGCTGTTCTGGCAGTTCAGAAGCTGCCGGTTGGAAAAGCCCGTGTCCCTGCCTGGGCAATCAGCACCCTGTGCCCCAGGCATGCAGAGAGGGGCCAGAGTCCCTGCCAGACTCAGGGGAGCTTGCCCAGAGCATATCCCTGGTGGCATTCCCAAGAGATGGAAAGCTCAGGGGGCTTCCTGCAACCACCCATGTCACTGAAGACCTTCAGGGAGCCCCAGCCCCCCTGATCCCCTGGGCCCCCCAGGTGTGCTCAGCACCACTGGATTCCCCAGCCTGGCCCCTCCTGAGGCGCCTGCGAGGTGACCAGGCACTCCAGCTGTGGCCAGTGGTTGCCCTTGGGAATTCAGCAGGAACTGTGCATTGCACTGTGCATGTGCGTCCCCCCAGCACAGCCTCGGTCCCACCCGTTGCTCTGAGAGTCCAGCTAAGGCAGCCTGGCCCTTAAAGACCAGGAAAACCAAAGGAGCACTCACCAAACAGATCCGGTTGGAGATGAGCAGGAGCCGGCATGCAGAGAACTGTCCACTCGACTTCGTTTTCAGCACTTCCCCACTGCAGGGTACTTCATAATTCTGTTTCCTTTCTAATCTAATCAGATGAAAATACAAACTGAGTGCTAATCACAGAGCACAAATAGGGAAGAATATGTAAAAAAGAAAATCTTCACCACCTTTGTTTTCAGTAAAGTTTATGTCATGCATCACGTTTAGAACCGCTGGCAGATGAGCTGATGCTGTTTGCAGCATCCCTCACTAACCAGCGTGCGCCCCACCAGCCCAGCACACATCACCATAGGACAGACTACAAAGAAGCACCAAAGCAAAAGGAAACTTGAGATGAAACAGAGTGAGGTCATTGGTTCCTGGCGTTATCCGGAAGATGTTTGTCAACATTTTAATTTAGCCAAATGGCCATTATATAAAAGAAATAAAGAAATATTTTGTTTTGACATAATCATAATCTGGGGGGGAACTTTTGAAAAAACACATTAACCCTTTTCACACTGTACTTCTGAAGAATCCTGAGAGGAGGCAGGGACGGCTGCAGCCTGATGGCGTTATCTGAGACATCTTCAGATTTACAGTCCTGTCCTCTAATATCTGTAGTACTTGTACGTTGAAAACACAGGACTGAAACATGGCAGGGTTTGTAAGGAAAATGGTCTCGGACCTTAACTGCCTCTCCTGCTCTCCTTAGGCAATCCATCAGTATGTGCGAGCAGGCAGACCTGAGATAGGAATTCAGCTGATAAAGGGAATGCAAATTACAGGTACCGTGAGATGGTCCCTGGCCTCCCTTGCCAAAACCAGAGCCTCGCTGGGCGGGAAGGGGCCCCTCAGAGCCCTCGTGGCTGTTGCCGGGCTCAGGTCCCGCTGGGCTCGGCTCTCGCTGCGGCACACGGACCCTTCCCGCACGGAGCAGCGGCAGCTGCTGGCCACGCTCAGCACCAGCCCATTGCCGACCAGCCGGGAACTGGCAACACTGGGAGCTGCTGGAGCCCAGCTGATGGCACCAGAAGGCATAAAGAGGGTCAGCCAGGCCCTGCTAACGCTGTCCGGGTCCCCCCTTGTCCCACAGACCGGGTGCTGTCCGGTGAGCATCCCTAGGAACGGGAGGCTGGAGAGCCTGTCCGGAGCAGCAGCGTGCGGGACCGGTCTGGCACACGCCGCTCCCCCAGCAGGCCCGTGCCAGCCGCCGGTGCCAGGGCTGCCCGGGGCCCTCGCCGGGCCGGGACATCGCGGCTGAGCTGCGGGGCCACGCGGCCGCTGCAGGCCCGGGCTTGAGCCCGCCTGCGAGCGCCCGGCCTCCGCCAGCGCAGCCGGCAGCCGAACAGGCTGGGCGACTCCGGGCTGGGGGAGGAATAATCGCTGGGGTTGATTCAGCGAGCTGAGGCAGCCAAACCGGGCGAGGATGGCACCGCGGAGCCACCCGCAGCCCTGCCGGGTACCCCCGGCTAGTGGTGGCGTTTGAAGGACTTTTTATAGAAGTGCTGTGGAAGCGGGCCGGGAGCGAGCCAAGCCGGCACTGTCAGTGGGTGTGCGAGGGATGTGCGCAGCGAGCGGCGGTGCGGCCCGAGCCCAGCACAAACAGGTCGGGGCTGATGTTTATCAGGGACTCTCATCTCCTGAGCTGGTGAATTCTTCCGTGCCGTGTGAGTTCTGCTGCGCGGAGCAGGAGCGCTCAGCCTGCCCTGCGCTCGGCGTCGGGGGAGCGCTCGGCCCCGCTCCGGGCCCCTCTGCCCGGCGAGCGGCACCCGGGGCTCCGGCCCCAGCCCGGCCCCAGCCCCTCGCACCAGCTGAGTCAGGGGTGACTCATTTCAAACGGGGCTGCCAGCGCAGCGGGTGCGTGTGCAGATTGGCTGGCGAGGCACAGCTCTGGATGTAGGTGGCTGCGTTACACACTCCAGCAGCGCAGCTCTGCTCCGTGCTCCCTCCTCCCTCGCCCTCCGTGCAGGATTGCTGCCTGAGCCCGGGATCTGGTGCTGGCAGGCGCAGGAAGGCATCTCGGCCGGCTGCGGTGGATGTGGGGTGTGGATGGCCCCGGCTCCGCTCCTGAAGGGGCTCTGCACTGAAGATGGATGACTTGGCTCTCCTCGACCTGTTGGAGTGTCCCGTGTGCTTTGAAAAGCTCGACGCCACAGCAAAGGTGCTGCCGTGCCAGCACACGTTCTGCAAGCCCTGTCTGCAGAGGATCCTGAAATCGCAGAAGGAGCTCCGGTGCCCCGAGTGCAGGACCCTCGTCCTGTGCAGCATTGAGCAGCTGCCCTCCAACCTGCTCCTCATTCGCCTCCTGGATGGAGTCAGGTGTGGACAAAACGTCACCAGGTTTGGCTCGATCCAGAGGTCGGGGGTCCTGTCTTCCCCCGCCTCCATCAGGAGAGTCCCCAGGGGGCTACAGCTGCATCAGCACCGGCTGGCAACGAACCCCAGGATCCACATGGAAGGGGTAAGGAGGTTCTTATGTTCTTTCTTCTGCCCACGAGTGTAGAAAGGTTCCTGCTGTGTGCCCAGAGCCAGGAACCTTCTCTGTTAGCAGCACTGCAGAGTGTTTAAAGTGAGAGTGAGTGTTTTGTTTGCAAATTTGGCTGCTGTTTCATGTGATATTTGACAGTTTCAAGTTCATCACAGCAGAAATTGAATTGACTCCCGGGCTGAGACAAAGCCAGCCTGCCTTCTCCTTACAAAAACTTCCCAGCAGCTCTTTTCTCCCAGAGTTTTCAGATGCTTCCTGGCTTTTGAGGGCATTTCAGGTGCTTTGACTTTCAGGCAATACACTGCTTTTGACTGATAGCAATTAAGTCAGTAATTGCAGAGCTGTAACTGTTAGTGGTGGAGAAGGTATTTCCGTAGCTGCACCTCAGTTTCCCCACACTGGAAAAGAAGGGGGGTGCCCAGTGATGCTGCTGTTCCTTCTAAAGTTCTTGGAGGTTCACTCGTTAAAAATATTGAATTTGACTCACATGCTGACTGTACCTAGGGATGATTTACTAGGCTAATTTTAAAATTCTAAGTTCTTTCTGTCACTTTCTTTAACAATACAAAAGCTTTTCTTGAATAATGAGGATGTGATATTAGAGCAAGCTATTAGAGCTTGGCTCAGATGGAATTTAGGGTAGAGACTTGTGGCTTCACCTTTCCCACATTATATTCCTGGATTTCCATTTCTCCCACCTGAACTATTCTGTGCAATGTCTCTACAAACCTTTTAATAACACTCAAGAGCTTGGCTGAAAGGGCTGTTGAATCCCGGAGCGCTGGTCAGAGCACGGAGCTGGAAGGGTCCGGGCAGGCACGGGACGGGTGTCCTGTGGGTGTGAGCTGGCACGTGTATCCCAGGGAATCGCTGTGGTGTTGGTGAGGGATCTAGATGGCTCACACGCCAAAACCAGGCATCCCTCGGGAGCTGCTCTCTGGTGTTCTGCTGGAGCGTGTGGCAGTGCAGGCCTGAGCCAGAGGCACCGTGTCCCTTTCCCGGGAGCGCTGCCCGGCCGCAGCACAGCCAGGGTGGGTGACACTGCCCAGCCCAGAGCACCGTCCTGGCTGCAGCACCGGGAGGTGCGCGGGGGCCGGGGGGAGAGTGGAGCAGGTCCTTGGGCTGCCGGTGGCTCCCTCCCTGCTCTGACTGGGGCTGCGGCGGCAGCGAGACCCTTGCTGGGAGCCACTAGCGCTCCAGGGGAGCTGCAGGAGCTGCCGGTGCCATTCCTGCAAGGTACAAACCATCCAACAGTGACAGGCTTCAATCACTGCCACCCCGGGCGGCATTCCAGCTGACAAGGAGAACGTTGTCGTTTTTCCAACTGGGCTCCCCTGGCCCCGGATAAAAGAGCACAAATGCACTTGTCTGGTTTTCTTGTTTCTCACTCATTGCACTTTTCTTTAACTGGTTCTCAGGACAGGTAAGAACTTGCTGCTGGTATGTAATGGCAACAGCCATCCATCTGTAGCTCCCAAAAGCTTTTAAGACCAATTTTAAGACGAAACTCCTGGGAATCAGCAGAGCCAGTGAGCACTGGGGAGCAGTGGCTGTGGCTGGCTCCCTGGCACTGGGACAGCCCTCTGAGCTCCTCTGCCTCTCTGGGAAGGGATATAAAACACATTACACTGAAATACTCTTAGACTTAATTAGTTACTTAATTATAAAACACTTTGGAATCCTCTGCTGCAAGGTGAAGAATGCAATGTATTAGTCACATTTTGGTTTTAGTGGTTTTAAATACCTGCATTCAGGACCAGCCGTTACTTTGGGTATTCCGGTGGGATCTTAATGGATTTGGAACCTCCCCTGAGCTGGCACTCAGTGACAGCAGCACGTCACCCTGCACAGCAGGGACACATTTGAAAGTGCCTGTGCAGTGCAAAGATGAGACAGTGATGAGGGTGACTCATCATCACCCTACCCCATGGACGCTTGAGTTCCAGGGTGTTCACCTGAAGGAATCTGGGTAAACAGAGACCCCCAGATGTTTGTGAGCCTCAGAGCAGATTGCTTTTGTCAGGAATCACAGTGAGAGCAGCTGCCCTGCAGTGCTGCTCACCCCACCACAGCTCTCCCCTGGCTACTCAGAATTGCAGTGTTCATGTGCTGCTGTGGCAGAAGGTCGTGTGCTCCCCAAAAACAGACTGCCCCAATCTGCAAGGACTGCTAATTACCCCTAACACTACCCACCACCTTGTGCTACAGAGCAAATACCACTGACGTGCTCCACACAGCTCTGCAGCCAGAGCCACCACCCAGCACAGGATAGGGGCCAGCATTTGGTTTTACCAAAGCTGTTCTATAAATAAACTTCCTTTACTCGCTGGAGCTGAGAACATCACAAGTTTGATCAAAGTTTCTCTCTCAGCAGAGATGTTTCTTTGCCAGCTCTTTGCTCTTCATGCTCATGAGCATCCATAAAGGCAAAACGGAAAATCAGTCACTCATCACCCAGCAAGCCAAGAGCTCCTCTCATTCTGAGCAGGAAGATCAAGCAGGCCCCCACAAGCTGCTGGATTAGCACAAATATAGCACTCGGTTTGCAGTCAGGAATTTCCCAGAGCCAGCAGTTAAAAAACAGGGAATTTTCTAATTACAGCCCATCCCAAGCGATTTATTTACTGGCATTTAAATCCCTTTTGAATCCACTTCCTACGAGCTAACGTGGTGTGGGCACGTGCTGGCTTTGTGCACGTGGACCCGTCCGTGTGTAACCAGGGCCGGGCCAGGCCGGGTCCTGCTCGGCCCCTGGAGCCCCCGGCCCCGAGCCCCTGCACCGCCCCACAGCTGCTCCTGGCACCTCAGGCCAGGCCTTCAGATCCTGAACATCAATGCAGAGAGGACAAGACTCTGGATTTTCAGAATCTCCACATAATAAACTGTCTGGAATTTAAGAATAAAAGGACTTGCTGGGAGGTGTATGCATAAATAAGCCACGCTGAAGCCTTTGAACTCTTAGGAACCGCCCCTGGCATGTGCCAGGTGTGGTTACAGCTTGTGCTGAAGCTCCTCCTCACCTGGCTGCAGCCCCAGCATGAGCTGGTGAGGAAGCAGACCATGTGTGCTGAGGTGTGCACAAGCCTCCCACACCTCTTCAGGGGGATTGCATGACCCAGCTGCACTCTGCACACGGCAAAACTCCTTCCAGGCCACCGAACAGCTTCTGGGGTGCTGAACTTTGTCATGCAACAAACATGGGACAGTGAGCCAGAGGAAAAAGTTCTGAGTATGACAGCTTGCCTTAGGAAAACACAGACCACGCAGATTTAACTGTGACTTGGGCTATTTTCTCTTTGCATGAACTGAGTGCTCAACACCCCCTTCCAGCATTTCATGGGAGATAGACAGATAACACCTCTATTGGGATAAAAATACTCTGCACTCCAACGTCCCACCTTCACACGGACGTCTATAGATAGTGCCTGCGTCTTGGTATTTTCTTCTCCTCCAGAATCATCTCCAACTCCTTTCTGTGTTTGACAGACAGGACTTGGATTGCTAGAGCTTCTTGAAGTCTTGTTCAAAGCAAACTCCATGTTTGAACCTGGCAGAGGCAAGTGAGTTTCCTGGCCCCCTCACTGAGCCCACCTCCTTCCCCACCCTCCCAAAACTTCCAGCAGTTCCTGAGTATTTACAGCAATGACCTCAAAATGTGTGTCACATCCCCTTGGGCTGGATAAGCGCTGTGGGGATGTCACACACCCGCGGATGCTGCCCAGGCCTGGGCTCTGCCTCAGGTGGTGGTGCCAGCTCCTCCCACCAGAGCATCCTCGCACCCTTCCGCTGCTGGGGGTGGTGGGAGTGTGCCACAGAGCCCCTCAGCTGGACACAGAGATGCTTCATTTGGCTGCAGAATTCTGTGTGGTCTTACGGCCTTTCTGGAGAAAGGATTTGTCCCAAGTCTCCTCCACTGCCGTGTCCCATCAGGGTTCATCTCATTCTGACAGAACGAGGAGCTGCTCCCACAGTGCTGGTGGCACCTTGTGCCAGACATTGGTGTGGTTCCTCCCTTAGCATGTAGTTTTAGCGCTTTTATCTACTGCAAAGAGAGCGAGGTCACTTCAACATAGGCTGATGGACAACACACACCCCAAAAGCTGTGTGAGAAACAGACCGGGTACAGGGCACTCCTGGGTGGTGCCTCAGGTGGTAGAAAGCCCAAAGACCTCCACGGCCAACAGCAGGAGCCAGTTTCCCTGGTTTTACAAAATTAGGTACCAAGCTGCAAACACATAAAAGTGTTTTAATTTGTTTCCAAGGCAATGAGTCAGGCTCAGATGGCGAGTCAGGAATAGCACAGCAGGGCTCCTTCACGAGCTCACCTGCACAGTGCCGTGGTCAGCCAGGAGCCTCAAAGTCTGAGTCCTCCTCTTCTCACATTTTCCCTGCTGGTTGCTGGCCACTGTCCCTGGGTCCATGGAGTTGGTCGCTGGCCTGAATTTGTGTTTCCTCTCTAGAGGGAAGGGTGGGGAGGAGGCACATCCCATGCAGCTCTGCAGTGTGCCAGGGCTGGAGGTAGCGGTGTCCTGAGAGACGTGAGGGCTCTCCCTGCTGCCAGCACCATCTCGGCTTGCAGAGCGCCCAGGCCCGGTGCCCACTGGCAGAGGTGGCCGTGTTGCCCAGGGCTGGCAGCGCCGGCTGAGGAGCCACATCAGCGCTCCCTTTCCCGGCACAGGGGGGGCACTGAACCAGCAGGGAGAGGGGCTCAGGAGCAGCAGGAGGAGGGAGCAGGGTGCAAGTTTCCTCCCTGCACAATAAACAGCCTCTTCTGAGAACGGTGGTGCTGAGGCAGAGCATCATGACTGGGCACGCCGAGGGCTGACAGAGTTTGTTTTCTGTGCAGCTTAAACCCATGACACACAACTTAACCACTGCCCGGGACTGCTGACGGCAGCACAGACACATCTGATACAGCAGCAGCGAGCCAAGAGGCGTGAGAGGGTTTCATGCAGACACTGCAGCTTGAGCTCGCTGGGACCTGGGCCCCAGCATCCCCCTGCCAGGTCCTCTCTTTCCTCTCACAAACCTGTCCCTGCTCTCCCTGTGCCCCTGTGGCTCTGCCAGCACTCAGGAGCAAAGCCACACTCAGGTCCAGCTCCAGCCCTGGGCATTGCTCCTGCTCACCTGAATGTCCCCATTCAGGCAAAGTGAAGCCTGATCCAGCCGTGTCCTCCTGGGGAGCCGTGAGGGCACCACCAGCACGTGGCCAGGCAATCCTCTCAGGGCTGGGTGCCAGCAGTGGTGCCTCAGCATCTCTCATCTTCTCCATCAGAGAAGCTGCTCTGTGTTTTCTTTGATCATTTTCCCCATTTTCAATGTCACCTTTGCATTCCAAAGCCAAAGCTACAACAGGCCACGTTCAGAAGTGATATGAGCCTTGATGCAGTGGCACCCCAGGGCTGTGAGGGAGCAGAGGGGGTAAGTGCTCCCAATCCCTCTGCCATCGCCCCAGCAGCTGCAGCCATGCAGATGGAGCAGCACAAAACCAGCTAAATCCATACAGTTGACATCTCCAGCATCTCCCCATGATGGCCAGTTGGCTCAGGAGCAGGTGGCCACCAGCATTAGCCGTGGCCACCAGCATTAGCCATGGCCAGTGCTGGCCTCCCATTTGGGCAGGCCCAGGAAGGAATGGGGCAGCTCCAGGGCTGACGTCAGCAGGAGGGATTGGCTTTGTTCTCCCTGGTGCACACAGTCTACGTGTGCTTGGAAGACAGGAACAATCCTCCTCAGGGAAGAAATAATGCAGAAACCTCCCAACTGTCTGAATCCTCAGAATATAATTATATTAAGAGATTGAAATGACAAGTTCACTTTTGAAGGTTTTGTTCTCTGTGACAAGGCTAAAGTTATCTCCTCTGCCGAAATGCAGAAAAACAGAATTGTAATGGCAATTAATTTACATTCAAATAGCTCTTTTCATCCACCTGGATTCTGCAGAGCCCTGAACTATGCTAGCTGAGCACACAAGCAGGCGATGGGGCTCATTCATCCCATGGAGACATGGGCAGTTGTGGCAGGATGTTGGAGGCAGCTCTCAGTAATCAGAACGGATGGAGGTGTTACTGATCATCCCTATAAAAAGCCAGCGTGTCCATGTCCTTCAGTGTCAATGTGTGGATAATACCCAGCTCTACATGCCCAGTGTAAGTCACAGCTCATCAGGAGTGTGGCCTGGGCTGTGCCCACAAATCTGTCCTGGAGTCACTGGCTGCCTCAGGGTGAGACCTTCACGCTGCCCAGTGCTGTCCTGTCTCCTGCACAAGGTCCTTGGGAAGAAGAAGGATGGCCTCCCTGTGGATATCCAGATTGGGATCAGTCCCTCGGGATTTACTGCAGAGACATTCGGCAGAACGGGGCACAGGGGGAAGCTGCTCCAGGGCATTCCCTGCATGGGGTTAGGAAAATCAAAGCCGGGAAAACACTGGTCCAAGCCCATCTGAGGCCCTTCCTGATCCATCTGCCATCAGCATCCCCACCACTGGAGTCAGCAGGACGCCTGCCGAGGTTTGGGGGCCAGCTCCAATGCTGCAGCAGGCAATGGCAGTAAATCAGAAGGAAGCAGCCGTGGACATCCAGAGCAAGGAGCTGTCCCAAGGATCCATGTGTCGCTCATCCCACATGTCCACACACACTGTCAGCGATGTTGGTGAGGTCCGAGCGTCACAGGGGACACAGGAGGATCCCACCCAGCGCTGCCAGCTGTGTCTCGCTGAGCCGTGCTTGGAAGTGGGTGCAGGAGTCAGTGGATCCCAGCACAGACACGTTCATGGCCTCAGCCTCACGCTCCCCTGGGGGTTCCAGTCTGCAGCGCCGTCTCCTCAAGCAGAGCTGCTGTTGCCAGAGGACCACACTGCTCCTCAGGGTGGTTTTAAAGGGAGCTGCCTGGGGCAAGGTTTAGGGGCATTCCCAGCTTCCATCAGCAGCCTCTCCTCGTCCCCATGCTCCTGGCTTTGCTCCCAGTGATCCCCAGCCAGCCTCACACGCTGCTTCTCCTTCTCTTTTTTGTAAATTCCCATGCTCTGAGTACAGGTCTTACACGATCCCCTGCTGCCAATCGTGAGGAGTTATAACCAGCTCATTCCAGATAATTACAGAGTGCGTTTCTCTGCTAGGAAGAGATGCCCCAAATTACTTCCTCACACACATGTACGTATTTTTAATCTTCTTTGTTTTGTGCGGAGGGAGACTCAGAGGCATTGGATGGCTGCCCGGCACAACTGATGCCAAATGCTAAAAATAGTGAAAAAAATAAAATCTTTTCTCTGTT
The DNA here is from genome assembly GCA_013397775.1 of Eulacestoma nigropectus. Lineage (NCBI taxonomy): Eukaryota > Metazoa > Chordata > Aves > Passeriformes > Eulacestoma > Eulacestoma nigropectus. The sequence continues at coordinate 800,176 of VZTE01001717.1, forward strand.
ATTTGCCTCAAATCCACTGAGAATGGGGACAGGGAGCTGAAGTGCATCTGCCATGACCATCCCTGCTGGCGGAGTGGCCAAGGAGAGAAGAGCATCTCCCCTAGAGACGGTGCTGATGCACGGGGGTTCTGCTGCACGCCTGGTGTTACCTGCTGCCTTCTCTCCCTGGGGCTCTCCCACGCGCTCTGCAGGCAGCCCCATGGCAGGGGGCACCTGGGGCTCGGCCGCTCTGACAGCCTGAAGTAGCTCCTGGGTCCCACTCACACGTGATGGAGGAAAAAACAGAGGGGAAAACCAGAAAAATGAGGCAGCATCGAAAAAAGTACAGGCACTCAGAAAATGGGTTTCTTCTCTGTAGTTTCTCTCTCTCTGCTACTGGGCAGCAATTCTCTACACAAATTTTCAGCAACCTTTAGGTGAGTTTTTCACAAAGCTGCTCCCAGTGTTTTCTCTGCGGGATATTCAGACAGATGCCAAGCTTGCTCTAGGGACCAGCCAGCGTGTGCAATACTTGGCTGCACATTTTGCTGCCACCACCACCCTGCAGAAAGGAAATGCTGCTTTGGATTGACTAAAAGCAACTGGACATGCTAATGGGAGAAGACTCCATCAAAACAAAGCAGGTCCTTCCTCCCCCCTGCCAGGACCACGTTCTGGCCCGAGAAAGCCTCTCCCTCTGCCCTCAGCCCGGAGCGAGCCACCTCCAGGCACTCCTTGTCTTTATCGCCAGGTTAATTAGCACCCCAGTTTCTGCCTTTGCAATTAACCTACTTTAAATAAAGCAAAACAGATCCCTTGCAGAGGATCTGGGACACCCAGGAGTGGACAGAAACCAGCCCATACTGAGCCAGGGATCAGATCAGATCAGACCTGCAGCCGCAGGAGAGCGATGATGGGCCGTGAGACCGGCCGCCCACCCACAGGGGCTCTGCTGCCCGACCCCAGCTCCAGCACAATGGCTGCCACAGGGTGGTTCAGTTGTTCTTTCCTACACGCTACAAACACGTTGAAAAACAGGCACTCTGCATGTCTTTCTGAAATCTTCAGCTTGCAGCTTTATTTTGTGATGGGCCTGTACAGTAAAAACCACATTAGTTGCTCCCTGTGGGTAGGTAAAGGCTTAGTTTATGTCCTAAATAAAGCTGGGAAATCAATGGGATATTTTTGGCTCAGTATCTGAGCAGCCAAACAAAATTTAAAAAAAAAAAATTTAAAATCGCAAAACCTACAGGCTTTGGAAAAAGCTGACTTGGGTTGGGAGATTTGAAAGGGCAGAAAAGTGTGAGGAAAGGGTTAAGGAGGACTGGAAGAGCTGAAGGTTGTGAGTGTGGTTAGAGGAAGAAAGAGCCCATTCATCCAACCATCCATGCACCCAAGTGGAGGGATGTGTTCAGCCAGCCCTAACACCACAAGCACACCTGTCCCACCTGGTTTTCGGGTATTTATCCCAGTCTGCGCTGCTGTCTCATCCCTTTGCCTGCTGAAGAAAGAATATTCCAGACTCTCAGCACCCTGTTGCTTGCTCCCTGTTCCCAGTTAGCACCAGGTATGCATTTCATTTCAGAGTTTCTCTTATTTTTAATATATTTCCATAACTCGTTCATGCTGCCTTTAATGTTTTGCTGTATCCTGCCGTTCCCTCACATCCCAGACGTTGCTGCTCCTCCTTCCCAAGCCCTGTTCTCGCACTCCGTAAGAGTTCTGTTTGTTTCCTGGTTGCTCCTGAGGCAATCCAAGGTCTGTGCTGCTCATCCTTGTGTAACACCAGCAAGTGTGTCCCTGAGTGGTTCTGAAGGAGAGCTGCTGTCCCTGTTCTCTATCCCCACAGCCTGTTTCTCTGCATACATTCTGCATGTATGTCCAGGTGTGTGTTTGCAGGGAGTCTCCATGGCCCTGGCATGGACCTGATCCCTGTTTTTCTAATAGATAGCAACACTGGCCCAAGCCTCCCTTTCCCCATTTCTCTTCCCCCAGCAATGTGCTGTCAGTGTCACTGAGCCAAGTGCATGTGTTTACTATGAGCACAAATTAAGAGAGAGAATAGCTTAATTAGAACTAAACATTAAACTAATTGCTTCCCATTTCAAAGGCTTTGAAGTAAAAGCAGTATATGAAATTTTTCTCTTCTTGGTTCCTTTTCCCTACCAGGCATCAGAGTTTGGGGGTGCTGGAAGATGTCCTCTTTCCAAAAACTTAATAATATCCATGGGAAATTCGATCTTTTCCACACTTCTGGAAACTAACGAGTTTCTCACTTCTACCTTCCTGACCTCTCAAAGGTGGCTGAGAGAGAGGGAGCTCTGCAGGAGTCCTGCCTGAGCCCGGGTCACAGGCACGGGTGGATTTGGTGAAACACACAGTAAAAGGCAGGAGAAGCCAGAATGCATCACTGGTACTGTCTCCTGTGACATCAGCGGGAGGGGGTGACTGTGGCCTGGAGAAACTGCAGGGCATGGTCCTCACAGGCCCCAGCACTCAGCAACCTCTGAAGAGAGAAGGGCAATCCAGACGTGCAGAGACCGGTGAGGAAGCAGCTGAACAGCCTCTTGTCCCTGGGCACGGGCTCTTCTGCTTAAAGCTGACCAGGGCTCTAGAGCCAGGGACAATCCCAGCTTCCCAGCACGGAGCTCACGCAGCTGTGCCACCAGCTAAGAGGCCAGGCATGGAGCTCAGCATTTGGGTTATCCCCTTAAATTGTGGGGCTGCACTGTGCCTGGGATCCCTCGCTGCGGGGAGAACAGGAGCCCCACACAGAGTTCTGCTACAGGCAAGGCTCAGCACAGCAGTTGTTTTAGGGGAACTTTGTGATTTCATTTTGGTGAGAGCCAAGGTTGTAAAGTCCCTGCATCTCTTCTGAGTTTGGCATATCTCTTCTATGTCCTATTGCACTGCAACAACGATAACATTAAGCCGCCTCTTCCCATAACCCAGGAAAAGGCTGAAATAAACCCATAGTCACCTGTGTTAAAGCAGGGATAGAACCATGGGAGTGCAGAACCTGCACTCAGCTTGCTCTGCTGCGTTCTCCTAGCAGGTGACAGCCACCAGGTCAGCTGGAAGATGGCTGTGACCTCCAGTCCTTCTGAAATAGAAATACCTGGGTCATTAAAATAGACATTGTGTTGGAGGAGCCCTTACGGCAGGCAGTAAGATCCCATGGGAAGACTAGTTTAAGGCCTTAACTGTTTCTTAATATTCTTAAACAAGTCCAGCCTGCCTTTCATCTTGATACAAACTTAGCATAAGTATTTGGGAGCTTGTCTTCATTAGTAAAACCCATCAAGAAAGGATGTGGGTAGTTAATCCTAATAAATGCATGCCTAAGCCTTAGACCTCTGCACTTTCTTCCCATTAATGCTTTTGGGGAATTCTGTCTGTGTCAGACAAACCGCAGGGGCTGTTCCTTGTCCCCCCAGGTCCCCCGAGCCAGGGCCCTGTACACCTACCGCGGGCACAACCCCGGGGAGCTGCGCTTCAACAAGGGGGACACCATCGTGCTGCTCCGGCAGCTGGATGAGAACTGGTACCTGGGCGAGGTCAACGGCATCAGCGGCGTTTTCCCAGCCAGCTCCGTGCAGGTCATCAAGCACCTGCCCCTGCCCCGCCCACTCTACGGCCTCGACCTGCGGAGCCGGGACAAGGCGGAAAACAAGGACAGCCTGACCTTGCGCAAGGTACCAGCCGCAGCTCCGGGACGGACGGGGCGCTGCCCTGGGCTGCACGGGGCTCTGCCGCTCCGCAGCTCCTCGGAAGCTCCTCTCGGGTGTCGGGAGGGTTCCCAAGCCCCCTCAGACACTGCGGCCGGCAGTTAACCCTCCCCTCCGGTTGCCCCGTGGGCACAGAGGGTGACAAAGAGCATCCAGAGAGGGATGCAGGTGGCCCCCAGCCCCGGCCGGCGCCAGCTCAGCGCGTCGCAGGCGGCGTTCCCGGCGCTGCGGTTCCAGAGCCCTTCCAGCCACCCGCTCCCTGGCAGAATTTTGTCCGCACTGGTCTAGACATTAATTGTGTTGTGCAGTTTAGCTTGAGATGCAGGGTTTAAGTGGCACCGGCACCAGTTCCTAGAAATAAAATTAATACTTGTAATGCCCATAATTACAGCAAGCTCTGCTTTGTGGCTGTTTTATAGGAGGACACAAGCAAAACATCTTATTTGAAGCTCTAATATATTTTTTAAAATGTCTTTTCATTTAATGAAATCATTTTAGCTTCAGTAATGACTTCTTCAAGTCTGGCATTAACAGACACAAGTTAGTTAAGGGACACATAGAGCCATCAAGGAATTAGAGATTAATTCTAGAGAAGGCAAAGGTAGGGCTACTGTGGGAGACACGAGGCTTTCCCAGCTCTGACACGCAGTTTGTGCCCCATTTTATCACGTCTCCTGGTATTTAGATAGGCAGAAAAATATTTCCAGTTTAGGCTAAAATTTGCTCATACACAGTAATGACAAGATGGCCGTAGCACATGTGTACCTACACACACACTGTGGGCTTTAAACCTTATCTTGGAGAGGGAAAATGAGAAAACCGCCCCTGCTGTAAAATAACAAAGTCTGGGAGCCACTTGTACCTCTCCTGCCACGGTCTCCCTGTCCATCCCAAGCATCGAGCACATTGCCTCCCACGAGTGGGTGAGAATCTCCAAGTTTTGCAATTCATTAATGTCAGCAGTAAATCATGATTAATTCCTCTGGCACCCATCGTGGTGAAAAACACTGTCACCACATGCCCTTTGCTACTAACACCCTGATCAGCAGTTTCCAAGAAATACTGTGTGAACACTGCCCGTATGCAAACTCGGGGCCTCCCTCTCCCTCATTAACCCAAATCCTTAACAAGCCAGGATTTTTTCAATGGAAGCGGCATCAAGCCACGAATGTTCAAGCTGGCAGAGATGGAACTGGGTGGATCTAATCCTGCTGGGAATGCCACCATCAGTGAGGGCCTCCCTGAGCCCGTGCTGTACTGTCAGCTGCAGGGCTTGGGCGTCCTGCTGCAAGATGCACCCAACGTGTGCCAGCACAGATGGGGAAAGGGCGATGAGTCTAAACATCCCTTCTAATTCGGAGTTAGAGTTATCACGTACAGCTCTCCCTGCACCTCTGCCAGCCAAAGCTTTGGACAAGGAACGTACCGGGGGGAGCGCTCATCCTCAGTAACCCCTTGTCTTAGCACAGGTTTTTCAAACCAATTTTAATTTTGCTGTCAGCTTTGAATCAGGAATTTTACACCCAGAATTTGTCACTGACAACAGATGAGAGAAATGACAGAGCCCCAGGATTTTAAAGATAACCTGTAATGCCACCTGAACCCTGCTCTGCTGCCAGATGGGAAAGGGGAAACAGAGCAGTCGGGGGCTGTGCCAGGTGTAACTTCTGAAACGCCATCGTGTCTCCCGTTGTCTCTTCCAGCCAAGCACCCCCGCTCAGCAGCTCCTGCAGGCCACCAAAAGCCACTGGTCCCCCCAGTTTAAGGGCGCGTCCCTGCGAACGGCGTCTCCCAAGGCCAAGGCCATGGATTCGGCGGCTTTCACCAAGGTGCCCGACTCCAGACGGAAAAGTCTGCGGCAGTTCTCCATCACCACGGCCCTCAACACCCTGAACCGCATGGTCCATGCGCCCACCGACCGCCCCGCACTGGAGATCAGCTCCCCTGTGCTCATCAGCTCCAGCAACCCCACCGTGGCCACCCAGAGCAGCGAGAAAGCAGAGTTCCCCTATGGGACCCCTCTCCAGGTAAGGCAGCGGCAGTGCCGGTCTGCAGCCGAAACCTGGGAGACACACTGAGTCTGGGGCTGAGATAGAAACCTAGGCTGACCTGTTGGACTTCATCCACTCGAGGCCGAAGAGTCCCTCACTGACTAAAGATCCAAGTACAGAATCTTCACAGATACCTGAAATGGGAGAAAAGGGGTTTTTTTACATTTGTATGACATCTTTCATTGAAGGTTGCTCCAACATTTTATAGAGCAATCACCCAGCCCCTGGCAGTCCGTGTCCAGGCAGGCACTTTGTACTGAGCACCAGGCTGCAGAGAGCCAGGATGTGATATCCTGGGTTATGGAGGGGAAACGAAACCCTACAGTAGTTCCATAATTCAGCTGAAACTGTATCATGTCTCACATCCCCAAAGGGATCTTACCCAAAAGTCTCAGTGTGAACTACTGCCAACAGCAGAAACAAGAGAGGGAACATGTTACGGTTTGGCCTTAGAAGGGTTGGAAATTCCTTGCTTTCAAACAGGAGTGTTGCTCCCAGAGGTTTGCAGGGGAATCTGTGCCATTTCTTGGGCTGCACAGGATGCAGCTTTCCCTTTCCATCTCTGGGTTTGGGCTGCAATGACTGAGCTGCAAAGCTGAGGTTCCTTTGCAAGCCCAGGTAGGCACTGCCAGGGTACCTGGGAGGCCGAGGGAGCAGGGGGCTGCACCCCAGGCGCAGGCAGCAGCAGCACACTGCTGGACAGGCCCAGCCAGAGGGGCTGTGCCGGGGGCTGTAGGGCTCCCCACAACAGGACCTGCCTGCCTGGCATTCATTCGCACCGCCAGGGAGCAGGTCGGACTCATTTCGGGCCATAAAAGGGAATAACCAGCACTGCCCCAGCCCTCCTCCTCCGGCTCCTGCTTCCCCTCGGCGGTGCCAGGCCGGCTCAGGTGGAGCCAGAACCAGTTTGCAGGGCTGTGGTGGCCGTGTCTGTGCATGTGCCTCTTGTGCAAGCAGCTGTGGGGTGAGGGCAGCGGGGCACCCACACCCTCTCTCTCCACCGCTGGAATCTCTTCCCAGTCACAACTGAGCTGATTCCCTGGGCTGGCAATCCTGGGGTCAGGGAACGTCTGTGCGGGAGCTGCTGCTCTCCCTTGCTGCTGGTGAAGGGAGCTGATAAACCCCACAGCTGCCCCCAGCACACCTGGCTTTCCTGTGTCCGGAATGATTGGCACTTGCCGGGCCCGATGCCCAGGAGCACTGAGAGCTCCCCCCGGCCGAGATGGGATGGGGAAGGCCCTCCCCACAAGGCACCATGTGGGCACTCTGAGGAGGGACTCGCCTGTGTCAGCAGTGCTGGGGGTCACACTGGTGACAGCTAGGAAGGGAGATGGAGTGAGACAGGGATTTCAGGAGAGGCAGGGAATTAAACCCTTTGTCCTTACAAGGACTTGCAAGGTACTCGCAGGAGATCAGCAAAAGTGAATGCTGAAATCAGTTGTACGTGGCTTGAAAGTATTTCTTTCGATCTTTTTCCTCTCTGCATGTTGCAAATGCAAAGGCAGCTTTGAGGATTCTCTAAATGATGGCTGCTCCCAGGCAGAAGGGAACACAGAGATGAAAAACATGGAGCTTTCCACCCAGAAGGGGACATTTCACCACAGTTCCATCAGGAGAAACAGCAAAAGGCTGTCATTTTGCTCCAATGCAGAAAAAAGAAACTCCAAATACCCAAATTTCAAGCATTTTGATTATGGTAATTAATAAAACAGAATTATAATTTCCAGTCAACTTTATGAGCACCTGGTCTGATCCTGCATGGACTAGAAAACAAGGAATGCAGGGAAAGTTTAAAGCTGACCTGCCACTCCAGGTCTGAGACAGAAGCTGGAATTGCTGGGGTGTTTTAATTAATTTAATTTACTGGAGAGCACCAGAGCAGGTGAGTCACTTTTCTTTTTTCCTAGGTCCTTGCCAAGCTAATGCTCCAGCACCGCATTAGAGATATGACCACTAGAAATTAGATTTGAAATGAACATGAGATTAAAACCCCAGTTTGCATCATTAAAGATCCTGTGGTCCTTGCTGGGGAGCGCAGCTGCCAGCCACATCCAAGCGCGGCGACGTTCCGCTGCCCTGAGCTTCCCGGGACACTGCTGCCAGCGCCCTGCCTGGCTGGGAGCTCTGTTCCCCCCGACAGGGGCCACGCTCCTGCCACCACAGCTCAGCACACAGCATGGCACAGCCCAGGCACCGCCAGGGCTGTCGCCGTCCAGCGCGCGCAGCGCTGGGTTCCAGGCGGGAGTGAGCTGCTGCTGGCAGCTCTTCACCCTGGGGCACGTTTGTGCTGCAGAGGGACAGCTCAGCAGAAGAGCATCCCGAGGATGTGGACTGCCTGCTGCCATCCTCCCTCCACACCTCCAGCACAGCACTGAGTGCTCCCTCAGGTTATCCTGTTCCATCACTGCTCCCTGGGCTTCCCCACGCCCCAGCTTCGCTGTCCCAACAAGCTCCATTGTTAAAGGACAGGGTGAGCACCATCAGTCCAACCAAGTTGTGCCCCGGGATGCACCTCCGTGTGGAAGGACCATGAGTCAAGCAGCTGAGAGAGCTGGGGGAAAAGGAGGCTCAGGGGGGACTTTATTGCTCTCTGTAACTCCCTGACAGGTGCGGGTCTCCTCTCCCAGGCAAAGGGAGAATAGTGACAGGAGAAGAGGAAACAGCCTCAAGCTGTGTCAGGGGAGGTTCAGGCTGGACATCAGGAATAATTTCCTCATGGAAAGGGTGGTCGGGCATTGGAAGGAGCTGCCCAGGTAGATGCTGGAGCCCCCATCCCTGGAGGTGTCCAAGGAACAGCTGGATGGCACTCAGTGCTCTGGGCTGGGGACAAGGTGGGGATCAGGCACAGGTCTTGATGATCCTGGAGGTGTTTTCCAACCTAAATGATTCTGTGATTCTGAGTCTCCCTCTTGCTGCCTGGTCTTTTTTTAAGTCAAATGCTCCAGGCTCTTCTATTTCCTGAAATGTCTTTGGTGGTTTTTGAAGGGTGGGTGAAGCCAGTCAAATGTTTTTGCTGCTCCTCCAGTGGCTGAAAGAAGGTGATAACCAGATTAATACTTTGTTTTCTTTGCTTCCTTTCTCCCGTAGGTCAGCACCTCTTACTACCCCGCACCAGCACCCCTGGGGCCCCCGGCAGCCGTCGTCACCCTTCCCCACCTGCAGCACCACGGGCCAGCTTACCTGTACGTAAGGAAACTGAAATACTCTGGTGGGTGGGGTGTGATTTCCTGTAGCCTCACCGTGAGCTTGCTCCTGCCAGCTGAGAGGTGCAGACAGACCAGAGCACAGCTTAGATCCAAATGCAGATCCATGTAGGAATGGTCTAAGCAGGGGGTGGCAGAGACCTGATACCACAGCTGAGTGCATCCATCTGCCTCCCTGCAGTATCTGTGGAGAAACAGTTCTGCCTGTTTGTCAACAATACATTTGAATTTTTTAAAGTGTAAAGCAACTAATTACTCCTTAAGTGCCTCTAGTTATTTATCCTGAAACCTTCATGGCCACTGGTGTTTTGAACAATCCAATTTCTGAAAACTTTCACAGAGTTAAACTTTGCAGATAACACTCTATGATGATTACATCAAGGTAAGATTCACCATCCTGGCACTTTAGTAATGCATCTAAAACAACAACAGCATCACAACATGGTATTTACACAGCACTCAGCACCCCTGGTGCTGAGCCAGGCTGTGGGAATGCTGGTGCCCAGGAGCAGCACCCACAGCTCAGCGCTGTGTTGTCACACACCATCACCAGTCAGCCAAGACTCCAACACACACTTAATCCAAAGGACAAGAGAACTCCCAATACCCTAAGATAATTTGCAGAAGGAGGATGGTGCTAGAGCATCCCACTAGCTGCCTGGTTTGCACAGATGCAATGTCAAACCAGCACCTGCACACCCTGCCCTTGAGGTGACTCCTGAACAGCCCTGAGCCCACCTGGGCTGTGCCAGACCCCGAGGGAGCAGCCCCTCACACAGATTGGCCCAGCAGGTCAAACCTTCAGATGCTTGTGCTGAACAACAGGGAGAGAGAAACCTTTCTAAGAGAGTTCTGGGGTAGCCCCTGACTATCCAGACACCCAGTCTGTTGCTTCTGTTTTGTAAATAACACCTGGTAATCGTGGTGTTGGGCTGTAACTCATTGATTCTTGGAGCAGATCACATTCCCCTTGAAAAAAACAACAGTGCAATTAAATGTGTTACACTGGAGACAAATTCAAGTTCTTTAAAGAACAAATAGGGGAAAGTTTTGAAAAATACACCATTTTCTTTTGCTGTTGTTTGCTGTGTGCTCACACATGGGTCAGTGAGGAGAACAAAGCTTCAGCCCTTCGTCCCAATCCCAGAATCACACAGGAGAGGTCCAGAAGGGATTTCAGACTAATTTCTAGTCTGATTTTCTCACTACCCGGGAGTGGAGCCACGTACCTCCTCCTACCTCCTCCTCTGTCCACTTCATTCTCCATGGCCTCCAGTGGCAGCGACTCCAGTCCTTCTGTTCCAGTAAAGGAGAATGTGGGAGGGAGGAAGGAAGATGGGGCAAGAGCAGTGCTCTTCCCTGGGCCTCCAACGCCTCCTGGTGATGCTCCAGGCAAGCAGATCCAAGCAGATCCAAGGCCTCTGGTTTCAAAGGCAGAATGTGTTCCTGATGCTATCTTGAACAGGGCACCACACCTGTGTTCTTTCAAGAGCTTTGCCTTAGGACAGGTGCTTGTCAGGCCCTGATTGGTGTTTCTGATGGAGCACTCGCTGTGTGAGGTGCAGAGCAGCAGCTTCCTCCTCCCCAACATTTGTCACCCTGGGCTGGCACTTCTGGGACAGAAACCATCCTCCTGACCTGCTTTGTTCTCCGTTCCTGCTGGCTCTTCTTTTATTCATATCCCCTTTGGCCTGGGGTAACAGGCTGTTTCCTCCCTGCGAGTTCTCGCCACAAACAGCAGCACCCGAACCCTCGATGCAGCACTGGCCGAAGAGGCTCCGAAGGGCAAACAGCAGCAGCTCACCTGCAGCCAGCGGCACCGTCCCTCAGCACAGTCCAACCCCGGAGCTGCAGGATGCTCCAGCCGCCCTGCACGGGGCAGTTCTGCCTCCCCTCACACCGTCTCTCCCCAGGTGCGTGGCGCTTCACTCCTATGCGGCTCATGGACCAGACGAGCTGGAGCTGCAGAAGGGAGAAGGGGTCCGTGTCTTCGGGAAGGACCAGGACGGGTGGCTGCGGGGCATGTCCCTCGCCACGGGCAGAGTCGGCCTCTTCCCCAGCAACTACGTCACTCCCCTCTTCAGGTCTGGAATTCCTTATGTGAAATAAAAACCTGTGGAGAGGGAAGGGGGTAACGCGTAGAACTTGGGGGTCTTCTTGTTTCCACAGAGAAACCATGGCAAGGCATCCCCCCCAGTACTGACAAGGGCCAGGGGTCCCTCGCCGGGTGGGATGGCACCCGGCAGCTCTCACCCTTCTTTTCCAGCAGGAAATCTAGTCTCTCCGACTCGAAGATGCCTTCCCTGTACACCTCATGGACGCTGTCGACCTCCTCGCTGTCCTCGCAAGGGAGTCTGTCGGAGAACGGCCCGAGGCAGAGCAGGGCGCTGAAGCCGGTGCTGCTGCCCGTGCCCATCCCGTCCCCCGGCAGGAGCGCGGCGGGACCGGCCCCGCTGCGGCGCGGCCGCGGCAGCAGCAGGAAGAGTAAGTGCTCGGGGGGCTCTGGGGGGAGAAGATGGACGCAATCCCCCAGACCGCACCAGCTGCTGCAGTTAATGGTCCCACAGCCCTGCTTGGCCCCAACTCTGGCTGCTTTGGGAATCCCAAGGGGTTTGACTCAGCGTGGAAAAATTCCTTGCAAAGCTTTATGCGGAGCTCGGTGGTTATGTTCTTTCCAAGGAGGCTGCAAGGTTTGTCTTCATCCCATACACACTGTTTCGTGATACACGTCCAAGAGTATTTGGGGAACCAGGTGGTGTGTTCCCAGCTCTGGCAGCAGTGCCCTGGCAGGGGCCGCTGGCAGTGGTTTTGCACTGGGAATCGGTCCCGGTGCACGGGGGTGGGCACGTGGTGGTCCCTGGGAGCTACAGCCCCACAGCATCCTGTGAGCGGGGCTGGTGGTGCAGGGCTGTAACCACCGCTCACTCTGCACCGTTTTGGATTCCCGACTGAATTCCTTTCCCTGCTCCTTGCTCCCCAGACGGATCCCTGCAGAGGCCAGGGCAGGCAGGGACCCCCGTGCAGATCACCGGCTCCCTCAGGCGTCCCTCGGCTGCGGGGCGACCTCAGCACTTCCAGCTTTACCCGCACGTCAGCTCCCCCCCGCACAGCATCCCTCCCGGAGCTGGCACGGACGAGGCAACGAGGCCAAACTTCTCCCATGAGGCTTCCCCGGCGCTGCTGGTCAGGGGAGGGGAGAGCCGAACCCCGTCCGTGTGCAGCTCGGTGATCCTGGACGCCAAAGACCCCCCGGTGAAGAGCGAGGCAGCTCCAAAGCCGCCTGCGTCAGCCCCGCCGTCCATCCTGGTGAAACCAGAAACCTCCCGCAACAGCGCCGAAAAGGTACAGCCAACACTGCCCCCCGCTCCAGAGCGTCCCCTCGGAGCCAGCAGAGTCAGCCTATACCAGCCAGGGCCAAATCCCCCCAGGGCTTTGCTCCATCCTCAGCAGGTTGTCTTCCAACAGAAATCACTGGGATTGGCACATGCAGTAAGAAATCGGGTATTTGTGTTGCTGACGCAGCTGTTCAGATTAAGCCCTGAAGAAAGGGAGGATGGTGCAGGGGCTCCGTCCCTGTCACCAAGTTCAGCCACAAGCAAATCTCGAGACTTTTATGAGGTCATAAATTGGGCAAGAATCTGTGAGTTTGGGAGCAAATGCCACAGACTTGGTGTCAGGCAGAGCTTTGCAGAACTCCCCCATCTCCCTCGTGTTGTTTGGGCTGAGCCATTTGGAATGGGAATTTCTTTCCCCTCCGGCAGCCAGAGAGAAATTTCATAAAGGTAGAATCATTCCCTAGTGACAGCTTCCCCTTCCCATGGTACCCAAAGACGTGCCCAAATTGCTCCACAAGCTCCCAAAAGCCCAGCCAACCTCAGAGCTCCCAGGCAGCTCAGCATCATCTGAGAGAGCCCACGGGCCCTGAGAGGGCAGGACCTGCTGGTGCTGTGCTGCCTTCCGCTCCTCCCCTCCCTGCCCCTAACTCGGTTGATGGCTCTCAGACCAACCCTCCTTGGTCTCTAGTAGCTGCCAGCACTACTGTGCTGGCCCCTGGGGCTCCCTTCCACCTGCCATCAACTGCACATCACCCTGGGCTTCTATGCAGGCATCCCGTGCCCTAGAAGGACCCAGCCACCCCTTAGCACATCTCCCCAGTTCTGCAGGGGTCAGTGGGGAGGGCGGGCAGGGTCTGCTGTTCCCACCTGACCCTGGCCCCCTTCTCTCTGCAGCAAGTGAAGACGGTGAGGTTCCAGAACCACAGCCCGCCGCCGCCCAAGCGGCACAGCCTGCAGCCCTCGCCGAGCCTGCTCCGCAGCAGGACCGAGCCCGAGGGGCTCCTGCCCGAGGCCAGCCTGGGGCCCGAGCTGCTGGTGCTGTACTCGCCCCGGCTGGGCTCCAGCCCCCTGCACCCGCGCCGGGCGCTGCACCCCAAGGCGCTGTCGCTGGACCTCTCGGGGCAGCTGACCTTCCCCATCAAGAAGAGCTACAGCAGCATCTCTGCAAACTGACCGGGTACCCCGCGCCTGCCTTCCTCCCCACACCTGCTGCTCTCCCTCGGCGCAGGGCGAGCGCCCAGGCCCTGCATCCTCCCTAACCGCTCCCAGGGCCCGGTGTTCCGCGTCCCCACGCTGCCGGCACCCTCAGGGGCTTGCAGAGAACTGTGGAACCTCTGAGGGAACCCCCTGCCCAGGGCTGCTCGAGCACAGGGAGATGTGTCAGGGGTCTGTGGCCTCCACAGAACTGACATTGCCCAGGGTGGCTGCCTGTATGGCACCACAGGAGCAGCGGGAGGGCAGGAAAAACGTGCAGGTATCAGAAAGAGTTACACTTGTTTTGATCTCCTCAGGGCTGCAGGAAAGCCCACAGAGATCAAACACTCGCTCATTACCTGCCTCTCTCAGGATAAAGAAACCATAAATCAGAATTAGTCAGCTCCTGGCTGATGGTTCACGCTGCCTTTGAGGGGAGGGGGGTCACTCAGTTTTTTTGTTAGGGTGGTTGCTTGCTTGCTTTTCTCATTAGTTTTAGCCCAGGAATTTTAACACCGAAGTCTAAAAGGCAATTTGGAGGGGAAAGAGCCAATGGAAAGGGCTTTGCCGTCACTGCAGTCACCCCAGGCTCTGCAGTGAGGGCGCTGAATCTCCCTTCTCCTCATGGCTTGTTTTCCTCTGATCACCTGTCAGCTACCTCCTGCCCATGAGCTCCTTCCAGCCCCTTTCCACCACCCGCCCACTCAGATGTGGCTGTTGTAAATATCTTAAGTGGGATTCATGGGTTTCAGCCTACGTTCAGATGCATGAAACGTTGTCTATGTAACAGAAAGCAGAATTCAGAGTTCACCAGGCCCCAGACCCCAGACCCTGCTCTGCCCTGGCAGCACCAGCTCTGGCTTCCAGCTCACCCCAATCCAAGCATTCTCCTGTGAATCCCGGGAAAGCCAGCAGAGCCGTGCTGGCTCACAGCTGTGCCTGCTCTCCATCAAACCTCTGCACAACAGATTTTGGTTTTCATACTTAGTTTTCGTTGCTGGTTTATCCATCAGTTCCCACCCCAGCTGCAGGCACTGGCCGCCCGCTCTCCTGACAGCAGGAACTGTGCTCCCTCCAAAACTGCCGTGAAATCCCGTCCTTGGTTACCTGCACACAAACCCAGGGAAGGAACTCCAATGCCAATGGAAACTCTCCAAGGCCCTGGTACAGCCTCAGAGAAGGACATTTTGTCCTGAAACTACACAAAGGGAATGGATAAAACAATTCACTACACCACAACCCCTGGACCTTCCCTCTTCCAGACTTTCTCTCTTCGTGGAGCAGGAAAGCTGGGTCTGCCTGCGGGTATTTTCAGTGGCACAGCAACCTCCAAGGCACAGATTTGTTCTCACTCTGTGCTCTCTGTCAGTATTCCAGCTCCTGCAGAAACACCCTGACAAGCTGAAAACGTGCTGTGTGCCCAGGCATAAAAGGTGGCAGCAGCTGCAAAAACGAGGGGGAGTCCAACTGAGCGATGCCACCTCAGAGACAGCTGAATACCTCAGGGGAGACATGCTGGTCCTTGGCTGAGGACTCCTGTCATCCTTTTAAAGCTGAACCAGAAAGCAGCTGGCTCTATCGCTGAGACACATCCACATATCCCAGCACTCCGAAAGGGACAGAATTGCACTCGGTATGTCCAGGACCAACCCAAGCAGTACCTCACAATGCTGGCTGGGAGGGGAAGGAGCCTAATGCACCTCCTCAGCTCTTCCCTGCACTTTGACACTGCAGCGAGAGGCAGCCACGAGCCCCCGGCCCCAGCAGAGCTCCGTGGCCCTGAGAGCACCGGGCCCGGAGGAGACTCGCCCTCCACCTGCCACAGGAAACATGGAACAATGATGTTCAGTCTCGGGACGGAATTCTGCGGGGCCGTTCCGATGGTGCCTGGCTCCAGCACTGCTGCACACTGTCCCGGGAGCCTGCAGGCCACAGGGATGAGCCCCTGCTTAGTGACCACGAGGATCTAATGGCCCTGTGGTCAGAAAAGAGGAGCCGTTCAGCATCAGACCTGCTCAGCTGCCAGCAGCCCAGGGGATGGCCAAGCTGCACGTGGGCATGGGCAGCTCCCCAGAGGAGGGCCCCGGGCACTCAGTGTTCCCCAGAATGACCCTGCTGGGATCCGGTTCCTACTCATCTTCCAGTTGCTGAGCCTCTCACAGCCATTCCCAAGGGTCTTCCCTACAGCCATGTGGAAGTCAAGAGGATTTTATTATAATTTTCTTAACATGCCCACATGATTCCAAGAACCTGCAGCTTTAGGAATTGAGTATCTCCATCCTGGTAAGCTGAGAGTGACCCCAGTGTGCAGGATGCCAGGAATTCGCTCCTCTCACACTCTTGACAGCCCCACTCTGCTCTTGGTAAAGGTCCATTTTCTAAAACGAAAGTCAGAAATCCCCTGTCAGGGCAGGTGACCTCCTCCTTTTCACCCACACTGTATCTTTAGTCCCAGGTGTTTCACTGAACTCTTCTGTCCGAGAGTTTTATTTCCTAACTTCACCCTGTTTAATTTTTCACAAGCCACCAAAGCAGAACAAGAACAGCTTCAACTCCAAGCCTCTCCTCTAAATTCAGAAACCCCAGGAAATTATGTGGAGAAGGATCTGGAATGAGCAGGCTTTGCTGTCCAGCCCCTGGTTCCTCCAGCTGCAGCCAGCCTGGGATAGTGGGGGGGCCCATCAGCCCCTCCCTCCCCCTCTGGGAACTGGGAATGCAAACACTGGCTCCAAAACATTTTAGCTGGAAACACCAGAGCAGCCTGGGAGTGTGGAATATCATGCATTTATCATTCTTAGGTGGTTTATTCATTGCCCAACAGTCACTGCAGTTCATTTGTGCAGTTCATGCATGTTTGAAGTACAATCACAGCTCAAGACTTTTCAGGTTTTTTTGTCATAAACTTCAGTATCTGTCCCATTTTAAAAGTAACATTTCCATATATTCATGAAACCAGTGTTTAGAACCCCAAACTGTCCATGAAGCGATGGGGACTTACCAGCAAAGTCCATGGGAGCTCCCCAGGCTGATCCCTTTGTACATGTTCCCAGTGGGAAGTGGTGATGGGTCAGACACTGCCTGGGGAACAGCACACAAGGGACCCTCGGTGTCAGGCTGAGGAGGACTGTAAGGGTAACGAAGGGGAGAAAAGATCCATTTACACCAAAGTTACAGCCAAAATAGATCTTAAAGACAGAAGGGGTCAACAAAAGGTCCCTGATCCTTTGCATGACCAAGCAGGGAGTTCCATTGTCTACTTTCTGCACCCAGCCCAGGGAAAGCTCCAATGAAACGTTGCAGCCAGGTCACCATCAGTGAGAAACCATAAATTAGTATTTTTACATATATATCTTAGAAACAGTAGGATGTATAAACCTTTGCTTAGTTGGTGATGGGTAGGAGGAATAAATCAAATATGTTTAGTTTATTGTTCAGAGACACTTGTACAAATTCAAGGATGCTGAATATATTTTCCATGAAGTGAAGTTCATTTTTTTAAAAGGCTTTTTCAATTTAAGGTACTATTTGGGAGAAAAGTCAATAAACAAGAAGATATTAGTTTCCTGTTTTATATTAATCCTCAAGCTATTTATTTTGTACTTCTGTAAAAAAAAAGCAATGGTTTAAAGACATTTTAAGTTTTCAGAGGTTTATTCATCTAAGTTTATAGCACTAATGTTTAGATCTGTAGCCTGTAGATAATTAATTAATTGGGACCAAATGGATTATAGCCCCTCATGCACTGGAAGCACTGGGGGGGCACTGGGGAAGCACGGGGCTCAGGAAAGTTTTGGCACCCACCGTGTGAGACACCAGGCCATAGGAGCTGCTGTGACACCATTAAAACTTTTTGCATGAAAAAGCCCAAGAATGTTTATTTTCACTTTCTTATTTCAGGTTTTGCCTGTTGGGAACAGATGGCAAGGGAGGGGGGTTACCTGGGCAAGGGGGTTACCTGATTCCAGGGCCGGGAACACGGACTCTGCTCTCCTACTCATGGCCAGGTTCCAGCTCAAGCTCCTGGTGGTATTTTTGAGGCTCTTTGCACCCAGCAGGAACCTACAATCAAATTACAGCAAGTAAATCTGCATGAAACTTTCAGCTCACAAGTCCCAGCTGAAGATGGCAATTTAGGTTCACGCTCTCAAAGCCAGCACTGGGTCAGGAAACTGCTGTGATCTGAGATCTGGGCATCGTATCCAGGTTTAACTTCTCAAAGAAGCGGAGCAGCAGCAGAGACAGAGACTGCTGTAAAATACTCCTGCACTTTATTTTTAAAAACCAGGCATTTTGGGTGGTGGGTGGTGAAGAAGGATGGGATGGATGAAAGGAACCGTGCCTCAGGCTCCCTCGCAGGCAGGTTTTTAACAAGACTCCCTCAGTGTGGGGCAGCATTCCTGCAGGCCAGGACAGCCCACGGCTCCTGGGCCACTTGCCCAGCCCCCAGGAGCTCTGCCCGGTGTCACTGAGAGTCCCTGGGCGCAGCGAGGAGGGTTCACACCCAGCACACCCCAGGATCAGCTCTCTGTACGTCCCACCCGGAGGGAGCTCCTGGGCCCGACCCAGTGACAGACCCTGTGCTGGGGTAGCTCAGTGCAGCCCCTGACCCAGCCCCCCCCGCACAGGACGTGGCCCCTGGGCTCAGCCAGGCAGCACCACAGACCACCCACCATCCCACCAGGGCTCAGCCCTGGCAGAACAAACCCCACTGAGCTGTTTTCAGAGAGCAGCATGTGCTCCCTGCCTTGGAACCCAACTCACAGCACCAACACAAATCAGCTGATGATTTTCTCCTCTTCACACATTTTGAAAGACACAAAAACCTGGAGGGAAGTGACATGACCCCTGCCCAAAGGTACCATTTTGCTTTACTTTATACCTGCTCCCTTTCAACGATGCTTGTTCCCACCTCAAAGGTCAGGACAGAATTTTCCAGAGTGGGAGGTTTTGATTGGGTGCTGGGGGTGTCCCTCTCTGGGCTCCTGAGCCCCAGCAGTTCTGAGCACTGACCATGGGACAGGATGGGGGCACTGGGGGGGGCACACAGGAATGGGGGGGAAGGGGAGGCTGAGGAAGCCCCCAGCTCAATCACACTAATCAGATGGAGCCAAAGTCCAGTGCAGGAACTGATCCGCACAGAGATCCACAACCACAGAAACAGACCCTTCCAAAGCCCCCTCCCCACAGATCTCCCCAGCCCAGCAGCCCCTGTGCAGCTCCAGCTCATGGTGATGATTCCACTGCTCCCCACATCAGTGGGAAATAATTCCCCCAGGTCACGGCCTCCCTCTGCCTCAATAAGGCTCTCTGAGGAGTAACTGTTGCTGCTTTAAACAAAATACAGGTTCTGGATACTCCACTGGTGTCACACAATAATTCTCTCTTCTGCCTGCAAACGCTACAGGGATTAATAAACTGCTCTGAACCAGAATCCACAGCAAGAAATTCCTCCCCAAGGCTCTTTGCAGAGACATTTCACAGGGTGATATGCAACAGCAAGCATTCCTCTCTCCCAGCTGTAGGGCTTTCATATAGATCAATTCTTTTATCTATCAGCTTATCTGCAGTGTCAGCCAAGGATGGGGCTTCTCACTCTGCTCCATACTCGAGACCAGGAGTGAAAAGAACATCTTGAGGCATGACCCAGGAAAGAATGAACAGTGAAGAGTCTCCAGGCTGTTTCTTTTCAAGAGAAGCCAAAGCACCAGAGGAAAATAATTTTATTAAATCCCTGTTCAAAAGAGAAGGGGCAATTCCCACGTGAACTCAGGTTGGTTGGGGTGGGCTTTTTTTTTTTATAGAACAAATTCTCCCCTTTGTTTAATACAGATGCTTCAAAGTCCCTCCATGAACCTTCTCCCTGCCAGGTACATGCCCGTTCAGTGAACCAGGTAAACAATTGTGTCCCCAATGTCCCTTGTCAGGCCATTCTCAGTGACACAGACGTGCCTCTGGGCCAGGTCGACATGGAAGATGGCTTGCTCCAGGATAGGAGTTTTCCCTGCTTCCTCTTTGCCAAGGACTGGAACACGGCGGGGCCCAAGCACGGGATCATCAAACCTCATCAGCTTCACTTTAGAGAGATCTGCACAGAGAGAGCAGCTGGTCAGGCCACAGCACCAAGAGAGTTAACCACAGCAACACTGAACTCTTGGAACTTCCACATCTGCTCCAAGGAAATATATTCTCATGGGAATAACTGTCGTGTTAAGGTTTACACCAATACAACAATGTCCTTCAGTGGTTACACAGCGAGTTACCAACAGAAATGGGGATAAACCACACAGAAACACCAGCTCCTAATACCACATTCCAAGCACTGAATGCGCTATCTGGCTCAGGACAGGTTTGAGTAACTGAACAGTTATTCCTCATTTTCTGAGGAATGAACTGCAGAGACTGGAAGAGGCAGGTGAGAGTTGATTTCAATACATTCCCTATTAAAAGGCAGACTAATAAGGCTGCTAAGCAGACCAAGAAGCCTGGGACTCTTCAGCTAAAAGCCTTCCTGCAAGTGCAGCCTTCCAGCCCTGTGCCCAACAGCACACTGACACCTTCTGGGAAGACAGGGAGGAGTCCCTGTTTCATGTCACTCGTTTTCAGCCATTCCCAAACCTCCACTGCCCAGGAGCTGGCAGTAACTCACATCACTGCATGCACAGGGCACGTCCCACATCCTCTGTCACACCCCTGTGTGCTCCCCTCAGCAGCTGGCACAGCTGTTACCTTTGATCCCTCTGTCCATCTTCATCAGGCGCCTGATCACAGTCTCCCTGTTGTCCCCTTGCCTGATGTCCATTTTTGTGGAGAAGTGGCCGTTGGAGGGCTGAGGGTTGACCAGAAACACGGACACGCCAGGCTGTGAGAAACAATAGAGACCTTGAAGGAGAACCCGTGCTTGTGATCCCCCAGGGGAAACAAGAAACCAAACCAAATAAACATCTGCTGTCAATAAACCTTCTGGAGGGATAAAATCCCTTTAGAACCTGCCTGGCCATGCTGGATACCAGCACTGCCCCAAGTCTAAAATGCAGCCCAGACATTAGCTCCTAAACAAGGGCTTAGGAGATAGTTAGGAAAATCAATTACATTTTTACTTTTAAAAGAGTTAGAAATATTCATACATGATGAACATTCATGTCTGATCAAAGTTTTTAAATGGCATATTTACTTTTGTCTGGGTTTTTTTTAAGTTACAAATTAAGTTTTCAAATTAAGTTTTCTGACTTTCAATACCTGAATTTCTGATTTTACCTCAGTTCTGAATACAGAAAATGGTTTTCCAGGACAGCAGTCTTCTTTGATTTTATCTTCTGCTTCAGAAGCAAACTTCACTTCAATGTGATCCAGCTGTAAAAGAGAAAAAAATGGGGGAGGAGGGAATAAGCAGGAGTGTAATGGCTTTAGAGGGAACAGCAGAGGTTACAGCCCCATCAAACACCTGTTCATGTAGGAAAGGGGAAAGCAAACCTGCACTGACATAAGGCAACAAAAGCACACCTGAACCCACAAAATCTTGTTTGGAAGGGGCCTCTGAGGGCCACCTACTCGCTGTGTGAGGTACACAAGACCACACTAGTCGGTGTCCAAGGTCAGGGATCCCCAGAGCCCCCCCAGCCTCTCTGGCTGTTCTGAGCAGTGTATCCCTGTCCCAAGCATACACTGCTCCCTCTCCCACATCAGTGGGCTTTAACCATTTACAAATATTTTAAAATAAAAGTTGCTGCTTGCTCTCGGCTTTGCTCTGACATGGGACAAGCCCAAAGAAGTCACACTTGTTTCATACTGTACAGGTTACATCTAGCTCTGCAATATTTATAGTTTCTAATTCTTAAAAAACAACTGCTTTTGATTTTGACTTTTGGTGTTGGGGTTTTTGTTTGTTTTGGGTTTTTTTAACACCATGTGCCTGAGCTGTCCCCTCATTACCATGTTGCCTATTAAACTAAAGTCTGCTCATCATATGAAGCAGCATAACTGCTACCAGACTGGATGTCTTTTACACAGCACAGTGTGAAAAGCCCTGCCCAGACCCTGCTCCTTGCAGAGGGAAGACAGCCTGCTGCAGTCAACATGCCAGTGTAGGTGCCCAAGGACTGACTGTTCTTGCTAGTAATGCCTTGAAGCAGCTCCTCCTCATTTCTTCAGCTGGAAACATAAGATACAGACTGGCTCAGAGAAAAATGTCTCTTCAAAAGTGTCAGTGGACGTCACTGTCACAGATACATCCAGTACTGCAATGAAAACCAGCCCTGTTTTCTGGGACCATGTTTGCAGTGCACACCCACCCCTGTATCTCATGCCAACACTGAACAGATTCAGATGCATCTATTTGACAAATGGAAACAAAATTGATAAAAAACTGTTACTGGAGCAAGGCACACCCAGAAGTTAATGTAAAGAGGCTTAGAGCCTTAGGGAAGGCTGCTGCTCCAGCTATCCCAATAAATGCCAAGTAGCAGGTGCCAAGTCTGTACCAACCTCCAGGGAATTTGTCAAATAGACAATGTTCTCCATGAGCACTGCACGCTCATCAAACTCCAGTTCGAGGTCAAGAACACGAGAACCATTTTTCTCCAAGTTTTCCTGTGGGGGGGGGGGGAAAATGTATTAAAACCCTCTAAAGGCTGCAAGTAAAATGATGCTTCAAAATGGCAAACTATCCACATTAGTCATGAAAAGAATAGGCTTGTAAATCCGAGAGCTCTCTGCTGGCACAACATTAACATAGGAGCAATAATTTTCTTGTAACAGGGCTTCTTCTACAGGGAGTTGGTGACACTGATGGGAGGAGTAAGAGCAATTAGAACACATTTTTAATATAGAATTGAAAAGGTGTTTGACATTCACAGTTATTTAAATCCCTACTTAATGTGCAGGTTGACAATTCACAAAATCAGTCAGCATTTCAGTGGTATTTCACAGCAGGAAACTCAGGCTTATGACCCAGTTTAAAATAAAGGACGAGCCCACAACACCTGGACATGCTCACAGCAAGTTCTCTGCAGGGAAATAACAATCACTTTGTACGTTAACATAAAAGTAACTTAATTAGTTCAGAAAGCCAGCAGCAACCGTCACAAGAGACACAGTATTAAAGGCAGTATAAAAACCACATGATTTTTTTTTCTTTAACTAAAACAGAACTTCCTCTTTGGAGTTTAATCTGTCCCTGCCTGGCTCTCACATGCTGAGCCAGCTGTCTCCTTTGAAGCTCTGCTTTGTCAGCCTCAGCATGGTTGTGGTTTCCTGGTTTCCTCGTCAGTTTAATGTGAAAGATTCCCTTTTAACATGGAACTGCTTCCCTTTGTAAATCACAGAGGTTCTCCTACATTTCAGCCCTCCTCTGACGAGTGGGAAGCACCAAGCAGAAATGCTCCTTGTACCCTGGAGCTGATGAATAATTGGTTTCAGAGAAAGACACTGATCAGGGGAGTCCAAGCTCAGATGTTTCCATGTCTCTCTGGGAAATTGGTTACTGCTCTTTGGAAGCGGAAGGACGGATTTGAGGTGAGCCTCAGCTCCTTCCCTGTGTGCCCCAGGATCATTCACTGCTGCCAGACTAAAGACACCAAAACACAGCAGTGTTTCAGCCCTAACTGTTAGGACTGAGAGCTTGTCTGACCTTTCCCAGCTGTATCAGTGGATCTAACACATCCCTACTGTTCTTACAAACTTAGCCAGGAAGCTCCAGAACTGCTCTGTGCTCTCTGCTCCTCTGAAGGCTTCCAAGCTTCCATGAAAAGGAACAATCAGAACAACCCCACAGAGACAGCAAAGAGCATCTCTACTTAGAAAACATGACAAAGCTTACAAATAGAAGACATTATTATGTGCGTTTCAAAAATCAAGCTAAAGCTTAAGGAGAAAAAGTAATTTTTTTTTACACTCACTAAGATTTTTTCCATTACTAATCCCTCTCAACTTCTACAGTCATGAAAAGTCATCAAAGAGGTTTTAAATCATACACTGCGACCCCCCCCCCATTTTTTAAAAAACTCTGTTAATTCTTTGCTTCTTGGCTCTCCCTAGTTGCCGTATCGAATTTTCATCTGCAACAGCAAGCACAAAAAAGTTTCTTTAAAGAAATGGAAACCAAGATTTTCATAGGCTCGCATGACTCAGAATGGACTATCACAATATTAAGTGATAAACATAAGAACACACAAAATTTGTAATTCCATTCAAGGCTCAGAACAGTCTGTTGTTTTCTCCCTTAAACATACTGCAATCAATTAACTCTGGCCTTATTCTTAACTTCCAATTTTTATGTCTCCAAAGCAACACTTGACTCATTTCAGCATGAAAAACTATAGAAGTCAAATAGGATACATTTCAAATATAGAGGAATCCAGGTGTGTTTGAAGTACAGATTATATCACCCTCAAAACACAGAAAGCACCAAGCCTCAACCAGATCCAGAGCTCACCTGGGCTAGTTCACATAGAGACATTTTTATTATGCATTTCTTCTAGAGATGTTGAAGATGTTTATAAACAAACCCATAAAGATGCCAAATGAGCAAAGGGCAAGGGGGAGACACTGCATTCACAAAAGCTTTTCCTGTACCAGAACTGTCCCTCTGACACTTACCTTAACCATGGCAACAAAAGGCATCACCTTCTTCATATACTTCTTCAGCTCTGGCAAGGTGTTCAGCTCACTGGCAATTACTTTATTATCTGGCAGTTGACCTCCACTGACCTAAATAGGAATGAACAATCATTAAAGAGAACAGCCATCATAAAAAACTTGCCCTTCAATATCATATACCTTTCCTGCTTTCCCATAAATACCAGCAAGGTTTGTCAGCATCGTTGCTTCCACAGATAGTTTTCTCATCCTTTCGAAACCCAAACAGCATTTAACGCTAATATGGAAAGAAAGCCTATACAATGCCCAAAGGTGAATACCCCCAAGAACAAATTCTACATGAGGAATACTGGTTTATCTCATTGCCACAAGCTGGAACAGTCAGGACTCCCTAATCAGCTACAGCCCTGGTGTGTTCAAGCTGAGGACGGTTCATCAGGATCCCAAAAGCCACTCTCAGCAGTTTCTCCGTGTCAGAAGCACAGAACATTCTGCTTTCTTAATATATTTCTTCTTATGACTGATTTATTCCATTTCAAGCTATTTCTTGTAACACTGCTGAGTGGTATACACTTACTCAAGGACTGGAACAAAGCTTCTCAGCCCACTTGCAGAGTAAAGCAGCAGTAGTCTGTCAGTCAACCATGTTTCCTCAAAAATATACTTGGAAAGAAGAATATTTAAAAGCTAACCACTTACAAATGAAAGCAACAACAGAGCACGGGCATGTTTTTACTCAGATTGTCAAAACCAATGAAATGCAACTGTCAAATCAATGACAGTCCTTGAGACATTTTCATTAAGCATCAAAACTCACTGGATAGTTGTAAAAGCATAAAGAAAATTAACCTATTGAAACAATTTGGTACAGATGGAACAGGAGCCCACAAAAAGCAGGTAAGAAGCTGGAGGGCAGAGGAAGGGACGAGCACCTGGAAGTGCTTGCGCAGGATGGACAGGGTGGTGTGCTGCCAGGGCGGGTAGTTCTTCGCCACATACATGGTACAATGAGAAGGCTTCTGGGAAGGCTCTTTAGCACCTTTCTGAGGAAATAAAAACAATCAGGAAGAAGTCCCTAGGCAATAACAGAATTATCACACATGCAGACAAACAGACGACCTTCACCTTTCCTTTCACAGGCGCCATGTAGCTCTTGAGGCGCAGCCGGAGGTCGTGAGCTGCTTCCATCAGGTACTGGGAGGAGCGAATCAACACCTCATCCACGGGCCCTGCTGCCGGCCACGAGGCCCTCATGATGGAGTCAGGCTTTGGGCAGAGGAAGACACGAATACACTGAGGTGAACACACGTTAGCTGGTGGGTTTTCCAACCATTACAGTGTGACTGGAAAATGGAGTTCAGCCAGTTTGGCCCTCAGTGAGCACCCGCCTATAACAAGGTGGTAAAGGAGTGGGCACACAGCCAAGGAGCACTTCTTTGCAAGTGTGTTCAGGACTATACACACAATCACAACCACCATATGGCTACGGAACGCCATCTACAAGCACAGAGCTTAAAAAATCTAAACTAAGCTTTACACAGAAGTGTAAGACTATTGCATTGTTTCACTTAATTTTAGATCACCTCTTTGTAAGCAGACAATGATAGTGACTGGTACTAATGTTGCACATATCATCACAGCAACAGGCCAGCTCCCTGCAGTCACTGTCCCGGGGACAATGAGCTACTATGACTCCTTGGATTCTGACACTTTTTTCTACTTGTACACGAATAATATCTGTAAGCCTGACTTGGGTGTTAATGAAATCCATAAAAGCTCAAATCTGTATCAGTGACAGAACTGAAATATCAGTACCTTCCCCAGCAGGGACCAGATGTGCTCACACAGGTGGGGGCAGATGGGAGCCAGCAGCAGAGTCTGCACCTCGATGAACTGGAACACCAGCTCCCTGTGCATGCCCTCGATCGCCAGCTCCCGGTACTTGTCTTTCGCTGCCTGGAACAACAACACAGCCATCAGCACTCAGCTGCCAGGGAGAAACACCCAGAGTCAAACACACACACCTGTGGGCCTAACACACCTGCGGAATGTGAGCAACTTGTGATAATCCATTCTTGAGTTCTAAGAACTGTATTTTCCTGAAGCACCCACGTGTGAAGTTGGCCATTGGATTTTTGCATTTATGTGGTACTTAAAAAAATTGTTTATTGGCACAAGCATAAAAGACAAAAAACATCCACAGCTGTGTATCAGGTGCTGTCATCCCAAGTAACTTACACACAGATATTAGCAAGGACTAAGAAAAAGGCAATGAATATGATCTATCATTACACATAATTCAGCCTCTTTAACCCTACTTCTGAGTATCTCAAAGCAGCCACATGAAGGAGCATCTGTAATTCATTAAATACAGCAGCATGGCTCTGCAGACACGGTTTATGGAGGATACCAAAAAGCACTATGCTTCCGAACAATTTTGTTGATGTATAATTTGGATTTCTTATGAAGAGTCCTTTATCAGAAAAGATATAAAGAAAGGCAATGCTCTTGTTAATAGTGTCTTTTTTAAAGCAGCTTCTTGCTCATATAGGTATCAGGACTATTTGCAGAATTGCATTTGTTTTCCTCTGGACCTTTGTAAACTGACACAAGCAGACCTCTACAATTCTGCATTTATTCCCTTGAAGTACTCTTGTTTCTTGACACAATTCTGATTCCAATTCAGCTGTATAATTAAGGATCAGAGACGGAAGGATCAAAAGAAATCCACAATGTAACAAATACCAGGTGTCACTTTCTTACAGCTCCTACCTGAAACTCAAAGAAACCAGTTTTCAGAGCTTCCTTAAACATCATCTTCTCATAATTTTGGTCTGTCTTCATTATGCCTGCATTCATCTCACTGGGGAGGGAAGGGAAGTGACAACATTAATACTGCATAGTCTGGCACACATAATGGCAACACTGTCAAACTGTCACCAGTGCAGCCAAACCCCATAACCTATGCTGGAATGTGCTCTGTTTTATGGAATTCATTGATTTGTAGACAAAAATAACTACAGGATTCCTTCTTGCAAGGAAAACCCCGGCCCAAACTGTATTATTAACCTTTGTACCATACCTGGCAAAGACTCTGTCATTGAAGGTGCTGGCTGGGCCGCTCCTCAGGCTGTCTCTGTTTGCAATCATCTCCTTCACCCACTCCACCCACGTGTAGAGACGAAGAATACCAGCATCTGCCATGGCTTCCACAAAGTTGGCATCTTCAACAGTGTCTCCAGCATCAGCCAAGGCCAAACGCATGCCTGAAGGAAACTGGATCAGCTGCCATGGCTGGATGCCATGAGCTGGCCGATATCCATGGAGTGCCGTGCCTCCTGCACCCGTGACAGCTCACTTCAGTTGGAGTTAACAAATGCAAAGCCAGGTCACAAGCTGCCGGGCCAGCCAGAGATGCCTCAAAGGAGGCATTTTCCCCAGGAGAGGAAAACTGCCCTCCTTGGGAAGGGACCAGAGAGACCAGAACCAGGAGACCAGCACAGTCACTGCCCAAAACACAGGAGAGTGGAAGAAGGAGCATGGCACACATGGATACACAGGGCACAAACACGTACACCCCCCGTGCACACCAAAAGTGTGTCCTGTGTTCTGATCTCTTCAGTGAATGTAGAAAGATCAAACAGGCTGCTCCTGGAGGGCTCAGCCCCAGGAGCAGCTCCTGGCTGAACAAGGTGTGCTAACACACATCCCAGTCTTCCAAGTGGAGTTCAGCTTTTCAACAAGAACAGGTGGTAAGTGGCAGATTTATTGCCATTCAATACTCCAATAAACTCCTTTGAGAGCAAAACACTCATTTTAGTCATTTTGGCATAACTGACAATCAGATGCAGGTCAGAACGCACTCACCATCTGCAGAAAACTTGTCAACAGCTTGAGTGAGGGTGAGGAAGTTGCCTGTTGATTTAGACATCTGAAAGAAAGATAAGAGTGTTTGTTTTCTCACACATCTCCTGTGTTGGTGGATAAGCAAGACAACAAGGGTTTGGGCAAACCATTTTCTCATGAACCACAGCAAAAAGCACTTTGGTAAATCCAAATGAGGTCTCACAGCAAAAGCAGACTGAACTCTGCGTGCACTCAGCACCAAAATATAATCCCAGAAATTCCCTAAATTAAACTTAATTTTAAAACTGGCACTTTCAGCTCACCCTGTATTGATTTTTCAAGAAGTACTCCAATAGGGTTTGTTTGGGGTTTTTTTTTGATTCATATCAGACAGTCTCCAAGGCCTAATTCCTGGGTTCAGGCACTTTTAATTCAATTCAGTGTCAGAACTTGCACGTATTAGGAAGTTATTGGCACAAACTTTTTCCTCTCACTGCATCTACTCCAATGCTCTAAAAAGCTAAACTTTAGTTAAATAAATAAACATTCTATATTACCCTAAAACTTAACAGAAATGCACTGAACTCTTCACTAAATTGGCGAGACTACACAAGAGCTGACTTAACAGAAAGTGCTACATAGAATCACAGGCAAGGCAGGTCTTTACCTCTAATGAACGAAAAACTGGATGGCACTAATGAAGAAATGTCACTATTTCCACTGCTTAAATCCCAAGAAGAAGTTTCTAGTCTGGCTAGCAAATGCCTATTTTGACAACACAAAAGCCATGTCACACAAAACCTCACCGTACCTTTTCAGAATTGAGAAGCAGATGTCCATTGGCTCTCACAGCTACTGGCCATTTTTCTCTGTTTGAAGACAAGATACAAAGCTTTTGGCCAAGTAAATAGATTTTCTCTTTTTAAAAAGGAACAAACATTTTATGTTCCAGTTTGAGATGAACACCTTAAGTGGAATCTTCAAAAAAAAAAATACCTAAGGCTTGTCTTAAATATATTAAGGAGTGTCTCTGAAGATGAAAAGAACTACAGCACAAAGGCTAAGGATTATCACTGCTGAAATGCAAGGCAGGGAGCAGTGCACCTGCAATTACAGTTCATCTACTTCACCTTCCTCTATTCAGATATTTTTAATTTAAAGGCCAGTGATGGGCACTGCCCAAGAGCACACAACAGTGCTGGGTCCACATCTCTACCCATGAAGGAAGGAGATATTAAATTATCCACAATCGTCTTTACTATACATCAGAAACCCACTTTTCCTATATACAGTTTTATACAACCCTTAAACCAAAGTTCAAGGGAATGCAAACTGTATCTTCACCACCATGTGATGGGCAAAGATTCTAAGCAGCCCTGCACAGTCCATGGGAGTATATACAGCTGTTTTAAGCATCCTTGAGAAAGAATTAAGAAGACTTTATTATTAAGTCACATAAATTCCAGTGCAGGAATACAACTCAACACTGGGAAATCCATAGGAGGAGATATTGCAGAAAAACCAGGGGAAATAACGGTAAAAAACCCTTCCATTTCAATAACTTCTATTATAGACAACTGTATCAAAGCTGCAATACGAAAGAATACATTTTCAACACAATTCTAAATGTTGTACAGTCCAAAGGCCATTAGCAAACGTGACAGAACTGCAAACTCTCCAGCTTTACCTCCTGCACACCTGCATCACATCCCAACTTACCTTTGTTCTGACCACATGGCCACGTGATTGTAGAGGTAGTACGACAGGTGATTTGGAACAAGATCTTTGCCAGAGACTCTGAGATCCACAGGATACCAAAATTCAAACTCCTCCTTCAGCTTATCCAACTTTTCTTTTGGAATCTCAGTTTTGGGGAATGGAGCTGTCTTGAAGAAGACATAATCCCAAACTTCTTTGCTCATTTGATGAGCCCTGCACAGAATCAGTTCCACATTGCCAAGTCAGTAAAAGCCCCTCACACTCCACAGCACTTTCTATAAGGCAGCTTTAACCTGTTGATTCATTCTCACAGCACAGTCCACGTGATCAGCAAACATGGACAGAGTGCCCAGGGCCTCTGCCTGAGTTCAGCTGAGTGAATCCAACATCAGAAGCAAATTCAGAACTGCTCAAGCCATGCCCTGCTTAAACTGCCCTTTGAGATTTCCCAATAAAGCATGAAGACTCCCATAAAGAAAAAGTGATTAATAATTAAAGCATCATCTTGAATGTCCTGGAAACCTGATCATTTCTTTTCCAAATGCCACCACCCAACCCTCAGCACCACCTGTGACCTTAAGTGAACACTGAGAGCCCCTCACTGGTATGTCTCATGGAGCCATTCCTTCTGGCTTCCCAGAAATCAAGGAGGAGGAGGACAGGAGAGAGCTATGCAGTTCAAGGTTGTCTCCTACATGGGAAATATTTGTAGTCTTTTCCCACTTCGAATGGAATGAACATTTAAAATTAATATTTACTACAAGACACATCTTACCAATTACCAGAGGTAGGAACCAGAGTTTTGAAGGAAAATACTGATGAGATGCAACTGAGACCCACAGCTCTGGAGCCACTGGGCTACATTAACACATATCCTTGTTTCTACAGATTTTTACTCCTGGCTCTCAGAACTTCAGCAGAGTGCACCAGATACTGCCTGCGTGCATTTCAACTTAAATACTTTCAAGCCAATGTTAGCAGCTGCTAAGAGGCTTTGGCCTGTGCTACGCAGAGAGGAAAAGCATTCTGGACCCCAAGTACTTGCAGCACACATTAGAAAACCACCTCAGATGATGGTCTGTACTACCAGTCCAGAATAAACCTTAAGGGCACAGGTTTGCTGGTTTAGTTCCGGCAGTTCTTGTTCCATGCTTTAAATTCCTGTGCTATGACTGAGCTTATGTTTGGTGCCAAATTCACTGTAAGGTGACTGACAGGATGGGCCATAAACCCCCTTTTCCTTCACACCACAGAGCAACTATCAGTAAAAAGCATTTTCCAAGGCTGCTAGATGTTATCTACTCACATAGGAGAGCACTCTAATTGTACATGCTTAATTACATCAAATCTGTAATTCAAGGCCCAGGATGCTCACTTCAAAGCTTGTTTCCAGACATGACTAGCTCGTCCATAGCTTCTCTGTAATTAGAGAGGTTTGAGCCCAAATGACAGCCTTGCCCAGTTTCTCAGAGCTATTTCTGTCTGTAAGAATCAGAATCTTTACTTTGGAAATGGTTTTCAGATTAGTTATAGCATCAGGTAAGAAAAGTTTCCATTCCAATATGTAAACTACTCCAGAAATTAGTTCATAAACCACACAGAATTAGAGCTCATGATTCAAGGCACAATCTTTAGTGGTTTTTGCAGCTCCAGACTGAGCTGTACTATCTCATCTCTCTGATCCCTATCACCACAGTTCAAAAGCCACTCCAACCAAGAGGTCACATGCCTCCTCCCTCTTGCTCTAAAGACTTCCACAGACAAATTGTGGATAAAAGATGGTTCTAAGCTTCCAGGAGAGTGACAGTGACAAAAACCAAGAGCTAAATCCTGCTCCCTCTGTACACTGGAGCCTACAATTCATTCTGGTGCACAGCAGTCTCGGCAAGCAGACACACCTCAGCAGCCACTGAAACCAATCACCCAAAAACCTGCCAAGGACCATTTCAAGGCAAGTCAAACAAGTATTGAAAAAGGTGATTTACTCTCCACACAGTTCTTTTAGAGATGCTTTCGGAGGCATTTGTCTACTCTCTCTCTTTCTCTCACTGCCTATCACACTCTTTCCTTATTTCCCCTCTGCAGGCCTGTTCTAACTCAGCTCATTGTAAGTGAAGTTTAATAATGATGTTTTTTACACACAAAAGCAAAGACTCAGCCTCCTTGGCAAGTCTCTATGCAGAGCAATTCAGGAGACAAGCACACCCAATTAAACAAGACAATTCAATGGTTCACTCTCCTTACCTGATGCCCAGAGGAGATTCTCCTTGGCCCCTCAGGTTCCCTCCCTGCAGCAGGTGAGCCACAGTGTAATAGGCCATGTAGATAGTGGAGTCAGAGAGAGACTCTATCAGCCACTGCTCATCCCAAGGTAAGCGGGTCCCTGGACAGGGGGAATGCGGCTCTCAGGTACCACAGCACCACCCTCACCCACACGCACGATCCTCAAGCACACATAAAGCAGTTTATAATTTCAGTGGAACTTATAAACATATACATACATTAGGAGTCATGCTTATGCTTTTAAAAATATTTGTTTTGAAAATTAAATTATGCACTTGAAAATTTTACTGAGGCACAAACAGGTGCTGATTTTGAATCAGTTTCCTGACACAGCTCAGCTCAAGAACATCTGCTGTGGGTTACAGTGCACTTCCAGCAGCTGTCCCATGTCAGGCTACATAAGATGAAGACTAGTCAGAATTCGAGGAGAAAACCCAAGAAGTGGTATTAGTTCCCTCTTCTGAGGTTCCTTCCAAATCAACGGCCCAGGTAAAAAGCTACTGAGATACTGCACAGACTACCTGTAGTAATGCAAATATTACCAGCCCCATGCATTTCCAACAAAGCACACCTTCCCTGGGATGCTGGGCCAAGGTACCAGTTGGACAATGTTGTTCCCACACTTCCCTATACCACTGGGGATGTTACACAGCACTTAAGCCTTCCAAATGAAATGAGGAGTACCATCCTTATGAAGCACCAGCCAAGAAAGGAGTGTTTTGCCTACCTAAGCCATATGTCCTGGAGCACGCATGCTCTTGTAGCCAGCCTAAGGTAGCTTCAAAATTTCTCCTAGTCTCTTCACAGAACCTGTAAGAAAGAAGCTCTTACTGCTTTCAGCCCTCTCAGACCCCACCACTAGCAGCAAAGTCCCTCTCCTTTACAGCCATGTTCATAACTCACGTCTCCAGATGTTTCAAGCACTCTGACGCCTGTTTCTTCCAGCTCACTTCACCATAATCTAAATACCTACAGTCAGGAAAGGTTTATTGTAATAAAGCAATCGAGAAGTAGGGTACAATTGGAGCAACTTTATAACTACAGTTTTATTTCACTTACCACTGGTCACAAAGGGCCACGACACACTCATCACCAGACCTCGATATAACTTGTTTCTCAGGTTCCATATAAATCATGGCTTCACCCTAAGAGTTGAAAGGGCAATAAAAGCTGACATTTAAGTACTTAGCAAAGTATTGAAAATCCTGACAACTTACTAAAACGCATCCCCTCCATTCTAATCTGGTTTATAGCATTTACTGCATGGCTCTCACCACTGCCCAGGCTCTCTGCCTCAGTATTCCCCCACATAAAATGAGGCAAGGCTTGACTGTGTGCTTCTCTGAGGTACCAACTCACAGCACTTTGTACAGAATGCATGAGGAAAAGGAGGACATAAGCACAAAATATTTCCCACTGACTATGCCCCACTGATTGAAACAGCCCCTAGGAAACTCTGGGGGACAGAGGAAGGATGGAAAGGCAAAGAAAAATGGGATGCTGAGCTTCAAATCTACTTGCACACACCATGTGTACTGATGCAGGGTGATGGGTTACATTACAATCTGGACATAACAATGCCACAACAACAAGGGAATAATCACTAAATGCCTGAAGCCTCTCCCACTCCCAATCCTCATTAGAGGAATGCCACAATCACTGTTCATTTACAGCTCTCCCTTCTCTGAAGGATGAGCCCAGCAATGGGGTGTTTGCACATCCATACCTTATCCAACATCAGCTTCTGAATGCGTTTCTTGACATCTTGAACTTTTTGTCCTTTGAATTCATCCACCAACATCACCTGTAAAAGATGGGTCACAGGAGATAATTTTTTTCAAAATTAGCAAGAAATGGGTGCCATAGGTGTTCAAATTAATATAAAGAAGTAGCAGGTGCTGCAATCTTTGACATGCAAAAAATAAGAGTACAGGTGTTGGTTTTTTTCATTAAGCGTAGTCATCTTTACCCAAAAACGGTTTGTACACGTCAGCATCCACATAGATGACAGAGTGCAAAGAGTCAGAAATAAAAACTGTTGCTTGCTTACAAAAGAACGGCTGAGAGATACACATAGTGAGCTACTGAGGTAAAGACAGGAGAAAAAAACAAATCAAAACACCCACACACCAAACAAACCAACCACACAAAAAAACCCAATCCAAAAACAAAACAAAAAAACCTGCAAACACCACCACCTTGCTCGTTTCATATCAGTTTCCCTATCTATACTTGCAACAAAATGGATCAGCTCCCCAGAAGGTGATCACTTTTTCAGAAATCAGGTTATAATGTTCAAAGAACACAGGAACGTATGAGCAGAAACTTTCTCCAATTCTATGTCACTCCCCCAACTGCAGAACCTTACTGCAGGAAGAGTCTAAATGAAAAGTGTTTTGGGAAAAAAGGACAGTGTCCCTCTTTCTGAGTTTTTTTTTATTTTATTCTTTATCTGCCTTTTTTTTCTCTTAGTTAAACTCACCAAGAAACCACTTACCAAAATCTTTTACTACTTACTCCCTCATAGAATCCTTTCAGGTACACTCTCTCCTTGGCCTCTGCAAGCTTCTCTCTGTCATTCTGGCTCTGGATTTTGAGCTCATCACACACAAATGGAGCACAAAGGCTGCCATAGCCTGGGATTTCAATGATGGGCACCTGAGAACCAACAAAGGCCTGTCAAACCCCTCCTGCACCACATTGCTCTCTCTGTACATTCACAGCATCTAACACAAGTTACACAGGGCTTACAACATACTGGTGCAATTCCGCTCATCAGCCACAAGTTCCCAGCAGTCCCCAGGGTGACTCCTGAGCTGCCCAGGTGTATCCCATGGCACAACACCACACCGAGCTGTCCCAGCACTGGAGCTGGCATGTGGAACCAAGAGTACTGCAGGATACTGGGATGGCTTTACCTGTAACCTGCATTTTCTAGTGGAAACTGCCTCAGCCATGAGGCTGTGCTAACAGTGAGGGATTTCAGCTTTTTGCATAGATACACTCCTAATCTGGCCATTAGGGCACTAAGTTTTAACCTACCAACAGGTCACCACCATAACAATGCATTCCATTTTCCAAAACAAGAATTCCCATACTTGCCTTTCTCTCTGAATTATAGCATAGAATAACAAATCTTGGTTGCAATCCTTAAAAGATCAAATGTTGTAACTACAGGAAAACATGAAAATTTTACTCTAAGTTTTTCAGCTCTTTCAACTGAAGAGGACTTTAAATAGAAACTCTGGAAGAGATAGGCACAGCTCCTGGTTTGCTTCTCATCAGTGAGCACAACATCCTATGTGCTATAGATGGACACATCTAGGTGCACTCACCGGCTCGAATGGCAGGACCATTTCATCTCTGATGCCATACTTCACCCTCAAAGCCTTGAAAGTTGGAAGAAAAAAAAAGCAATAGATAGAAGTCTTCTAGATTTAAAGGCTTTTATCCATTCATAGTGTCTTTTTGTACATAATGTTTTATTATAAATCAGACAAAGCTACTTCCCTGCCTTCTCACCATTTGAGACCTCAGCTCAATCCCCATCTCATTTCCAGATGATTCTTTGCCATAATTGTCTACATTTTTTAAAAGGGGAAAAACTGATATTGCTCTACCCTGATATGAATGGACAAAAATTCAGTAGCCAGGGATAGCTGTTCAGACACTGATGTACTCTTGCAGTTAGTAACAACCACTTTCAGTCTCATTTGAAATTCATAGAGACTCTTAATCTCATTTCTGGAAGTCATTTCCACAACAAGAATTCACTTCTGTTTCACTGGTGCTCTTTACCTTAACATGCAGCACAAGCTACATGATTCTCGTCCAAAACTCAGACCTGAAGTCTGAAAAAAACCACATCTGTCCTAGCCCAGTTGGTTTAAACTTCATTTGTTTTTAACTACTTTGATTTCAAGTTAGAGATGGCAAAATGCCAATTAAGTGAGTTTCATTTTACCCACTGGATATTCACTTTCGACCGCCTTCACTATGGAAGGGAAACAGAAACAATTCAGTTAACAGACTGACCTGCTTCTTTTTCAAGTCTCTCAGGGCTGCAAAGTCATCTGGAGAGTCAGAGGGAACACTTGTCACCACTCCAGTTCCTTGGCAAAGGAAAAGAATCAGATGAAAGGATTAGTCCCCACATACTGAATGCCAATGCCCATCCAACAGGCTCTGCTGCAGTTACCTTTATCCTCCTTGATGGTGAGCATGGGCAGGGCGTATATGACCTTGGAGGTGGTGAGCGGTGCCAAAAGCGCAGCACCAAGAATCTCCTGAGCAGTACAAAGGAACAGCATTACAGTAAATCAGGGGGTTTCAGCCTAGTAGAGTAAGCTCTCCTGGCTGATATTCTTCAAGTTTTCTGTAAATTTTCCTTACACATTACAAACAAATAAAATACATTTTATATACAGATGGACAAGGAGGAAGTACATATGAAAATGTGTGGTACTATTTGAGACAGTATATAGATTATTCATTGGTAGAAAAGCCAAAAACCAAATTCAAAGAAACTTAAACTACTAGTACGTAGAATTGGGAAAACCTAGGAAGCAGAAGGACAGTTTGCTTCCAAGTATCTGAAGCACAACAGCACTGAGGCAGGAATGACTTAGGAAGCCAGTGCCAAAAGCAACATTAAACAAAGAAAGGAAAGCATATCGTCAAGATATTCACACACTGACAGGAGGCAGTCTAGATGTGGCAGCTGTCTTCTACCTCACTAATTTACTTGAATTCACATCATGTCTACTAACAAAGGAAAAAACCCTGCATTTTCCACTTCATTCTTCAAAGCAAGATCAAGAAAGATGGTGACAAGTTGTAGTGAATGGAAATCAAGGGATGCAAACAGCTGAAGGTGCTTGGTATCAGGATGAATAAACACCACTGATGACACTTGCACAAAGCACACAAGTTAAGGACAGCAAATCCCAAAACCACTGACATTCAACCACTCAGCTAAGAAAGCTTAATTCACATAGATGTACTGGAAATGTCAGTACCAACAAAAGCCTTTTCCACATAACCCTTTCTAGCTATTACTTTTTCCCCTCCCTTTCCATCCACTCTTCCCACCAAGCAGAAAAGCATTACTTAGCCCTATCCCTTCACCAAATCATGCTGAGGCAACAGGAATGCATCTGTCCCCAGGAAAGTGCACCAGGTTATTCTCCCAGCAGCAGCTGTGGCTTGGCTGCCAAGGAAGCTGCCTGCTGCTTACATTTTTAGCCACTAAAATTTTAGTCACGCCAAAATTTCTGTAATAGCTCCTGTATTTTCTTTACAATTAGAATTCCACCATCACCTTTCTAAGCGTAAGCCCCAGAAGACCAGCTAAGCCTGACCAGCACGCTGCAGGATGCTCACCTCTCCCATCAGCTCCTTGACCACAGGCACGACCCCGTTGTCCTTGGTGAAGCCCTGGTAGGACATGTTTCGGGCAGCACGCTGGGTGCAGATGAAAATGTCCCCACTCCCAGTCTCAAAGCCAATGTATTTCATGTCCGGGCGCAGCCAGCAGTTGGTCTGGCCAAACATGGTCTCTGGCCTGAGCGTGGCAGCCACCAGGAAGATGTTTTTTCCTCTCAAGCCACTGGGGGGAAAAAGTACTGGAGAAGTTACCAAAATAAAATCATTCCGGATCACACACAACAGGCTTTTAAACTAACATCAACTTTCAAGTAACGTTTCCTAAGAGACAAAAGTGGGTCGTTAATTCTTTCTGGGTTTTCCATTTTCTTCCCCCCCCTTTTTTTTTTTTTTAAAATTCCAACTTGAGTTCCACACAGACACAGTGAATAGAGCAGCTCAAGATTCTGACCAGGTCTTTGAAGTGATGGAAATAACCAGGTGAAATTAAATTCTGCATTAGGCAAAACAGACTGTTTAATTCAATGGTCAGTTCTGGCTAGGAGACAAAGCATATCTGCCACTAAAAGGTCAAGACCTACCTCAGTTTTGCAGGGTAAGGATCCAACACCTTCATTTTTATCAGCGTGTATTCTTGAGGCCCAACACCCTACAATTCCCACAAACAATGCAAGAATCAATAAATGAAATTGACTTGAGCAGGAAAGAAAATTAATCCTATTCTGCAGGAACCTAATCCAAACACTATTTAAGGTACCCATGCTTTCCTCAGAGTAAATCCTATTTCCATTCATATGAAAGGCTGTTCACTAAAATGCAGACTGCAGAGAGGTTACACTGTATTCCTACAGCCAAAAACTTAGTTGTCACAGACACTGTCTCAGCAACATCTAAGTTAACAAGAGCTTGCTTATTTAGTTTCAACAAATAACACAATGGAGTGATGCTGCTGGCACAGATTGCCAAACAATCAGAGAAACCAGCTACAATGGAAAATACTATCCATACATCCAGACAAATCTGCTCAAGAGAGTTCATTCATTTAATTTTCACATGCCCTGACAACTGAGAGCCAGTGACTCTGCTCATACAAACTATGTTTTGCTTCAAGATGCAAAGTAAATTGTATTCAGTATTTAAGATCATAAGCAATGCATGAAAGTGTCAAGCAAAAATATTACCTCTCCTGTTTGCCTGTCATGATCCATGCAAGGCTGTCCATCTTTAGGAGAATATATTGTGTATCTAGAAAAAGGAGTATTTTCATTTAGCAATGAGTAAAATAACATATAGAACAAGAAGGAAAAAAATACAGCTCTCTGGGAAAAAAAGACCTCTTAATGGTATTTTCAAATTTTGTGTGGATCTGTTTCCCTCAGTGCCAACGTTCAGTTTTCACAAGAGCTTTCAGAATTGGCCCTTTTTTGCCTTGAGCTGGTACCCACGAAAAAACTAAACCCGGAAGACAAATCTCACATGCTTTGGTGGCACAACAACTACACTTCACCGCGTCAGGCAGAGCTCCAGCAATGAAAGATTCTGGTTTCATCCGAGTTAAAAGCACGTTCTAGAGATGTGTCACAGGGCTCTGTCATCGGTACAGCTGAGCTTATCCACACCCCCAAAAACTCTGAGCTGAGTGGCAGCTTACCGTTTGCCAAACTTAATCTTATTTCTTTCCTTTAGTGTAAGGAACTGCCACCGTACAAAGGAATCATAATAGGGATTGACATTTGTTGTAATGAAGGAACGCCTCCAGTCCACCTGAAAATGGGCAAGAGGCTCCAGTAAGTAAGCACAATCAAGAAATTAAAGGAATCTCATAGTACTGTAACTATTATTTTAAAAATAAAAAGAGCTTTTTCTCCAAAAAGACAATGCAAGTACGTACCCACAAAGGGTGTAAGCTTAAACACACATCTGTGCCTGCTCTCTCAGAGCAGAGACATCAAAGACTCGAGGTCCCTCCACTGACTGAGAAATTTAGAGATTTTGTAGTAGTTTTAAACAACCATTCAAGCTGAGTTTCAGCACTGCCTTGTTTCATCATCTTTACCTCTCTTCATTTTCAATAATCTGTTGTCAGCAGGACAAGTACTTTTAGGAAGAATAAGGATGTGATATCAAATAGAACTACTCTCAATACTGACTACAGGTAAGTGAACTCACATGGGAACCATGGATCATAATGCCTTTATTGGACTCATTTCCAGCTGTGACCACTGCACAGGGTACAAGCTCTATATAAGAAAGTATTTAATTATCATCCAAGACCATTAAAAGGTTAAATGACTAATTTCATAAATATCGGAAACATTTCTGGAATTACACTGGTATTACACAGAAAATCTCAAGGAGAAGCAGCACATTCACCAACACAGTAACAATACAGGTATGGCTGCCTGTGTAACTGAGGTTAGAATCTCCCAGAGTCACCTTCAATCCCATGCTCTTCAAATCCTGGACAGCAAGGGGAGGGAAATAATCCAGCCAATGCTCAGCTTCGGAAAAACCGACCACTTCTTCATCAGACAGACCCAAAGACTTCATGATCCCCCACTGGTATTTGGAAGAGCCAGTCTTGGCAGCAGCCTTGCTCTGAAAGAAGAACTGGGATTAGGAAGAAGCCCACAGTCTTGTCACAAGAACATTTGCCTCTGTCAATGTCATGGTTTCGGATTCCAGAAACGCAAGTTAATACAAATATTCTCACATCCTCTCTCTAACAGTGAGGATAAATGATTATAGAGTTTCTATTCTACCATACCTTGTATTCACTGCACATTCCCTACCCCTCCTGTTCCCAACTGTTCCATACCGATGTCCAACACACCTGCAGAGGCTCTGCCACCACAGCCCAGCAAGGAATGGCCTGTTCTCGGGGCCCTCTCAAACCCACAAGTGTTTGCACCATGGAAAGGTGGACAGCCCTGCACTACACTTGTACCAAAAACCTTTGCATACAGGAAGGCTTGGTTTAAACTTTACCTTTTTGCCTTTTGCTTTGTCTTTGATGACAATTTCTTCCTCTTTTTTACCAGAATTTTCTTCCTCTTCCTCCTCCTCATCAGGAAATTCTGGTGGGCAACCATACAATTCCATTTCTCTTTTCAGCTTATCTGCACAAGCCTGAACAGAGTTATTGGGAGCGTGTCAGCTGAGGCATCAGCTGCAATCACAGCCAAGGAGTGGGTTTTACTGATAACATTTTGCATTCCATGCTTTAAGTGCTTTGAACTTTTTCTGGACCTTGCATTAGCATCTAGGAGATCCTGCTACTTCCAGAACACCTTTCAGGGCAGGAAGAGGTTTACTGTGAGGATTTTCTTGCAAAGGAAAATATATAACAGGTAAAATTTAGTTTTCCAGCACTTTATCTTCTAGAAAGGGATGTTATAGCTCAAGCACAACACATGTTTATTACAAATTCAGGTTCCAAATCACAATGTCTTCATGAATTTTTAAATGAACTAAGGTGGTGTTGGGGATGGACAGTAAGCAAGGCTCCAAGCAGCCTCAGGGATAAAAACCCCACCAGAAACAATCCCCAGCAACTGCAAAACTCTCACCTTGATGGGCATCCCCGTACAGTGCAGCCCAAAGGGAAACAGGCAGCTCCTCCCCTTCAGCCTCTGGTACCCGACTGCGAACTACAAACAGGGAAAAAATGGAACAGCTGAGACGGGCACAGCACCAGGCAGAGCGAGCACCTGCTCAAAGGCAGGCGTGAGTCCTTCTCTAACACGCAGCTACCGACAGACAGGTGAGCGCAGGCACACAGCTGGGGAGGAACTCACGGCAGGAAGGTGAAGCCAGAGTTTGTTCCCAGGCCTGCCCCTGTGGCTGTGCCCCACGGCGTGCCCAGCTTCCAGGCTGGCTCCGACCAGAGACCAATGGGTGCA
Source organism: Eulacestoma nigropectus (assembly GCA_013397775.1). Taxonomy (NCBI): domain Eukaryota; kingdom Metazoa; phylum Chordata; class Aves; order Passeriformes; genus Eulacestoma; species Eulacestoma nigropectus. The sequence goes on from VZTE01001717.1 coordinate 841,394, forward strand.
AACAGAGGGAGGCTGTGGAATCCTACCCACTAGTGCCCAAAACCTGCTCCCACACAGGTCACAGCAAGCATAAACAAAAGGGACAGATCTCTTGTGAAGTTGAGCCATTTAGCAGCATCCCATAAAAATCTCATTTCAAAGAATGAACAGGGGAAACACCTGCAGCCCCATCTCATCAAATTAAAAAAAAGACATGAATGGCATTTCCCTTCAGCCAGCAATACTCCTACTGAAAATACACGAAAAAAGGAAAATTTAATAAGTCATTACTAAAGCTATAAAGGAATTGACATGGGGTCCTGTTAGCTCAAAACTGATCTACAAAATCAGCATTTGTTCTAGAGTATTATTTAAAGACAACAGCAAAGGAGAACTTTTACCTCACATTTAGATAAGGAAAATGTGTGTCCCAGGTGCAGGCGGCCATTCATGTAGGGGTAAGGAAAGGTAACAAAGTACTTTCCTTTGCTGAGAAGAAAGTCAAAGAATTAAAACACATAATTAGCTTTTTAAGTGACCATCAGACAATACACAAGCAAAACAAGTAACTGGTATGTTTAGCTATTATCAGCCCACAGTGACGTTAAAATATTTTCCTTATCAGTAACATGAGTCTTTGATTTTAAAGAGCTGATACATTAACAGGCTTTATCATCTTAAAAAAATAAACACAAAAGAAAAAACCCACAGAAGACTGACATCACACAGAAACATTGAAATAGATATAGCACATTCCCAATGGTAAAAAATTCTAATCCTGCTTCTGTATATTAGTTACAGCAAAGGCCTGAAGTCATTTATTTAATCTCCCACTGTGCGAGTTCAGATTTTAAGGGCACACTGCAAGCAATTGCTCCTTTCACAGGGATATATTGTTGCAGGGTGTACTATGTTGTTGGAACCTGAGCTCTCAAAGCAGCTAAGAAAATATTTACATTTAGGACACAGTGAATTTCTACCTCTACCTTTTCACTCTACTTCACGCCTTGGCTCTTCCCTTCACACACTCCCTCGATCCATTAACATGCAGGAATAAAGGCCAAATCTTTTGTTTGCTTGCAAAATCTACAATTTAAGAACCTGCCACCTGTTACACCACTTCAGTTATCATCCTGGTTTAGTCTGACTTTCCCACACACCAAATATTAACTTCATATGCCACAGTCACTGCTTTTCCAGTCAGAGACCTTCCCACAGGATTAACGCTGCTCCCCCAGGCAGCCTCTCCACACCTGTGACAAGCATGGATCCCACTGATCCCAAAGGAGCTGTGCTTCCAAGCATGCTCTGCATTCCCAGAGGATAAACAGGTTTCTCAGGATTACTCTGGGGCAGAAATAAAACCAAGAGTCTTATGGTCTTCCCCAGTCGTGCAGAGCACTCTGCACCTGTGAAAGGCTCTTCCTCCCTGCAGCTCTGCTCCATCCCCTCTCAGGCTGGAGCCAGTGCTGACCAAGGTGGCTCGTCCGCTGCCCCTGCAGCCAGAACTCCCCAGACCACCCCCGGGAACTCCCCCCAGGCCAGGGCTGGCAGAGCCCCCAGCCAGGACAGCTGCCCGGGCACTGCAGCAGGGCTCGTGTGCCACCTGGGAGCACAGAGCCCAAAGCCAGCCACACCTGCCCACTCCCTTGGAGCCAATTTCAGACAGCTGAGAACAATCATGCAACCAACCAGGTGGGAGGAAACGTGACCCAGGAGATAAACACCTTCTACAACAGACAGACAGCAACTCAGGAACATTGTACCACCAGAGCAGAACTCAAAGCAAAACGTTAACCAAACCCAGCCAGACAGAAGGCAGAGTGCTCTAAGAAACACCACAACCAACCAGGTGATGGGACAAACCTGTGCAACATAGTTCATGTAAGAAAAGAAACCGCAGCCCCTCATCTGAGGAACAGCAATGGTCACACACACCTGGCCTTCCTCCATTCCTGCAAAAGCACAAGAGGCTGGACCCGGAATTTTGTGTAACAGTTTTGCTCTGTGAAGCAGAGCAGGACACACCCTCCCTCAAAGTGAAATCTCCCAAGTGGTGAGGGCTCAGGCATCACACTGAGGAACCTCCTCCATGTCCAAGAGTACAGGTCACCAAAGAGAACCTGGTTTTGAAACCACAGAGAGTACTGACACTGCAAAAGAATTAAAAAGCTTCTCTCATCCTGCTGGAACTCAGCCACACACGTACTCAGCTGCTTTATGCCATCAGCTACAGAAATATCAACAATGTGTGAGGAAGTCCCTCCAGCTGAGCCATGAATACTGCTCATTACAAAGGGGCCATCTTCCCCCCAGCAGATTTTGAATGAAAAGATATTTCAAGCAGTAAAAAACCAAATACAATGATACCTCCTCTGCTCCTTCCCGTCTGCAGCATTGATCTCAAACACTCGATCACGGTCCCACTTCTGCTGGATCTCTCTTTCAATCTTCTTCAGGAAATCAACTTTTGCTGTTCCTTTACGTTCCTGTTCAACAGAGAAAGGAAGAGGAGTCTGGCTGAACAGGTTAAGAAATAACAGAACTGTAACCTATCACAGACCACTCCTGAACTCCTTTGGGTATGGGCAAGCACTGCTCCAGAGCACGGCAGCAGCAGCTCACAGCAGAGCAGCAGCGAGGACTCTGCAACGCTGTATCCTGAGATCCAGCCTTCTGAAACCGGCTCTAAGAGCTGTAAGGAAAGGGTTAACAACGTTTGCCAAGGCAAAGGACTCTACAGTAGCCCAGATACACGCACAAACTGACCATCTTGTCAATGAAGAACAAACTCAGAGAGCTCTGAACTGGGGAGGCAGAAGAGGATATAAATCATAAGTGAAAACACCCAGAGAATTCTGGTTTTATTCCAGACTCTCCATAAACCCATGTGATGCTTCTTCCTCTTGACATACATAAAGTGGGAACAGCAATCCCCATGGTAGGAAGAGGGTCTGGTAACAACTCTAATTGTAGTTCACGAAATTCTTCAGGTAAAGCATTGCAAGCGATTTTAATTAAATCGGTGTTCAGTAGCCCTTCCCCTCATTCTTTTATCACATAACACATGCCAAGTATTAAAGGATCTTACTCATTCACCGTATAATACACAGGAATTGCTACAGGACACACGCATTACAGATTCTGCACTCATAAAGGTTAAGGATTTAGCTTTTTTCCATCAAAACCATTAATCTGCCAACATTCCATCAAGACACTTCTAAAACCTTTACATCAAGGGGCCGCAGCCGCCGGGCAGAGGTTCCGCGCACGCCCCTTTTTCCGAAGGCCGCGGCACCGAAGAGCGACCCTGCGGAGCCGGTGAGGAATCCCAGGGAAGGCCCGGAGCCCCCGAAGGACCCCAAAGCCAGACCCCCGGGCCTCCTCTCTCACTCACCGCCATCTTGCCGCGCCTGCCGGGGGCCGCGCCAACTGCGGCAGCGGGCGGGGGAGCCGAGACCGCACCAAGGCGGCGGGCGGGGGGAGACCGGGCCCTTCTGAGCGTGAAGGGAGGGGAGAGAAGGAGGGCGGGAGGGAGAGCGAACGGAGAGAGCGGACGGAGCACTGCGGCCACTTGTGCCGGCTGGGGAGCGGGAAAGGAGCCCCGAGTGCCCGTCCCAGGTGTGAGCCCGCCGGCCGCTGTCCCTTTAAGAGCACCCCCCCAAGATGTCGCCGCGGGTTCATGTGTTCGCTCTACCGAACTTGCTGGTTCTCCCTGACCCTCGGCTCGGG
>VZTE01001717.1:845118-864795 GCA_013397775.1 Eulacestoma nigropectus
GTCTGATTGGTGCGGGCGGCGCGCCCCCGCCCCGGCCGTGCCCAGCAGGCTGCGCTGCGGGCGGTGCCGGGCAGGCCGCGGCGATGGCGGCGGTGTAGCCGTGAGCGGGCGGCGCGGGGCCACCATGATCATCGAGAGCGTAGATGCGCTCAAGTCCTGGCTGGCCAAGCTGCTGGAGCCCATGTGAGTGCGGGCGTGCGGGCCGGGCGGGCCGGGCGGACGGCGCTTCCCGCGGGCCGGGCCCGGCCGAGGCGTTACGGCCCTGCCCCGCCTGCCCCCGGCCGGGCCCGGCGCGCCCGGAGTGCGGGACAGCCCGAGCCTAGGGAGGTGCCGGAGGCCTCTTGTACCACAACGTGCAACGGAGCTGGAGAAGGGTTTGGAGCATAAGTCTGATGAGCAGCTGGAGAAGGGGCTCAGCCTGGAGAAAAGGAGGCTCAGGGGGGACCTTGTGGCTCTGCACAACTCCCTGACAGGAGGGGGCAGCCGGGGGGGGTCGGGCTCTGCTCCCAGGGAACAGGGACAGGAGGAGAGGGAACGGCCTCAGGCTGGGCCAGGGGAGGCTCAGGTTGGACATCAGCAGGAATTTCTCCATGGAAAGGGTGCTCAGGCCTTGGCAGGGGCTGCCCAGGGAGGTTTGGAGTGCCTATCCCTGGAGCGGTCCAAGGAAGGGCTGGAGGTGGCACTCAGTGCCCTGGGCTGGGGACAAGGTGGGGATGGGGCACAGCTTGGATTCGATGGTCTGGGAGCTCTTTTCTAATCTTGATGATTCTGTGTGCTCCCAACTGCTGCCCCAGCTGTGCTGTCGACTTCAGTCCCAGCTCTGTCATCTCGGAGCAGAGCCAAGGGCTGCTGCAGGAGCTGACAAAACCAGGAATAATGTTAAAACTGTGGAAACTCTGCATTTACATGCTGCTGCTGCTTACAGTGGGAGTGGGACTGGGATGGAGTCAGAACGGATCCAGGTCATGTCATGCATTTTATGGGTTCTAATAATTCATTCTGGCTGCAAAGTGGTGCTGGATTTGTGCTGGTCCCAACCTCTGTGGTGCCTTAACACACCTGGTGCTGCTGGTGCAGGCACAGCGAGGGGTCGGTGGGTCTCACCAGAGGAAGCTGCTTGTCAGTGCCTGGCCAGGCTTAGGTCTCCCACAAAGTACAACTGAGGCCTGTGGGAAGTGTTTTAAATAGGCCTGGGGTCTGCTCAGTTGACATCATTAAGTATTAGGCTTTTGGAAGTTCTTCAGAACTTTCTTTTTCCCGTGTTACAATCTCAGGTTTCTCTGGTTTTCGGTCAAACCCCGCTGAAAGTCTCTAGACTGAAGCATGACTCCTGCTCCTGTAGTTTCCCTCCCAGCTCCAGTCGGTATCCAGCATTCCATGGGCATTTGAGCTGCACTGTGGAATGTGAGGCATCGAATCAAGGAATTGGCCAGTGGGCCCCAACAGTCAGGGGCTCTGTAGTGACACGAGAGTGACAATACAGACTGGCTTACCTGCAGGAGTGCACTCACCATGTGTGCTCCTGTACTGCATGATGGGGTGGGATGGGGTGCTTGGGAGGGACTAAAATAGGGAGGAAGGAAAGGTAATGGTTGTGAAGTGAGGGATCATCTCCTCTATTTGAAGTTGAAGATTTATGGTCAGTGGGTGAGTGCCCCAGCACATTACACACAGTGAATGCATCACATACAGGTTATTTCTCTGTGTGTGTAAGAATTGTAAAATCTGTCAATTTGTGGTTTCTTTGTTCTTAATTGCTCCATTTACCCTGGCTTTCAGTGGAGGTTGGATGTTGTTGCAGGCTATATGGGAGTAGAGCTGCTTGATTACTGTTCGTTGAGGATTTTTATTTCTGTCACCAGTTGCCCTCTGCTTGGCTTTTTGCCTTTTGCTTGTTTTCTGCATCTTTTTCTTACTTGAGATTATTTTGAAGTATATATACTTAGTAATTTTTCTTTCCATTTCTAGAGTTACTGTTCTCAGAAAATACACAATCCCCTCTCTAAGTGTTAATTTAATTTAAAAAAAAAACCTTCCGAGTATTTTGTATTTCTGCCCCCAGCTGATACCTGGCATCTGCACCCTCTGAGAGGCCAAACAAGGAGCTGTTGCTTAATCACACTGTTACTCTGTTTCATACCTGGAGTGTTTCTAGTAGCTGAATAATGGAACCTAAAGCAATATCCAATTTTAAGATTAGTGGTGAAGTATCACTGCACAAAGTTGGTATCTTTGGTCTTTGTGGAGCCAGACAAGGGTGAGGGAGTGTGGGAAGAGAACCTGGGTCAGTAATTGCTCCCCTTTGGGCGTTTTAGCAGCGTTAAAAGGTTACTGTAGAATATGGCATGGAAGTATCCTTGAGAAGGAAACCCCAGCACATCAGGACAGTCACTGAAGCTGTGCAGAACATGTCTGTGTGCATACTGAAAGTGGACCTCTGTGACATTTTCTGAACTACTTTATAACAAAGTTTCAATTTTTAAATGCATTTTAATCCTTTGCAGTCCGTGTGCAGTGCCTTCCCTGGTCCGTGCTCTGCTGTGCCTGTAGAGCCATTCGAAGTGTGGTTGCCGGGCTGGGAGGAGGTTCAGCAGCAGTGGCGACTGCTGAACTGCCCACAAGTGGGTCTGTCTGGGCAAAGAAAAGGTGGTTTTTCCTCAGCAGAGCTCGGGAAGAGCAGAGAAGCGACACCTTTGTCACGTGTGGGTGTGGGGGGGCACAAGGCAACTAAAATATTGTGCTGTGGTTGCAAAAAGCCCTTCGCTGGCTCCATGGCCCCAGTGCGCTGTGCTGGTGCTGGGTGTGAGCCCAGCAGCCCAGGGGTGTTGCAGGAGCTCTTAGGGGGCTCTCCCCCAGGGTCGGCATCCTGCAGCAGCCAAGCACAGTTCTCTCTCTCACTAGATGTGACGCAGACCCCTCAGCCTTGGCCAACTATGTCGTGGCGTTAGTCAAGAAAGACAAGCCCGAGAAGGAGCTGAAAGCTTTCTGTGCTGACCAGCTGGATGTGTTTCTGCAGAAAGGTGTGGTGATCTGCACAGCCACGGCTGTCTAGGGGCTTCGGCTCTTTGCGGGAGGAGGGAGGGTGATGCACCATTATTGCCTTCAAAATGTTTCTTGGTATCCGTTAATATTTTGTACAGAGTTTGAAGGAATAAAAATCTTGTGATTAAAAAAATAGTAATCGTAAGATGAAGTTGTGTAACTTGAACTTTTCACAGTGGGTGGGAGGAAATGTTCTTAAATAAAAGCAATTTAATTTAAAGTGTCAGTCATGTAGCCAGAAGCTTCTCTGACAGGTGTTTGGTAACTTTTGAAAACCTGGTCCACATTAATCCTTCGGGTTGCTGGGGAGCTTCACATGTGGCAATTTGCTTCATAGTCAAGGATTTAAACACCTGAAAGTCTGACACTCACTGGGAAGGTTATTGTGCATTTCTTGTGATGTTGAACTGCTGATGGGGGTGTTGACAATTATTTACTCTCATAAAAATTGACCTAAAGAGGGTGCTGAGTGTAGCTGATGGAACTTGTGGATAGCTGTGGACTTGTTCTTTGATCACAAGCTCCAGTCATGCTTGCCCCTTAGAGCAGAAGTCTCTGTTGCTGTCTTTGATATATCGGAGGAATTTCTTTCTCTAAATGAACAGCCTCGAGTGCCACAAATTCCAGCTCCTTCAGTGGAGCTAATGCTCATTAGTCTGAAGTGCTGCTGCTGCAAGCAGCCCACCTGGCCAACTGTTTTCAGGGTCTTTTCTGGTAAATGTAACCATGCATTTAAATGTGTATGTAACAGTATTTTCTTGTGTTCTGTATCCTCAGAAACTTCAGGGTTTGTAGATAAACTTTTTGAAAGTTTGTACACCAAGAGTTACCTTCCTTCTGCTGAGCCTGCAAAGGCAGAGGCGAAGGCTGCAGGGCAAGAGAAAGAAGAAGTCAAGGAGGAGGTAATGTTATTTATTCTGCCTGCATTTTACTTTCAAATTAGCTCTCCTGCATTTGTGAGGCAAAATGTGGAAGAAAAATATACTCTATTGTGACTAATGATCTCCATGATCTCTGGGTATCCAAAGAACCATAGAAGGTGATTCAGACAAGAACATTTTACATCCCTTTGCAGAGTCTACCTTCGATCGAGCACTCAGAAATCCTATTCACAGCTCTGGCAGTACCAGTGGATAATTACTTGGAAGGATTTGAGAGGGAGAACCAGCAAAAACATTCCAAAACATTTCCAATTTTGTATATTCTGTGAGAAATGAAAATTCCTTAAAATGTTTTCTGTGATGCTTAAAATCAGTGAAATTTGTTGGCCTCTGCATTGGAATAATTACTTTGGAAAGTCAGGTAGAGTTTGTTGGCCAACAGTTTTCCCTTTTACCTTGATTTTAAGTTCTGTTGGCAAAATTGAAAGCAATCAAGTTTTTGAGAGAAGATGACAAATAATTACAGAAATTGTCAGTCAGCCAAAGCCAGGTCAACCCAAACAAATGCAGGTCTTTATTTACCAGAATGTGATTCGTCAATTGATTTAAATTAAAGTTGTGTTTTACTTTTTTTTCCTCTTTTCTGATGTCCTTTTTTATCTGAGGATGTGACACAGAGTTATGACAGTTTATGGAAGTAGCTTTTTTTATGGGACTTCATAATTTGCCACTACACAAGACTCACTGTAAGACCTTTCCCCTCCATTCTCAAAGTACTGTCATTGTTTATAGAAAGTCCTTTAGAACTACCTTCAGTTGACTTAACCAGTGCTCTGGTGGGGGCAAAGGAGGAGGTTTAGGGGCTGGAGGGGAGTGGCAATAAGCAAAAGAAGATATCTAGGACAGCTTTATGGGACAATGTTATAGAATCAGGACATTAATTAGTTATTTTGATGAAGCTCAGTGTATGGTGTGATTCCTGCACACGGAGGCCGTGAAATAAACCACAGGTAGAATCACAGTGAGGTCAGGGCTGGAGGGGACCCAGGTACCACGTGGTACACCTTGTGCTGGTAGCAGGACTGCACGTGGAGCTGTCCAGAGCCCTGTCAAGCCAAGTCTTGAGTATTTCTACCAGTTGTCTCTAGATAATCCTGTTATACAAGGATGCAGGAAGCCTTCCTTTTTATTTCAATTGGAAAAAAAAAGTCTTTTAAAGATAGTGCATGTGAACTTTTTCCATCAAAATTTACAGTAACTTGTAAGCAGTGTGAAATGGCATCAGAAGTGCAGAATGGTTCAGTGGTTGGCAGTAGTGGTACAGCTGACAGACTTCTGAACCTGCTGTGGTGGAGGCCAGCAAGAAATGTGACCAGTTCCACCATGGGAGCAGGTTTTTGCCTTAAAGCAGTTATTTTAAATGTCAGCTAGTGACTTCCCTACCTGGAGAGGTGACTCCAGATTTTCTGTTTAAAGGTTCAGGAAATACCTCACTTGTAGGATTGCTTACGCTAAATAAGGCAGTAGAGTGGAGAGAAATCTTGTCTTTCATGAATCCTGTTTAGAAACAAAACATCAAAGTGGTTTTATTTGGGGGCATCTCTTCTGCAGAATAAAATAGAAAGTTTGAGACCAAAACCCTTCAACAGACTCTTGTGCTTGATTACTTGTAGTGCTTCAGTACTCTGGGCAAGTAATACTTGAGTATTATTTTGTATGAGGTGCTATCTGTAACATGAACTACATTTTGGTGTCATTTTCTTCATTAAAAAAAGTGATACTTGTCCTTGTTTGGTAGTTGTGTGTTAAACAGAATTTTCAAGAGTCCGCTGAAGAAGAGCGGGAGAGCAGGAAGAAGAAGTATTCCAGTCCCCAGAGGAGCCGTGCAGATTCCAGTGAGCAAAGGTTAGCTTTGGGCCACAGTATTAAGATATTCTTCTGTATTTGCTGTCAATCTTTGACTGTGTTTTTTTACCTTGTAGGTAGTGGTTTTTAATGAAAAACAGGGATTTTCTCCTTCATCCGTGATACGTTGAGTGTATGCTGATCATGTGCATGAGAGGTCTCCACAAGAAGTTCATCTCTTGCAAAAAAATGATAGTGTTCTTCAAATTACAATTCCTAGGAATGCCATCAGTTCCACTGTTTCCCTTGTTATATAAATGAAGAACATTGCTGAGGGGCTGTAGGGTCTCGGGGCAGTTGTTCACACCATGTCAGCATCACTTAAAGCCTGTTCTAGTTTGAGCATCGTAACTGTCTCACCTTGCCAATTCCTACTCCTGCTTTCTACAGACCAGTGATTCAGCTTTAAGAGTCTGTACTTCTCTATGTGATTTGTGAAATTCTGACGGGAGTGTTTCACTGCCCAAATGGATGGGAAGGATGAACAGTATCTTTCTGTGTTGCAAGCTTGTTTTTTAATTTTGTTTCTCTTTTCACTAACATGGTCTACATCTGTCTTTTCTAGAACCAGAGAGAAAAAGCGGGATGATGGGAAATGGAGGGACTATGACAGGTACTATGATAGGAGTGACCTGTACAGGGAGAAGTCTGGCTGGCGCCGGGGCAGGAGTAAAAGCCGGAGCAAAAGCAGAGGGTTAAGTCGGAGTCGCAGCCGCAGCAGGGGCCGGAGCAAAGACCGGGATGGCAGCAGGAGCGGTGAGTACCCAGGGTGCTGCTTCAGGAGAACTTCCTATTGCAGTGACAGGAGTGACTTCTACATTCTCTATGGTCTAGCAGGCAGGAGATGCCCTTGAGAAGTTGGGGCAAATTTTGATAGCTTTGTGTTCTTGAAATTATTAGTTAAGATGCTGTTCTTCAGAGTAGAACAATTAAGGGGTTTGTTTTCTTCTTCGCTAATGTCTTAATTTATCCACAGGTGTATACCTGTGGGTATCAGTAGCTCATATTTTTGTGCTGTGTGTTCTGACAAAGCTGTCGATTTTTTTCTTTTTTCCTCCTAAGGAGTGAGCTTTTTGCAAAGCAGTGTTTCCCTCTTTCATTTTGTTACTGTGTATTTTTTAGAGAAGGCTTCTTTGCAGTTGCAGGTGGTTACCATATGATTGTTCTTTTAGGGCTAGTTCAGGTCTGTCGGAAAAGTAAGTGGCACAGATTACAGCATTCCACGCACCTTGAGACCGCGTTAGTTAAGGGCAGAGGTAGGTTTGTTATTTCAGGCTTTTGCCCTTCTTTCTCCTTTAAAAGAGAGCTGTAAACCAGAATGAAATAAGTAGTAGAGGAATGAGTGTGCATTTTGCAAAGAAAACTTAGGTATTTCTGAAGTTAAACCCCTGTTTGCATTATATTTAGTTATTACTCCATTGGTAAGACTGAGCTCCTTCAAGAACAGTTTAATGTAGAGAACGCTGAGTATTTTAGGAAATGTGTTATCATCTCTTGCTCATGGCTCTCACGTATAGAGCAAAGCATGAAGACTTTACTCAACTTTTTTTTAAACAGAGCACCGAGAGAGAGAGAGATCAAAATACAAGAGTGAAAAAAATGATGTCGAAGGCTCGTATAATCCAGTGTCCGCATCTCCCAGTAAATCCTCCGAACAGTATTCCTCTGCACAAGCTATTCCCAGTGCTGTAACTGTAGTTGCACCTGCACACCACCTTGAAAGCACCACGGAGAGCTGGTCAAATTTCTTCAACAATCACAGCAATCCCAGTTCATTTGGCAGAAACCCTCCTCCTAAAAGAAGATGTCAAGATTATGATGGTAACTGTTCCTTAGTTTTCAGTGTCATGCCTCATTTCAATGTTTCTGTGACTTGTTTTTTAGGTATTCACTCAATGTGAGCAGCAAGTCACACTGCAGTGGCATGCGATGTGTCCCTTGTACGTAACAGATGCAGAGATGACCCTTATTGTACTGGAGAAATAACTAGTCTTACTGAAGCAGTTTGCTTATGCTGTGACAATTGCTGGATAAGAACATATGGAGTTCTTTCACAGTTCTCTATGTGCAAGACAAATACCTCAACCACTGGCAGGCCTGGTGCAGATTGCAGTGTGTGTGTGTTCAAAATAAACCACAGTACTTCTGACTATTTTTTCCACATTTTTTATAATGAATGCATGTAAGTTTGTGTGCTTTTATGAAAGATTGTTCTGATTTGAATTGTTTTGTGAAACCTTACCTTACAGTATAATAACATATCAGTGGATGCATGTTTTCTTTAGTAAGAAATTCCATGAAAACCTGAAATGTTACAAATCGCTGAGAACTACTGGGTTTGTTTTCTAACACAACATGAAATGTCCTGTTTTGCAGAGCGAGGCTATTGTGTCCTTGGTGATCTCTGCCAGTTTGATCACGGAAATGATCCTTTAGTAGTAGACGAAGTTTCCTTGCCGAGTATGATCCCGTTCCCGCCGCCGCCGCCAGGGCTGCCCCCGCCGCCGGGGATGCTGCTGCCGCCGCTGCCAGGGCCCGTGCGCGGCCTGAGGCTGCCGGTGCCTCAGCCCCACCCGCAGCCCCCGCCACCCGTGGTGCTGCCCGTCCCGCGTGAGTCACAGCACCGGCCGCGGGGGCTGGGTTGCGGTTTCTTTGCCAGCCCTGTGCTATTCAAAATAGTGCCAAAAGAATTCTGAACGTTCAGCTGGTAAACCGTGATGTTCCTAGCACTCCAAACTGAATTAAATGGGGGGAGGAGTGGAGTTGGGGATCTTTTAGCTCATCTCAGTGAGAGAAATTCCTTGTCTGGGAATGCCTCTTGCCCTGCAGTTCTTGTTTCAGAGCTGCAGTCTAAATGCTGCTGATCTGGTCTCTTGCTCTGAGCAAGCCTTGGCTCTCCATGGCTGAGGGAGAAGCTGCTGGAGCGAAGGCATCTCTAGCAATAACAAACCTCAGGAAGAAAAGACACTCTTTTTTTCCTTTAAAGCTTTGTCTCTCCTGAGAAAGAGAAAAGGTGTTGGAATCAGAGTAACTTACCTGAACAGGCTTCTCAGTTTACTGTTACTGTAGTGGGATTGAACATATTTAGAACCCTGACCTTGCTGAAAGCAAGCCATAAACATAGCATTGAATTGTTTGCACATTTTGCCTTTGAGCTGTCAGTGTGTGATCTGTTCTGTGGTGTCTTTGTAGGACCACCTTTAACGCAGTCCAGCTTGATAAACAGTCGTGACCAGCCGGGGACAAGCGCGGTGCCCAGTCTTGCACCCATGGGAGCAAGGCTGCCTCCTCCTCTGCCCCAGAACCTGCTCTATACAGTGTCAGAACGTAAGCAAATGCCTTTTGGTTTAAATCCGTTTGATGTAAAAATTTTATATTTTCTCTATTGATGTGTGATTAGAAATTATGATCTGTCTTCCTGCAATATATACAAATCTAAAAAGAAGTCTGATGGTTCTCCCTGGGTCAGCCCATCATCCATTCTGGTATGGAATGGCAGCAGTGCTCTGTCCTGGTCTGAGGAAGAGCACTGTGGTCAGCTTTGGGTTTCATGTGCTTGCCGCAATCAGATTGTTGCATAAGAAATGTCCCTTTCTTCTTCAAGCCATTCAGTAGAACGTTCGCAGGCAAAAGATGGATCTGCAAACCTGTAATGGCTGTTTAACTTAGGCTTTATTCCTCTCCAGTTTGGCCTAATGCAGATGAGAGGGTTTTTTTTTTTCCAGCTGTATATCACAATAGTCTGTACAGTCCTCATAGACATCAGTACTTTTTCTGTTCTTTTTCCAGAATCACCCTGGTTCTACCTTTCTGAAAGCTGATAACTTTCACTGGACATGTCCCTCTTCCTTAATAGAGCTCAAAATTTTTAGAAGCATGTTTTTACGAGGGAAAATAGCGAAATACCTGGAAAGTCCTAGATTGCTCAATTTAAATACAACAAAGCTTATTTCTGTGATAATTAAAGGATTAATGGCATTTCCGTGTTCTATATGACCAAAATAAGATAATTAAATGTCATTGTTGTATAATATTCTCATCTTTTTTAACATAAATATTCTGAATTTTATTCAAAGAAGGGGTCTAGTTCAGTTCATGATCCATGTCATTTTATTTGTGACTTCCATGCTTTTCAGAACTTCAGTCACTCAAATTTCTTATTAGATAATCCGTTCAGTTATCCCCAAGCCCTGTTGGGCGTTCAGATGTCACCATCTGATCCTTTCAGCTCCAGAGCTTCTCATAGGTGATTCTGCCTGTCCTAGCTTACAGGGCTTCACAGTAATTCTGTTCTCCAGAACCTCTGTGGAGATTCTCATGTCCTGTTCTTGGACTGTTGTGGTAACAGCTGCTGGTTGCCCTCTTGCAGTCAATCATGTTCTAAATCAGGGAAGAGGAGCTTGTGGTTCAGTTCCTTTGAGGTTAGAGAATATTCTTGTTTTACAGTTTCAGGCTCTGCTATCTGTTTTTAACTGTAGAGTTGTCCTTGTTGCTGCAGAATAAGGAGCTGAGATTTTAGAGGGGTTCATGTCTGCCAGGTTCCCTTGTACAGGCATTCATTCTGTTCCCGGGTGTACTGTTCCTGTGGAGGCTCTTCACAGACTTCATTCATTCCAGTTCTTGTACAGCTTTTCCTTTTTAAGGCTAAAAAAATGCATTGTCCTCAATTTGGACCTTGGGCTGGAGGAACAATAGGAGTCAATTCTGTCATCTTGTATTCTTGTGGTGACCCCTTCTAATGAAAATGGTCGTTAGTACCTTACCTAAGCTAGGCAACTGATCTCACTCTTACATGAAGAGAATTCAGTAGGTAAGTATTGGTTCCATTTCCTCATTTCTCAGCTTTCTTTGATTGAAATCATTTAAGTATGTTCACCTAAAATTCTTTTCTGAAGAGAACTAGACTGTTGGGCAGCAAAGGCTGGAAATCTCTTTGCATCTTAGACTCTACAGTATAAATGTCAAAACCAAATCTTATGTTGTTGCCCTTAAAACACTGCCAGATGTTGTGCACGCTGTCACAGGCACCTCTGGCCTTTCCAGGCAGTGGATCAGCAATACTCTGTATTGTGACCTGTGTGCTTTGGACAAACAGTAGCAGAATAAAAACCAAAGGAGAATGTGTCCAGATAGGCTAGGCGTGAAGATCAGGTGAGGGTTTGCAATGGCTGTACAGGTTGGCTGTACCACTTCTCTTCATCCAAAACAACTTCTGACTCTTGGACATCCATACATTTCCTTAAAGGAAAATTAACCCCGAGTCTTAAACTCACTTGAAAAATTCTGTCGTTTCTCTCCTTTTTTTGTAGATACATATGAGCCAGATGGCTATAATCCTGAAGCTCCTAGTATTACCAGTGCTGGTAGATCTCAGTATCGGCAGTTCTTTACAAGAGCACAAATGCAGCGTCCAAATCTAATTGGCCTAACATCTGGGGAGATGGATACAAACCCTCGAGGTAGGAAGGGTTCTGGTCATTGCTATTGCTATTTTTGTCCAAGACCGTCAACACTTTTCCCTCTTTTCAGCTTGAAAGTAGTAGTTTTTCTCACTGATCTAGTGTTTCAGAGCATTTTTTTGGACATTTCTAGTTTTTTTAAGTGCTAACATGCCCGTATTAAAGTCAAAGCAGCCTTTTTGATTAAAAATAACCACTTGCTTGGGAGTTCTACAAGGGTTTGGTTGGTTGGTTGGGGTTTTATTCCTCTTAAGCCTGTGAAGGCACTTTCCATGTATTGGGAGTTCCTAGAAAGAAAAATGGTGCCTAAAGATGGCTTTAGCAGCACAGTCTGCAGCCTGCTTTTGATTAGCCATGGGCACAGAGGTGATGATCCAAGCTCCTTGCCTTGGCTGTTGTCATGGTAGTGAAGAAGGGAACTATCGTGGCATGTTTTGGTCTGACTGTCAGCCAGGTGTTCTCTCTGAAATGAACATCGCAGGTATCATTCCAATTTCCCCGCCCATGGGAATCCCAGTCTGCACTTAAATCCTAGCCCCTACCTGAATGGATGTGGGTGCTGTCTCTTAGTGGTGATGTGTACAAAGTATCTTTTAGGGAAGAGAACAAGTCAAGGCTCTTTAAAGAAAGTTTAGTTAGTTTAGTTGTGGTAGCAAAACTTTCTTTTTCCCTCATGTTTTTCCTGCCCTGATTCTTAAAACTAAAGATGTTAAATTTTGGGTTTTACTGTTACGCTTCAGTGTTGCTTAATCAGTAGATAAGAAAGACTTTTTTTTTTTTCTTTAAATTTTCAATATTTCCTTCCAATGACTCATCCCATAAGGAATATGGTTAAATGTTATTGCAGAAATTGCTGTTGCTGTTTGCATCTTAATGACTGTCACAGAGGCGGGGTTGGGGCTTAATTGCTGCCCCTCAGGTTCTCTCTGAGAGCCCAGAAATGCCAGGTCTCTGTTCTCACCAGTGTAACCAGCAGAGCCCTGGCTTACATAAAAGCCGTAGAAATTGCTGTATAACTCAGACTTCTTTTTAGGGGTTGAATATTTGGCATTCACACTAGACTAACACCAAGGGCATAATCTTGAAAAGGTTGCAAATAAATTTCTAGCAAACTCTGTGTTGGTAGAATTTGCTTCAAACTTTAACTCTAATGTCTTAAAGAGTGTAATAGTTGTGCTTAATTAACAGTTTGCTGCTGAAACCTGGCTGGAGGGCTGGCAGGGGGATAGCAGTGGAAACAATGGATTCTTGGTTGCTTTTGCCCTGTCAAGGATTCACACAGGGAAAGCTGGTTGTTAATTCAGCCCCTGCCCATTGCAGAGCTCTAACCTAAAGCCTGGGGACCCATCCATGGTTCTTTTCCTCCTTTTCTGTTTTGTTGGGATTTTGAATTTTCTTTTTTTTTTTTTTCTTTCTCTCCTTTTCCTGCAGAATCTGAGTTTTTAGTACCTGAAAGAAGATGTTTTAGCTTTGTTTCTTCAAGCTAATACTAACCTTAAAGGTCAAAAGCCATCCCTCCCAGCTGGACCATGTGTGTTTCTCTCAGGATGTTTAGTTAGGCTAGGGAATGATCTGAATGATTTTGTTCAGGAACAAAACTGACCAATTTGGTAAAGTCTTCCTAATGTTTATGTTTTTAACCTCAGTTCTGTTTTGCTGTGTGAAAGCTTTTCCATGTATGGTGGAATAACACAGGCCTTTTTCCTTCCCTCCAGCTGCCAACATTATCATCCAAACTGAACCTCCCATTCCCATTACAAATAACAGCAGCAATGTCACTAGAGTTGTCCTGGAACCAGACAGCAGGAAAAGATCTCCAAGCAGCATGGAATGTCCACCACTGAAGAAGCCCTGGTTGGGAAAGTAAGAATTAGCTGCAGTTGTTAATTCAAATGTACTAGATTGCTGTTAGTGCTGTGAACATTGCTATTCACCAGTCTCTGTAATTTGGGATGGTTAGGTCAGAAAATCTGTGTCCACATAATATGGAGACTAAATGTGGGGTTGGGAGGGAGCTCTTTTGTTAGTGTGTAGAGGGTGTACTTTTTAGGGGGAAAATGCCATTTAGATGTGTGTTAACATTGCTGCCTTACTTAGGCACACATGTACTTACCTGAAGTCTTCCTGTTCTCCTTTTCTCTAGGCAAGTAAATAACAACCAGAATAAGCCAGGGTTCTTGAAAAAGAATCAGTATACTAATACAAAATTAGAAGTTCGAAAAATT
This sequence comes from Eulacestoma nigropectus, assembly GCA_013397775.1. Classification (NCBI taxonomy): domain Eukaryota; kingdom Metazoa; phylum Chordata; class Aves; order Passeriformes; genus Eulacestoma; species Eulacestoma nigropectus. Next base: position 858,631 of record VZTE01001717.1, read on the forward strand.
CCACCAGAGTTGAATAATATTACACAGCTCAACGAACACTTCAGCAAATTTGGAACTATTGTAAACATTCAGGTAAAAACCAAAGTCCGGTTTTATGTCTGTGTGTGGGTCTTTTATTTTCCCTGAAGCCTGCTTGAATACTGCATGTTTTCTTTGAGAAATCTTAGTGGAGACAAATTGGGAGAGGAGGTAATCAAGTTCAGAGAAACCTTTTCTTGGTCTACCGTGTATTATTATCTTAATTCTGTAAAACCATATTGACTTCTGCCTTTGTGATGCCTAATTATATTTGGAAGGCTGGCAGGTTTAATAGTGTCTAAACCAACTCAGGTTTTTGAGCAAATTGTGTATAACTTCTGAAAGAGATGATCTGACAGTTTGTCTTGTATGATAGTCTTATGGTATTTGATGGTCAGGATTTTGACAAAGATGCTACAGGAGAGTCTTTATCTGCTTCAGTTTGTTACCACTTGGCATCTTAGAACTGGCTCCAGCTCAGTGGTGCCCTTGCCCTGTAAGAAACAGAAAAAGCACTTTAAAAAAAGTAGTTAAAATAGCATTTAATTTCAGTTTATTTTTGTAGACAAAACAGTTGCCTCTCAAGTCCTCAGTTAGAGGTCTAAATAAGACAGATACCTGGGAAGCCTCTGTATTTCTTGATAACATTGTCTTAGCCCAAAAGATATCGTGGTGCTTCCTCAACCTCTCTAATGAATAATGCATTTCAAACATACTATCTCAATCACTGCACTAGAAAGTCCAAGATACGTATTTATTGCTGTGATATTATTTTTTAGAGAAAAAGTTGCTTATTCAAGACTTGGAGATGCTGCTGCATTGAGGGTGTGATGAGGCCTTGCACTGTGCACCCTCAGGCAGCGCTTGTCCTTCAGGAGGCTGGGATAAAGAGCCTTTGGGATACCAGAGTAATACCGGACATACCCCAGGGGCACTGCATAGTGCTCTGAATATGTGATGCTGTTGGTGGAGGAGTCTTTCTTATTTATTTATTTTAATGTATATAGACTTTGCTGCGAGTACATGTAATGTTTGCCAAAAGGTACTTTGCTTTATTTACACAGAACGTCTTAGCAGTGTTTTGAGCTGTTAATGCACTGGATACCCAACTCATCACTGCAGATTATTTGTAGATGGGTTTGCTAATGATTGAAATGTTTTCTTCCTTGAGAAATAATGCATTTATGAACTTTTGGTTTAGGTTGCTTTCCAGAACGATCCTGAAGCTGCTCTCATTCAGTACTTGAGTAACGACGAGGCGCGGAAGGCGATTTCCAGCACAGAGGCAGTGCTGAGCAATCGGTTTATCCGGGTGCTGTGGCACAGGGAGAGCGAGCAGCAGCCCCCAGTGCTGCAGCAGCAGCAGCCACCGCCCACCCCCCAGGCCCTGCAGCACCTGCAGCAGCAGGCCCTGGCCACGCCGCCCGCCGTGACCGTGCACAGCAGCCTGTCCAAGGTACGTGCTGTCGGGGAGGTCAGCAGCATTCCCACGTGACTACTGCTGCAGAAAAGCAAAGTATCTAATCTTGGTGTTCTCAAATCTATGGGTACACAGGTGATGAACAAACCCGTGGCATCTGGTGCCTACGTACTTAACAAAGTCCCAGTGAAAAGGCGCCTTGGAGCAGCGGGTGGGAGCCAGCCTGAGCTGAGCCAGCCCGGGGCTGGGGTGGAGGAGTCTCAGGTATGTTGAGGGTGGACCATGGTCGTGCTCTCAGGTACAGCTTTGGCTTGTCAGCCAGGAAGGAACAAGCAAAGAGAACTTGTGAACTGTTCCCACTTGGTTCTGTTCCTTTTCAGTAATGTTCCATGCAGCCATGGTCTGTCACTTCTTCCTCATTTCATCAACTGTTTATAGGAAATAGGGACAATGACTTCGGGAACAAATTATCAGTGTTTTAAATAGCATAAAATACTTTTGGCAGTGCTTGATGGTAAACAAATCTGACAACCGGTATGTGAAACCAGCCTTTTGTTGACAAATATAATGGCTTTCCCAGCAATTTTTGAGCTTATGCTGTGCTTTAACAGCAGTGCTAGAAGCTTGTAGAGTTCTTGTACCCAGAGTTCAAGCTATTACTGTTCAATTCACACTGATATCGTAGTGCAGCATGTGTTCTGGGCCATGGGGAAGTCCTTTTAAGAAAGCAAGCATGGAGTGGCTTTTGCTGCCTTACTTGATCAGAAAGTGGGATGCTGGGCTGTGACTGCAGAGCTGAAACTAAGGCAGACGCAGATCATCACCTTCAGCGGTGTCCTAGTGGGAATCAGGATGCAAAGGGAGTCTGCCATGGAGAAGAAAAGACAGTATCTTTTGCAGAAATCCTTTTAACTGGACTGATGTCTTTATCCATGTGTTTCAATTGCCTTGGTCCTTCTGCCTCATCGCACAAATTTGGACATTTGTGTTGGTGTTTCAGGGAACATGATCCTCTGAAGTTCCCTGCTGGTATATCACAGTCACTTTTAACTACTCCGTGTTTTACTGTGTGTTTTCACTATTTCAGATATTTCCTACTTCTGCAAGCCACTCAAAAATGGTTTACAGTTCTCCAAACTTGAAGACAACTCTGAAGTCTAGTGCAGGGTCTAAACCTCATGACATGCAAGAAGCCCTTAAAAAAAAACAGGTACTTAATGACTGATGGCTGACTGACAGTGTAGCAAGCAAAGTGCTTTAAACACAAGGTTTGATGGGCACCTGCAACCTCAGCTACTGCTGGACAGCTTTATATGTGGGTGTGGAGTTGGTCATTGTTATGGGACGGTCTTGCAAACGCACATTGGGGCTAATCGTGTGTGGCGTGTCCTTTTGGGGTGTCTTACTCGACACACTTGGCCATGCTGGGTTTTCTGGGTTTAATCTCTGCAGGTATGAGACATTTGAATGACATTGAATGACAGTGCACAGTATGTTTCTTAAGAGGTGTCTGAAGGGGGAAAAATGTTAGTAAAGTACCTTACAGCAGGAAATCAGCAGCTTTTTATTGAATCAGCTGCACTTCGTACTTGTGCTTTTTGCAGACAGTACTTTTTGTTGTGGACTTCACTTGCATAGCTTGAAGAGGATAATATGATCTGTATGAGTACATATAATGCTAGACTGCTTTTTACTGATGAAGAATTTTCTCCTCATCTAGGAGGCAATGAAACTCCAGCAAGATATGAGGAAAAAGAAGCAGGAGATGCTAGAAAAACAAATAGAATGCCAGAAGGTAAGTCTGGGATGTGGCTAGTAAATACATTCTGTTTTTGTAGATACCTGTCTGCTCAGGGCTGTTTTTCCTGAAATTTTACGTTCCTGTTCTTTTATTATTGTATAGATGTTGATATCCAAGCTGGAGAAAAACAAGGCCATGAAACCAGAAGAGAGAGCAGAAATTATGAAGACTTTAAAAGAACTAACAGGAAAAATATCTCAGCTAAAGGATGAATTAAAAACCTCATCTACAACCTCCACACCATCCAAACTGAAGTCCAAGACAGAGGTATTTACTGTGCAACACACTTGCCTGCTTGGTTTTTGTAACTATTTCTAATAATATGTCTTAAAAATGCAGCAGCATTAGATCAAAACACTTGGAAGCAGCATTTTAATGCGAGTGATAACCATGGGCAAACAAGCCATGGTTGAAGGAACTCCATGACCTAGTTTTGCTTGTAGCTCATTCATGCTTGTTCCAGTTCTAAAGCAGAGAATTCTGGGTCCTTAAAAAAATATGGGGACCACACACACACAGAGGCAATTAAAACAAACTGAATTTAGAGAAAAGTATGGCTATCGTGTCCTGATCTGTCTGTATCATATACAGGAATGTATTGCTGAAGTGGAATAAAACATGACAAGTATGCATTACAGTTCTGCCCTTTCCTTCTGTTCTCTCTTCCCACCTCTTTCTCTCCCAGGCACAGAAGGAACTGTTGGATGCAGAGCTGGACTTCCATAAGAGGCTGTCCTCTGGAGAGGACACGACTGAACTGCGGAAAAAGCTCAATCAGTTACAAGTGGAGGTGAGCTGGTCTGCACTGCTGCTGTTAATGAATTTATGAATTCTGGATGTTTCAGATCCTCTCACCACGGGGATGGCTGTGTTCTTTCCCCAGGCTGCTCGGTTAGGAATCTTGCCTGTTGGTCGAGGAAAGACAGCGCCAGCCCAAGGAAGAGGCCGGGGCCGGGGCCGCGGGGGCAGAGGACGGGGAATGTTGAACCACATGGTGGTGGATCATCGACCCAAAGCACTCACCGTGGGAGGCTTTGTTGAAGAGGAAAAAGATGAATTGTTACAGCACTTCTCTGTAAGTGTGACCTGTAAATTAATATACGTTTCCTTTCCTGCTGTAAAATCAAGCTTCTCTTAGAATAGCAATGAATCTGAGCTTTTGCCCAAAAATACAAGTGCTGCAATATTGCTGGCTGATGCAGCTGGGAGTCCTCTGCCTCTCACTTTTCTGTCCAAAAAATCAGATTTCAGTGTCACTTCAGTACACTACAGTTGTACCACGTGATTATGGAGGTGGAGGAGAACATGACTGCCGGTCCTAATGAACTTTTCCCTCACAGAAATTTGGAGACATCGAAGACCTTCAAGAAGAGGATTCCCCATTAAGTGTTGTTGTAACTTTCAAGTCCCGCTCAGAAGCTGAGAATGTAAGTAGAGTCATGGATATATTTTTTTCACAGAGCTAAAATAAGAGTTTTTAACTACTTGTGTCTACCTTTGTATTTTAAAATTTCAGAGGCTCTGATCCCCTAGTTTGAGCTTGATAGTGTTTGGTGCTGCTGCAGGTAGTGCCACTGAAGGGGAAGTACCTCCTGGTTGTCTGAGCAGTGACACAAGGCTTTCCCTGATAAAGCTGCATGTCTCTGGAAGTTCAGAGCCCTGCTCATCCTCTCACAGTGCCAGGGCAGGAGCAGGATTTGGCAGATTTGGGTGTGGCTGAAGTTGCTCTTGGAACACTGAAGTGGTTTATATATTTGAGATCTTCAAACGTGCCTCTGCACCACATGCACTGGGTCTGGCTTGTTGCTGATGTTAAAAGTTCTGCATTTGATCCTCTCTCTGAAAATCTGTTCATTTAAACACAACTCAGGCTGCTAACCAGGGATCCCGGTTCAAAGACCGACGGCTCCAGATCTCGTGGCACAAACCCAAGGTACCTTCTGTGTCCACAGAAGTCGAGGAAGAGGAGTCCAAGGAAGAGGTATGAAAAGTTCTTAATAACCTTGTCATTCTTACTGGATTCTAATAGCTGAGAGCTCTTAGGATACAGTTTCCTGTGTGCTGAAGAAATTTCATAAAATACGTTTTTACAAACCAGGAACTGAACTGCTTTTGAATAGTCACGTACATTTCCCACAGTTTAAAACAGAGAAAATAGAAAAAAAAGAAAAAAGACAATTCATGGATAGGCTGCTAATTTGTCAATGACGTAAACAAGCCTCGGGTTCTGTATGTGCAGGCTGCAAAGCCTTTTGCTCCTCACTCTTAGTGCTCTACTGTAGGAGAAGTTGTGTGTTCTTCCCTGAAATTCACCTTAAGCTTTTAAAGGTTATTTTGTTGTGGCACTTAACAGAAACCATGTCTGGGAGAGGGTGAGTGGTGGTTTATTCTTGCTTCCTCTGAAGCTTTGCTCTCTTTCTCTTTCCTGACATGAGGCTGCTGTTCCTCCCCTAGAACTGATTGGATGTGGTTATGTGTTTGTGGGACACACGGTAATACCCAAACCAGATACCGGTGCAGCTGGTGCTCTGTGCTGTGATGTGTCCCTGGGCATAGCTTGGAACTTGTGTCTAAAAGTTCATTTTTTCATCCTCCAGGAGACTGAAACCTCAGATTTATTTTTGCACGAAGATGATGACGATGATGATGAAGATGAGGATGAATCCCGTTCTTGGAGAAGATGAAACTTGATGTTCGAAATGTATAATTTTAGGAATATAGTTCAAACTACATCTTTTAAACGTTTATTTAAGGAAGTTGATGAGCCAAAAAAAGCTTTACTTTCTTTTCAAACCACAAGATTTACCATGACCAGTTTGGTATGAAAACATTTGGGACACAGAGCTGTGAGACTGAGCTAGCCAAAGGCCCAGGAACTTCTTACAGGATTATCAAGCCCACCAGGGTGGTGATTTTTCTATTTAAG
>VZTE01001717.1:864821-875109 GCA_013397775.1 Eulacestoma nigropectus
GGTGGGGGGGAGGTGGAAATCAGTATTTTCTTGTCCTCTTTTTGTGTCACCTGTATTACCTTGTTTTGGGTTTTTTATAATGTGATTGATTTGTTAGTTTATAATTGAAAAGATATTACAGGTTTTATTTAGCAATATTACGGGGTTAGGGGAAAGACAAACTTTCATTAAATATTATGAAAGAAAAACTGGCCTCATTTGCTCGTTGAAAAAGGTAGCATTTTGTTTCCTGTGGAGTCTCATGTTGTAGGAATTATTTGTGGCTAGATTCTTAAATCATTTACTTCAGTATGTTTGACAGCCACAGTCTCTATGTTGCACTGCTTTTTGTGAGGAGGTGGAAGAAACAATTTAACAGGGTATTGTTATAACATTGTCCAGTTCACTCTGTTTCTCCAAATTCTGCTTCACAGAAAACATCAGCAGGGACACACACTGGAGTGGATTTTCACTCCTTCTTGATTTCCTTCTGTCATTTCAGTGGGAGGCTCAGTGTAAGTCAGGCTGTTTATTGCATTTCAGTATTTGTGAGCAAGAATGGAAGGAGTTCCAGTCTTCCTCAAAAGCAGCTAAACTGGCCCCTGTCTACCAGCCAGGAGCAGCTTTCCTCCTCTCCCTGTTCCCAGCCGTGTTCCAGGCACAGCCCTGAGGTGTTCAGAGCAGAGTGGATTTCAGCTCACAGGACTGGGGTGTCCTGCTTAGCCTGGCCCCAAACCAGGTCGAGTGTCCCAAGGGTCTCCCAGGGGTCTCCCTCACGGCCCAGGGCGGTTCTTCCAGACGTGTCAAGCTGAACCCCGTCACGCTCTCCATTTGCTTCATTGCTGTCCACGTAACCCCAGCAGGGCCGGGTGCCTGAGCCAGGGGCTGGGCCAGCTCTGGGCTCTGTGGCTCTCGGCCGGGGCACCCAGCAGCCCCTTCCCTGACTGCCCACTTGCCCTGGGCACTCCTCGGGACATTCGATGTGCGTTTCTACACAAAATCAACACCCTGTCCGTGCACAGCGCTCTTTTCTCTTGGATGATTGCCAGAGTAGTCCCCAGTAATTCCTGACTGAAGGACAGTATCTACCAAACCCTTTACCTGCCTGTGGCTCTGAGTGTGGCCAGGGGCAGGTGCTGAGCACCCTTTGGGGTCACAGTCCTGCTGCCTCTATCCTTGTGCTGTGGTGGAGTATCCAACTCGTATAATGTCCTGTTTCTTGTCAACCAAAGGGAACGTCTCCAGTATTCTGTCTCTTTCCAAACCTCCCCTCTTCCTAGAATTAGGACTGTCCTGCTAATGCTGAGGCTAAATTCCAGGCATGAAGAAATGGAGGGGAAACCCACCCCACGTCCCATGACCTCTAAGGGTTTTAATGTCTGTGGCATAGTGTGTATCTTGAGAAGTCCATTGCGGCAAACATGTCCAAGTCCTGACAACTTAAAAAAAGAGAGAGGGATCAAAAGGATTTATATATTTTTTTGTACAGAGTTTTTTCTTAAACTGTATAATTTTGTAAATATTTTGCTTTTTTTTTGTGTACTAAAATTACCGGCGTATAGATTTCAATAAGAATTGTTGTATTTTTGTATTTGGAAAATGAAAATTACAGTGGATTAATTAAGCTGTAAGAAAAATTGTAGTAGCCTTCGACACACACAGAATGGATTCCTTTTCATATGGTTTTAGCTCTAAAGTGACACTGGGGTGGCACCTGTGTCCAGGGGCACGGGCAAGGGAGTGAGGGCTGTCTTTGAGAGCTTCATACAATTACTTTTTGCCCTCACAGTACCCCTGGCAGGCTGGCCTAAGTCCCGGGTGCCATCCCAAGGGTGGCTGCCACCCACGGGGCTGGCACTGCCCCCCAGCCTGGCTGTACCCGGGGGCGGAGGGGCCACATCTGGCACCAGGGGCTGGAGGAAGAAGAGGGGAGCTGAGTGAAGCTGGTCTGCCTTTTGCCAAAGCTTATGGACCCCCCTATATTTTAGGGCACGCTGGGCCTCTCTTGGGGTGGTTTGGTTTGGATTTCTGTGTTTCCATGGGCAGCAGGGCAGTACAGCTGAGTTTATTTCATGGTGATGCTTTACTGGGAAATTCACCTGTACCTTGGGTAAAACACAACCCGCAGGGCCCCTGTGTGCCCCGGCCAAGTGTACCAGCCTCGGCTGGGGGACAGACACGGAAAGAGAATGGGGTGGGGAAAGGAAGTCACTGGGGAAAGAATTCCCTCCCTTTCCTTGCTGAATTAACCTGAGCAAAATAAACAAAACCACCTCAAATCTGAAAGCAGGCACCTGCTTAGGAAAGCACCACTTTAACAAAATCATGTGAAAAGGAACAAAGCTCCTCTTGGTGTATAGTAGCCTTGTACTATAGTTTTTACAGATTGTGAACTTGTGTAATAGGATAATAGCAGATATTGTTGAATTTCTAATTGTTTATACATTAAAATTCATATATGTAATGTTTGTTTTATTGATTACAAGCCAAATTTCTAAGATGCATGTTGACTTTTTTGCAATAAAGTTATACTATGGAATGGTTCAAGATTTAGAAAAGACAAAATTCTAACTGAAATAAATTGGAAGGAGAACCATTCAAAAAAAATTACAACTCTCAGAAAAAGAGCATTTTCACTTCTTTGGGGGGAAGTGGGGGTGTGAAGGGGGATTTATGTGTGGCTAATGTGTGTGCAGGTTTGGTTTATGTCAGAGCTGAGAGATAAATCTTCCAAGTGTCTCAGTGCTCTGGAACAGAATGAGTTAAGACAGGTAAATGGCTGGGGGAGGAGATAGGGTGGAGGGAGTCCAGTAAAGGCTGTTTCACATTTGTGGGGGGCTCAAAGTTGAACAGAAACTGGAGGAAGTTCTACAGTCTGGGGTGGGTTCCCAGTCTCTTACAGGCTTGCAGCATTCTGGACTGTGGGATATAAATCCTAGCAGGACACACCTGCCAGTTCTGACTCCTTTGCAGGTTGGGGTGAAAACTAATTTATTCTATTATTAGCTTTATTCTTGGTTGTTGCCCCTTTCCACAGTTACTGTTATTCCCTCCTGCAGCCCCTCCCTGCACCTGCTGTGTCCAGGTGCTGGAGGATGATATAAAACCTGTGTTTCTCTTCTGTGCTGCTGAAGAGCCTCTCCATGACCAACCTTTGAGACATCTTAGTGCCAGGAGTTAAACTTAGGAGTCTTCCCCAGACCCTTTCCCTGTCCACAGCCACCAGCCAGCCTCGTTCTGTGGGAAGCAGCAATGTCCTTTAGGAGACAAATCCCGACATAGAGCAGGAAAGGTTCAGTGTCCAAAGCACTTGCTGCTTCCTGTATAATTAAAACTCATTTTAATGGAAAAAGGGAATATAAAAAATTGGAAGGGGAGTAGCATTTGTGTTTGTGTGGCTTTTGATGTATTTTTTTCCCGCAGCCAGTCCAAATATGATCTGAGAGTTCCCTGAGCACAGCAGCAGCGTTCAGCAGGGTGGGACAGCTCTTCCCGCAGCCATGGCCCGCAATCCTGCCAGGAGCCTGTTGGAAGGAAGCAAATGTCTACAGGAACTGTTTGAAGGGAACAGTCACATGAAGGTAAATTGTTGGTGTAATCGTCAGGTCAAGGATCTCTTAGTTGTCTCCAGTCGAGGCTGTACGGAATACAGAGAGGGTTCCCAAAGGTGGCAATCTAATTTTAACTCATCTCTGGAAGCGTGGGACCCAGTTCTGTCCTGTGGAGCAGGTTGTGTAACGCGTCTGGGCCTTTACTGACGAGATCACTGACACGAGGGGCGTTGAAAAGGAAAAATAAGTTTGTCTCATGTTTCTCTGAAGGTTTTTATGTGCTTCCGCCTCTTTATTCCATGACAGACTTACAACTGTGATGATCAAAACCTAAATGCATAAACTAGAGCACCTTCTTTCTCTCTCTCCCCAGGATCATTCCACAGACAGTTTCCAATGGCTGCTTGGTGATCTCGGGTAGGCTGATCCATGTGGGATGCTGGGTGCACGGCAGGGCTGACAGTGGGGCAGGGGTAAGGCCTCATCTGCCATGCTGCCAGATGCCTCCTTCACCTGGAGCTTCCCCCTTTTTCCCACAGAAAACCCCAAGTTTTTTCACTACTTTTTCATGGCATCGGGCAAATACATTTTTTGTCAGAAACATCTCTTGAATTTGAAGTTCAAAAATATGTTTACCTAGTCAATAGACTTCAGCCCAAACAGAGCCCATAACAGGGGCTGTCACGACTCGGTGCCTCCAGCTGGACAAGTGACCAAGGCCGGAGGGGAACCCCCGGCAGGAACAGGAGCAGTGACCCCTGTCAGTACAGCAGGGTCCCCCAGCAGCACGGCAGTGACCCTGTGCCAGCTGTGGGTGCTCGGGGCCAAGATTCTCCATCGGGGTCACTCCCCCCAGGGCCGGGCTCAGCCGCGGCTGTCACGGCTCTCGCTGCCGGGAGCCCGCCGGGACTGCTCCAGGGGGAAATCGCCTGTGCTGGACCCTGGGGGAAAGCCCTGGACCGCCAGGGGTGGGGAGGAGCCCAGGGCCGGGGCGGCACCAGCATCGCCCCCAGCTCAGGGCTTTGACTGCTCCGGTGTCTTCCATCTTATTTTTAGGAGCCGAATTCCCTCTGTGCCTCGTCTTGCTGAGCCTCGATGGTGTCGCGTGGCGCTGCTGGAGCAGCCCTGCGCCCCGTGACGTGCGAGTTAATTATAGCCCGTCCCGCGCCGGTAACCTGAAAGCACTCCTGCCAGTGATTTATTTAAACACTGATAAATTATACATTTCTTTAGTAATTCATGTAAAAATTATTTGGAGTCAACTCAACATCACATACTTCTGTGCACTCTCTCGTGGCAAAAGCTCTGTCAGACAACACTTCCATCCACTCTTCCTTTTTGCCGTTTCACGTGATTTTGGGTTACCTGCGGGTTGCAGAGGAGTGAAGGGGACTCCTGGAACAAGCTCACTCCCAGCTGCTGGTGTCGGTCCCCAAAGACAGCTAACTCTGACTTTAAGTATTCTAAGCTCTCATTGGCTTTGGGAGGAGACTGCACCTTCCTTCTGTCTGTGCTTCCCGGGACATCCCTGGCCAAACCCACCTGTCAGTGTCCCTGGCTGTAGGAGCAGGGTGTGAGGATGCAGAGGTGCTGCTCCTGGGCAGTGCATAGCCAAGACTGCTCACGCTCCCACACTTCTGGCACCTTTGCTGGGCTGGGGACAAAGACCCTTCACTGAGTTAGACAGAGGGTGAGACTTTGGGGACAGTCCAACGTGTCAGTGTTGTTCTTCTGTCCCCTCAAGATTGCCCTGACAAAGATACAGCTGTTTGACTTGTTGATTAGCAAAAACATTAGGAGACCTACTGTTTCAGGGCATGAATAATTAATGTTTGTTCCTCATTAACTTCTTGTGGCAGAGTCCTGTTAGATGCATTTAGATGTATTTCCAGAATTAGGAGCAAATATAACCAGAGGCCTGGCAGCTGAGTGTTCTGTTCCACCCTGGAAAGCACTGCCCTGTTGCTCCCATCCTCTCCAGCAAGAAGGAGAGAGTTTGTTCTGAGCAAGGACTGATGTGTCCTTTATTACAATTTTGATTTCAGTGAATGATACAAGAAACAAATTCTATAATTCATGTACATTACAAGTGAGTAAAGGATGCCCCTCTCAAGAGTGAACATTGCCTCCTGTTTTCCTGGGACCTCAAATCAAAACCTTGTTTCCTGAAAAATTCAAAAATAAGTTGATGAGCTTTCCACCTGCTGCTGCTGGACAAGGCTGTTTGTCCTGCCCCCATTATCCAGCACGGCAAAGCTGCAGAACAGCTTTGGCACTTCTCATGTGAATGTGGCCACAATGCTCCGCTAATGCCAAAGGCTTTGGGGTTTGGTCTGGGATTAACACCCACAAACACCCGCTCAGCCCCTGGAGCCACCTGTGCCACCACCCGAGGCCAAGGACATGCCCAAGGCTTTGCTCACTGAGAGCCCCTCCGCAGCCGGCAAAGCTCTGCTGGATTTTAATTGTAGAAGAGGAGAGAAAGCACTTCTAATTTAATCTGAAGCAATGCACAGACCCCAGACCCTTCCCTCTCATTGGAATGAAGTTCAGCAATTGGCCCAATACTCAGTCCCTCTGGAGCTCTCTCTGGTTGGTTTGTGTGGGGTGGCCCTCACTGTGTGGACCAGCAAGTGCTCCCCATCTGCAGAGGACGCCCGTCCTGGCTGAGATGCCACTGGCAGCTGTGCTCTTTGAAACCGTTTCCATCCCACCCCCACCTGTATCAAAAACTTCCCAGAGCGATGGGGGTCCTGCCCTGGCCCCTCCCTTTAACCCTCCAAGTTCTTCTTCAAAACTCCCTTTCAGGCCCTGCTGACCCCCGCGGTACCACACAAGGCACAGTCAGATCTCGAGCTGCTCTCTCTCCGCCCATTGCTTCCAGACCTGCAGTGGAACAGGCTCCACAAAACCAAGGGCTCTGGAGGACACTATATAGTCTCAGAGACTTCCTCAGTGCCAGACCCCTTCCTTTGGAAGCCTGACACTGCCTTGGCGACAGACAGCTCCTGTAACTTAGCAACTTTCTTTTTGCTCTGTTAAGGTGGGTTCTTCAATCTCCTTAATGAATAAGAGAATCAGGCCAGGTAATTGATGCTTGGCCATTTAGCTGATGAATAATTGACTGTCTGGGTAACTTGAGATATTTCCTCGATCAGATTGTGCAGTGGAACAACCATATCATCCGGGGTGCAGCACGGCTCACAACTTTGGGGTGCTGGAAATGTGCTGTGCAAGCTCAGGGTCTAGCAGAACCTTCCAGAGTCAGCTCCCATCCTCTTCCTCTGCATGGACCACGAACATGAGCTCAAGCAGTGGGCCCATGGAACCTCTTGAGGTTCAGCAAAGCCTAGTGATGATCCCTTTGAACCCAAACCACCCCTTGATTCTATGATGTTGATAATTGTCTGCATTTTAGCAACAGAAGTTTTTTTATCACATGAATCTTGACTCAGGTCTGGAAACATGATTTCTTTTCCAGATCTGCAGTGAAGACAAACACGAGAGCACGACAATGAGACCTGGCCAGGCCTCAAGGTGAGCTGGGGAGGGGAGCAAAGCCTCCAAAACAGGAACAGAAAGGGGGTGAAGGTGCTGTGTGCCCCAGCAGGGAGGTGTCCCTGTGTAAGCTGTGTGTGCTTTAGCTGCCTCACAGGTAAATACTGCAGCAGCCTCCTCCGGAGGAGCCAGGTGTGCAGGACATTGTGTGGTTACTCTAAACAGCAATTAAAGAACATATAGAGAGGCAAGTTCTGTCAGCTTTGTGACAATAACACATAGTGCTGCTCCCAGTCCGTGGCAGAGAGGGTATCATCATGAACTGTGGATCAAATAACTAACTCACGGGTTTTTTTTCAAACTTCCCATCAGTCCTGTGTCAGCATGTACTTCATATTTTTTTAAACTAAATCGAGTTAATACAATGAAACCAAGAGCCTATTGGCACCACTCCGTGATGAGCTTTGAATTAAAATCTAAATATGAACAGAATATTTTGATGTATTAGGGAAATGCATAACAATCCATGAACTGTGAGAAAGGATAAAATAGCACATGCTTTTAATCTGACTTTTGCCTTCAAATTTCCAGTGAGCCACCAGCAATGTTTCATCAGGGTATGGGTTTGGGTTTTTTCTTCCAGAAACGCCATTAATTATTTACCAGTAGGTGAATGATCTCTGAAATCTATTGCAGTGACACCTTTGAGTCTGCAGACAGTTTCTGATGGCAAACCATCTGGGCTCCTTTAACTTGTTATTGTTTATCCTTTGGACTCCTCTCCCCTGGCTGTAAGGTGTAACGGCAGCAGACAGGGCCAGCAGCATCAATATTTTACAGCATTAATTAAAGGGAGCTCAGCAGCTGTGTTGCCCAGCCCGGCTGCCTTTGGGAGGGGAGGGAAGGACCGTGCTTAAAGCAGGTGGCCAGGAGAGGTGTCCTGGGATGGGCTGGGAGAGGAACCCGCTAAGCTGTGCCACCAGCCCGAGCCCAGCGCTGCGGTCGCACAGGTGGTGCTCGGCTGTGGCAGCGAACGTCCGTGCAGTGACCGCGGGACCGGGAGGAGGATGCGGGGTCTCCGGCAGCTTCTCCGCATTCGGGAGAGAATGAAGCAACAGCAGAGAGACAGAAAGAGCTGCCAATCTTGTGCGAACACCCTCGGAGCCGGGGCCAGGGAGTCGGACTCTGACGAGCAGGCGCTAATCGGGCTCTGCATCCACACTTCGCATCTTCTTGTTTACTGGCGTTAACAGACAGCACTAAATAAAGGGAGGGTTAAAATCAAACCAAAACAAAGGCCTGAAATTTATCCCTCTATTAATTACTTCCAGCAAGCAGGGCCGCCTTTAAAGCGGTGCCGCTTCAGATAAAACTTTCATGCAGCTATTTAGGGCCTCTGAAATATAAATGATTTCCTTTAAATGTTTTATCATAAATCAGGGCACGCAGCTTCGCCACAACGCGCCGGTTCCCCCCGGTGGGAGAGAGCTGCTAGCCCGGCCCGGCCCCGCCCGGCCCGGCCCCTCGTCCCCGGCCCGGCGGCGGGCTCCGGGCGGGACGGGAGCGGGGCGGGATCGGAGCGAGTGTGGGACGGAACCGGACGAGAGCGAGGAGGGATCGGAGCGAGTGGGAGCGGGAGCGGAGCGGGGCGGGAGCAGGACGGCCGCACTCCCCCGCCCGGCGCGCCCCGGCGCCGGCGCTGTCCGCGGTGCTGGGCCACGGCCGACCCGCGGGGAGAGCCCCCTCCAACCCAACCCGGTCCTTGATTCTGTGATCTTTGCTCGGTGCGTGTTTCCCAAAGGAAGCCGTTTCACCACAGCGGTGCCGCTCTTTTCTCTGCCCGCGATCAGTCAGTACGTTTGTCAGAAACCAGAGAGCAGCTCCTTCGGCTCTTCGTCCGTATTTACCGAGGCTTATAAGTCTTGGAAACTTTAAATCTCGGAGTAGGTTTTATTTTTGCTTAAGAACTTCGAAATTTGGAAAAATATTTACATCTCCGGTCCCTCAAAGTCCAGTAATGTCTGAAGATGTGTGAAGAGTGGGAGAACAAAAATGAAAGGGCCGCTCAACAGTAGAACAATGCCAACTTCAAGACGCTTTCCCGGGGGGTGGGTGTGTGGACGCCGGCCCCTCTGCTCCAGACGTCAGCCCGCGGGTTTTGCCCACCGGGAAACGCCCGCTCCTCCCCTCTTCCCCCGGGACCTGCCGGCCGAAGGAAGAGCGGGATTCCAGCGGGAGTGGCCCGGGGGCTGCGAGTGGCTCCCGGCCCCACGTGGTAGCCGGACACCCGCGACGGCGCGTCCGGCCCCGAGCGGGGGCTGAGGGCGGCGGGGCCCGGCCCGGGGGGCCGGAGCGCCTCTCCGCCCGTGCCCTGCCCGTCCTGCCCGGGCGCATCACGCGTGCGCGGCCCGTGCGGGCGGGCAGCGTGTAAGATGAGTGAGGGAGCGGTGGGGGGGCGGGCGCCGGGGGAGCTCTGCCACCGAACACCGCTCACTCGGGCAGTGCCGAGGGCAGACACAGCCCCGCGCCCATGCCCGGGGGCTGCCGCCCGCGGGCCCCGCGGAGATGATGGCCATGGACGCCAAGCAGCCCTTCGCCGTGCCCGCTGCCCTCCAGGAGCCCAAGTTCCCCAGCCTGCACGCCGGCGCCGAGGCGATGCGCAGAGTTTGCCTCCCGGCCCCGCAGGTACGTGGATGCAGCGCAATTACCGCTCTAAGCCACATTTTCTGACAGGCACCGGGTTAATGTTTTTTTCATGTCGGCAGCACCATCGCGCGTCGCGGCTCCGCACCCCCCCGTGCCCGCCCCTGATCCGCGCGATGCGGAGCGGGGCCGCTGTCTTCCTATTAATTTTTATGACCTGAGCTCCGGGGAGGACCCGCGGTGCCGGGGCCGGTTTTTCAGGCGGAGATGACAGAATTCCCCACTGACCTCGCCATGCGTGCTCTTGCTCGCAGCTGCAGGGCAATATATTTGGGAGCTTCGATGAGAGCCTGCTGGCCCGCGCCGAGGCGCTGGCGGCCGCGGACATCGCCCCCCACGCCAAGGGCCACCACCTCCACCCCCACTTTAAGCCGGAGGCCGCCTTCCACGCCATGAGCGGCGTCCCCTGCGCCGCTGCCGCCCTCCCGCACCCCGCCGCCCTCGCCGCCCACCCGCACCCGCTCCCGCACCCGGCGCTGGACGGCGGCGACCTGCTGGAGCACCTCTCGCCGTCGCTGGCCGTGGCGGGGCTGGCCGAGCCCCCCGCGCTGCCCGCC
>VZTE01001717.1:887213-963264 GCA_013397775.1 Eulacestoma nigropectus
CCCGGCCCCCTTTCGGTCGACCCCCCTTTGACCCCAGCATGCCCCCGATGCCGCCGCCGGGCGGGATCCCCCCGCCCATGGGGCCTCCGCACCTACAGGTAAGGAACGGGAATTCTCCTGTGTTAAGTGGGATTTAGGAATTTTTCATTTGTTTTCACACGCAGAAGTGTCCAGTTCTGGGCTCCTCAGTTTAGGAAGGACATGGAGGTGCTGGAGCGTGTCCAGAGAAGGGCAGTAAAGCTGATGAAGAGTTTGGAGCACAAGTCTGATTAGAGCAGCTGAGGGATCTAGCGGGGCTCAGCCTGGACGAAAGGAGACTCAGGGTGGTGCTGGAGTCCCCATTCCTGGAGGTCTCCAGGGAACGACTGGATGTGACACTCAGTGCTCTGGGCTGGGTGACAAGGTGGAGTTTGGGCACAGCTTGGACTTGATGGTCTGAGAGGTCTTTTCTGATGTAATTGATTCTGTGAAAATAGTATAAGGATGGACACTGAAATGGGTGAAGGAGCCAGCAGGGCAAGATGAGAACACAGGGCTCAGGTGTGGTGTTATACACCACTGCATACCTGTGGTGTGCAAATACAGCTTCTGCTCAGCTCCTCGAGGCACTGCTAAATTGATGGATAGTTTAAGGTCTTTTGTCTGCTTTTCAGAGGCCTGAACAGTTTGCAAGGGACAGCACCTTTGTGAATGAGAAATTGATTGTTTTAATTGCCTTGTGCTGCTATTTAATTGCTTTGTGGGGGTGTATTCCCATCAGGGCAGTGTAAGTGCCATGTGAGCTGTGGGCAGGCTGAGGAGCTGAATGGTACCACGTGCTGTAAATAATGGATTAAATCCACTATTTGTAATTACAGTTTGAAGAACCAACCAGAGTTACTTTGGATCCCAGGCCTGGCTGTGGGTGTCTCCCTGATTTCTGTGTTTGATTTACATCCAGGGTGTGCTGCTGCTCCCAGCTGTCGCATGGGGCTGGTTTGTTGTGCCAGGCTGTGAGCTCTGCAGCTCCTCACCAGCACCAGCCATGGCTGGGTGTCTCAGGCCGTGCTAGCACTGTGCTCTGCTCCACACTGAGGGCTGGGCTTCACTCCCTGCCCTGTGTCTGGTGCAAGGGCAGATGTGATGGTGAAGGGTCTCTGGTCAGAATGGGGGGAGCTGTGCTCGGAGTGGGGCTCAGGATGTGCTGGGACCCTGGCTGCACACCTAGCACTGACTGCCCACGTGATTTTACTCCTGGATTGAGGAAAGCAGATGTAGCAGGTGGAAAGTGAGCTGCTTCTCACTGGTTTCCTCCTACAGGTTGTAAAAGCAAGAAGGAGGAAGCTCTTGGTGTGGCAGGTGCAAGAGCTGTTGGAGAGGAACAAGGGAGAGAAGGCAGGCTGCAGTTGAGTTGAGGGCTTTTTTTGTTTGTGTAGAATGCTGTCCATGCACTCTTGGCTTCCTTTTTTAATAGTATTTAATGCAAATAATTCTTACTAGTTTGGTCCATGGATTTAAAGAGCAGTTTCTTAGAGCAGAAAGTTGGATCTCAGGGAAGCTCCCGCCAGAAGCCAAGGACATGGCAGCACCGGCAGCTGCCAGGGGTACAGCTGCAGGTGTGGGTGCAGGGGTGCAGCCCAGGGCCTGTGTGTGCAGCTTGTCACCGAGCCACTCCCTCCTGTGGCATGGGATGTCCTGGGCTGTCCCAGCCCCAGTCTCGCCGCAGGCTCAGGGTGAGCGCGGCACTCGAGGCTGTCATTCACCTAGAGCTGGAGCGATGGGGATAATCAGGGCAGTTGTAGGTGTTTGCAGAGTAAGCTAAAGAACTTGGTGAGTTTTGTTAACTGCTTTTATAGGGAAGTGTTCACTATACTTGTTCTGTATAGGGAATTTCAAACAGTCCAAGTAAACAAGAAAAATGAAAGAACTGAATGTACTTTGAGTTGGAAACAGGTGTTCAGGCTTTCAAGTAACTGTGTGTGCAGGACAGGTCAGGATTTCTTATCATGCAATAATGAACATGTAATTTTGTCTTATTTTTATTTTAATTGGTGCTAATTAGAATTTTAGTTAGTGGGAAATTTAGGAGTGTAATGGATTTTAGTAAAGCCCACTGCTCAGCTGTGCTGACAAATTGGACACTTACTTGTAATGTAATTTTTTTTTAACGTTTCTTTCCTGGGAGGTCATTGGGTTTCTGGGGTATTTGGTTCACAGGTGGGGATGTCTGAGCAGCAGCTATTTGGGAACAGCTCTTCTATTCTTTCTCTTCCTTGCATTGAGATATTTTCTACTTTTCAGGAGAGGACTTTTCTTTGACCACATTTCTGTTCATGCCACCTTTTTTAGGTGCCTCGATGTTTGCATCTCAGAAGTGAAGTGATGGCTTCAGCTGTTCTGCCATAGGTGGGGGGTTGGCAGGAAGCACATTCCCTGAGCTGAGAGCATTGGATTGTTAGAGAAGCTTCCAAGCCTGGCACAGCTTGTCCTTACTGCTGGTGTACTGTCTGTTGGTTCTCTAAGAAAGGAAAACTGCTTGGAATTATATTGTTGTTATCATTATCATCATTATTGTTATTATATGCCTTTAGAGACCACCATTTATGCCTCCTCCCATGGGTAGCATGCCACCACCTCCTGGTATGATGTTCCCTCCAGGAATGCCGCCGGTCTCTGCGCCGGGAACACCAGCAATGCCCCCAGCTGAGGAGATCTGGGTAGAGAACAAAACTCCAGATGGGAAGGTGAGATGGGTGCCGGGAACAGCGGAGCCGGGGGTGGTCCTGCGTGAGCCCTGGTCACATAGTCAGGCACCGGGTTGGAATCCTGCTGGAGGAACTGGGCCGCTCCTCCCGCAGTGAGCTGTGGGTGACGGGGCCGCTCTCCTGCCGTAGGTCTATTTCTACAACGCACGGACACGGGAGTCAGCGTGGACAAAGCCGGACGGGGTCAAGGTCATCCAGCAGTCGGAGCTGACGCCGATGCTGGCGGCCCAGGCCCAGGCTGTGGGGGCCTCCACCCCCACCACCAGCAGCCCTGCATCTGCAGCATCTCCATCCACCTCCTCCAGCACGCCGTCCTCCACCACCTCCACCACCACCACGGCCACCTCAGTGTCCCAGACCAACTCCAGTGAGTACCTGGGGGTGTCTCAGGCCTCACGGTGGTGGGAGCAGGTGGTGGGGATGCTGCATGGGGAATTGCTGCAGCAAAGCCTTGGTGTCCAGGAGGAAGTTGTTTCAGCATGAAGTGGAGTGTGAATTTAAAGTACAGTGTTTAGTCCTGAAGAACCTTGCATGCAAACGTTTTTTCCCCCAGTCTCAAATAATTCTTCAGGTCTTTGTATATTTTTCTTCTGCTGTTATCACATCATCTCAGAGCTATTACACATCTTATTTCCTTTTGACTACAGATAGAGCTAAATTGTTTTTAGAAGTGTTTCACAAGAAACGTTGATCTGAGGTAGGAGTTTAGTTGTAGCAATTTCCTCATTTTCTCCATGGCATCTGTTTCTGTAGGAGGTCGGGTCTCAGAGCTGCTGGTCTGTGAGCATTGGTTGATTACAGAATAGAGCTGTTTTGTTGTATTACTTTTATTAGCATTATTCTTTTGCCTCAGCCTTCTCAGTTCCTATTTTCTAGAGTTCCACAAAGAGGAAAAAGTCCTTGGAGCCATTTTTGTTCATTTATGACCTTTGAATGATAGTTTGGAGATTACTGCTGCTTCCATGGACTGAGCCTTTGCTCGCAGGGGTTTTCCAGCTAAGGAAAGGGCACTGAATTTATGCAGCATGCACATAAATGCATGGCTGTGCACACAGCAGCGTGGTTTGCACTGCACTTTGGCACGTGTGTGCTGCCCAGGTGCCTCAGGTGCATCTCGACAGAGATGTGTTATGTACTCTGGGTCTGTTTGTACGTGAGTGTGGCAACAGCAAACAGTGAGTGAGGTCACTCCCCATGCCCAAAGCCAAGTATGCAGGGGAAGGAGCAGCTCAGAGAGTGTCCTGTCTTGCGTGCAGGGCCACAGACAGCACAGCATTGGTGCTGAGCAGGAATCTGGCACTGGGACATTGGGCATTCTAGCTGCACTGGCTCAGATGTGCACTGAGCCAGGCCAGAGAGTGTGCAGGAGGTGAACTGTCCCAACTCCTGCTGTGGGGTAGAGTTGCATCCTTTGGAATTCATCTTTCTCCTGTAACAGGTGAGACAAGTCAAGCTTAACTCACTGTTTAAGCTGAACTTCAGAATCTGTGTGTGAAAGGGAGTCAAATTTAGGTAACACTCCAATACTGCTTTCATTAAGACTGGAGGGAGGACACATCATTAGAGCACCAAAGAACTTGCACTGCTCAAAGCATTTTAGGGCTTTTGTTTAATTTGAAGGGTAACTCAGTATGGTGTTAATTAGCTGTGTTGAACTATGGTCTGCTCTAACTGTTGTGCTGAGTAACAAGTCAGGTGGGAGGTAAATGTTAGCTCCTGACCCAGTGTCAGCTGTGGGAGAGCTAGTCATGCTTTGGGAGCAGCACTTTATGCACCTTCTCTGAAGTTAAATTTCCTAATATTGAATACTGACAATCTGTTCCACTTCTACCTGTTCTATCTGCTAAACTTTGTCTTTGCTTTCAAGAGCTGTTACTGTTGGTGTCTGTGCCTAGGTGATGAAATTTTATAATTTAAAATAATTTTATAACTGTTAGACTTGGCCTGTTAAACAAAAACCTGGGACTTCTGGCTGAGCTTCATTCTTGCCTCGTACTGATTTGACTTAGGTCTTACAAATCACATACTGACTGTCTGCTCTGTTTCCCTAAATGTTAGGCACTACTAAGAACTTTCACTCTTTCTAAAACGCTTAACAAAAGATCAAAAATCTTTATTTAAATATGCTAATACTGGTATGTTGTTTAGATTGTTTCTGGTAGTAATAGAAAATGCACAGTGTGCTCTTTGGAATATGGCTGTAAACTGGTGTGGTTTCTTTATTTTTTTTCTTCTTTTTCCTTTCTCCTCTGCACCAAATCTTACAGAGTGAGCTTATAAATTTAACCAGACTTGTCTCTAGTTCCTGTTGGCCTGTGCTGTGAGACTGTTTGCTCCCAATTAAAACAATTTGAAATTGAAACCAGTCATGCTGCAAGGATTATAGAACTGAATGCCAGTTGTGTGTTTTCCTCCTGGGAGGCAGTGAAAACCAAGAAAGTTCTTGCAGCTCATGAAGAAAAGTATTTTCCTTTTCCTTGCTTATTTACACATTTTTATTGACATTTTCCTGTTCTGGGGGCGCAGCCCAGCATGGTTTAAGGCAGATTGCTGTCATGCACGTGCTGCTACAATTGCTGTTAAAAGCAGAACCTGTGTTCACGTAACACAAGGACAGCCTGTTGCCATTGGAAACTTGCTGTAATGTTCCCTTTCTGTTTCTCTGAACAGAACAGAACCTTGTGTCAGCCTGTGTTTGTCCTTTGATACACCCCTGCTACTGCTGTAGAGACAAGTTAGGTGTAAAGAATGGGACAAATTGAAATTGGAAATTGACTTTCTTTGTGAATATTTAACGTTCCAGAGAAGGCAAAGTATTTTTTGTCCAGGAGTGTCTTCCTGCTGGTTATATCCGAGCATACCTGCTTACGTACCGGGAAACAGAGCGCCAGTATGTTTGCAGCAATATATTGCAGTGTCTAAGATACAAGGTGTTCTTTGTGTTTTTTTATCAGCACCTACCACACAAGACCAGACCCCGAGTTCGGGTGTTTCAGTTGCCACACCATCAGTCAGTGTTTCAACCTCTGCTCCTTCTGCTACACCTGTGCAGACTGTACCCCAGCCAGTCCCACAGACATTGCCTCCTGCAGTTCCTCATGCAGTACCTCAACCAACTGCAGCAATTCCTGCTTTTCCACCAGTAATGGTACCTCCATTTCGTGTCCCCCTTCCTGGCATGCCTATTCCACTTCCAGGTAAATTGGCAAACTGTAATTGTCTTGTCTGCTACATGTCCATGTTGTCAGTTGTTTGCACTCATGTGTCCACTGTGTACAGAACTTGCCTGGATCCTCTCCTCAGAGTATATCTGAAAGAATTCAGGGTTAGCAGACAGACTTTTTAATTAACAAAGAGCGTACATTTTTTTGACTTCTTGTTCTTTGCTATACTTGGCAGAAAACAGCTGCATTTAAACATGTAATGTTTAAATGAGAATATTGAGCACTATATTTTATTAATTGCAATATTGCTTTAATTTTTTTCTACTTACTTGATTTAGACCTTAAGTCCTGTGCATAAATACTCACTAGAACATGGATGAGCAGGAAGAATTACCATGGAAATCATGACCCCAGTGATGTCAGGTGTTCCCAGTTCTCTTAGGCTGCAGCCATTGGGTAGGATGCTGAGTGATGAGGTGTGCCCTGAGGACCATAATGAGGCATTTAGGGTGCCAGGGTGTTGTTACTCACAGGCTTTAGGCTTAAAGAACGTAGCGAAGGAATCTTAGATGGCAGCACACTGCTTCTGGATATATCATAGTTTCTTAAATTTTTATGAAATATTTAGATACCTAAGGAAGTAATTTTAGGCTGGCAAAATGTTGGACTCACTTGCTGTCTGTGGCTGTTGCAGAGGGCCTCCCAGGAGATCACTAATGACACTTAGCACTTGCACACCACGTTTCATTTGCATAGATACTGTTGAGTTCCTGTTCTGGTACAAAATTGATGTGTTCAGTGCACGGTGGCACTAAGCATACACCAAGAACTGTTGATTCTCTGTTGCAGAGGGAGGTTGGAGACTGCAGTTGTATTGGATCCAAGTTAGTTTCAGATTTAAAAAGACAAGCAGCTCTAAGCAGCATCCTCATGTTTCCGACTCTTTGTACAAGCTGAGTGAGGTGACTTCCCTGCTGTCCTAATGCAGCCGTCCAGTGGATGTGGAGGGAGGCCTTTACCTCCCATTGAATTTCATGGATGAAAAGTAACCCTTCAGAACACTCCTTTGATAAGAGAAGAAAGCCTGAAAGCAGTTAAGTGCTGACTAGAAGAGAGCACCAGCTTCTAGCTGCCTCTGCTTTTTGAGTAGTTTTCTAAAATAACTGAGCAAAGCTACTTTAATCTATATTGGCTGGAAAAGGAAATCACAGTGTAGTACTCATTGTTTTAAACCAGGAAACAAATACCATTCTGAACGTGATATTCCAGGCTGAACAGCAAATGAATAAAGGGTAGGAGAAAAAAGTCTGTTTATTGATGAGGTTTGGAAGAGTAATAAAAACAGTTAAGCCTTAAAGGTGATCAGCTGAATGCTCTCAACTGCCATTTCTAACCTTGCCAGCAAGGGATCAGCATGGAATGAAGGGGCCTTACACACTGTGAGGGATATAATCTATGCAAGTGTGACCTGTTGGGTAAAATGGGGATGGTCAGAACAGTGGAGAAGAGTGCCAGTGGAAATGGAGATTCTGGGTGTATGCCCAGGTTGGGCTTTGTTGTGAACTCTTAATCAAAAAGTTTTGAGAGTAGTGCAGTACAGGAGCAAAGACAGAGTAGGAACATCAATCTCCTGAAACTCATTTTTGAAAATGATTTTTTTCAGAACTTCCCTGGTAAGAAGTGCTGGCTCTGACCCGTTCTCCCAGTGAGCTGGGCCACAGGTGGAATCCATAGCATGTAGGAAGGACACCTGGCAGCAAAGTGCTGCTTCCACTAGTGGGTCTGATTGGTCAGTTTGCTTAGTTACACAATGGAATCTGTCAGCTTCTTTCAGCTAATTCTGACTTGAGTTGGTTGTGATGGTTTCTAAACACTGTAAAAGAAAAGGAAAACTGTAAAATATTTTACAGTAACAAGAAACAGAACAGAAGTTAAATTACTTCCAACACAGTATCGAGTGAAGTCAGAAGGTCTTAGGAAGGTTAGACTGTAGATGTTTGGGGCTTTCAGCACCAGGTATGATATCAGCCAGAGGATTTGAATTTACAGGGGCAGAGCTGAACAATACCATTGTCAAGTGATTTCAAAGTTAATCTCTGTGTTAAACAGTAGTAAGATGGAGCAATGGAAGAGTTCATTAGTGATATCTCATAATCTCAGATCTTAAAAAGTAAGTCTGCTTTCTCTCAATTCCTATGTTTTAAGTCAGTTTTATGTTTGGGAATGACCTTGGCAGTGGAAAAAGCTTGGGTGTTTGCTCAGTCTAATCTGCGCTGCAGCATCCCTAACTCCAGCGATCCCACAGATAGTGTTATTTATACTGACTCACGTTGGAGACATGCTGTAACTTCCTCAACAAAACGAATTTTCAGATCCATTGTCAAGTACATAACATGAGCACCCTTCCGGTTTAGACAGACACTTCAATCAGTGCTTTTTGAGTCAATGTTTTTATGTCTCAATTCAATACTTTAAAAAATAAAACTAGTTGCAATTCTCTCATTGAAATTATTTTTAGAAAACAGTACAATTCTGTCCTCTCACAAATTTATTTTCAAATAAATTGGCAGTATTTATGTATGCTTTCCATACTAGATCTCTAATGACCAAACCCAGAAACTACTTTCGTTTTAAACAGGGGTTTAATTTCACTTTCCACGGGAGCATTTCCCACCTCACATGATGAATTTGAACTTTTGAAGGGAAATGTTTCAGTTTTTGAGCATCCAGACTGGACCAGCCAGAGAGCACTTCTACAGTTGCCTTCCACACCCAAAATGGAGGTTTTGGAAATGCATTCCCCTCAGCCTTGTCTGATGTCCCACTGATTTTGATTTGATCAAAGAGGATGAGCTGCTTGCCTTTTGGTGCCTTTTTGTATCATTTCTTGCTGAGCTGGAGAGCAGACCAGTGCATGGTGCCACCTTTTTTGAGGGCGAGTTTTGGCTTTTAAAGCATTTTCAGCTCATGCCATTCTTGATAATGAAAAATAAAGAAAATGCCCCTGACCTAGTGCAGCTTTGTGTACCTCTGTCTGCAGCTTCATTGCTTTGATTTCTTTTACCCCCTTTCTTTCACCTCCAGCCTTTCTGTAATGACCCTCGTACCCTCAGCTTTCCCTCTGGGTTGCACTTGCCTGTCCACCCTGCCTTGCTTTGCTGCTCTGACTAGTTCAGACCTGTCCTTCTACCCTTTCTCTGCTCTCTGACTGCAGCAGCAGACTGAGAACCGCAAAGCCCATGAGTTTCCTTGTGCTGCTGCTCTCCATGGGTCTGTCCCCAGCAGAGGCTGCCTGTGGAAGTAGCCCCAGTAGTGGGATATTTTCCTGTGGTGCTGCCCTGCAAGGGGAGCTGCATTCCCCCTTGGATGAACTTAAACCCCTGAGTCTTCACTGAAATATGTTTTTTCTTTTTAATGACATCCCAATAACTTGCTAAACAGCTGGTTTAACATAGGCAGAGACTGTTGCTGCAGCTTAAAATTAGTTTTATATTTGATCTGGCATAAAATGTTGGAGCAAAAGTAATTCACATTTTCTTGCTGGGAGGCTTCTTCTCTGCCAGCTGCAAGTGGCATTCCAAATTGTGGCAGGAAGTCCGTAGCACCCCGTGGTAGCTGACATCCCATGGCAGCTTTCCAACATGCTTCCTATCCGTTTTGCAGGTGTAGCAATGATGCAAATAGTCAGCTGCCCGTATGTAAAGACAGTCGCTACCACCAAGACCGGTAATTTCCAAACCCATCCTAGTTCGTTTTGTCTGTAAGTTGGCATGGTAGTGAATGTGGTTGTTTCTTTTATTTCTTTATTTGCTTCCCCACTTGAATGATTACATATACTTTATTTTCAAAACCAGTATAAATGCAAATATCATATTTGGTCAGGAGATAACTTTCCCAAATAACTGTTAGTGTCAGCTTATTCTGCACCCAAACTCCCGTACAGTTTTCTGTAACCATTGAGTTCTGTAATGGCTGTGACTCTCATGCCCATACTTAGTTCCTAGTTTCTTGTGTGGATTTTTGTTTTCCTGCTCCACATGTGCAGTGGCTGGCTGTGCTCGCATGCTGTGTGCGTGTCTGTGCGTCTGAGTGTGAACTTTCATATCTCAGTTGTGGATTTAAGAACAGTCACTTGCTGAGAACACGTTATGGCAACGTGTATTATGTGATTTCCGTTATTTAAAATGAGACTTTTTCAATGTTAAAGGCTCAAATTTATGATCTTGTAGTTCCAGTTCTATCCAATTGGTTGTTCTAGAACTTGTCATTCCAGATCTGTTCATTACACTCAGTTTGTTGGGATGAGTGGAGAGATAGTAGGATACTGCAGCATTCTGGCTTTCTTATCTTTGGATATTTACTTGCCATTTTGCTTTAGGATTTCTATAAAATGTTTTTTTTCAATCAGTCTGCAGTACTAAACAAACCCAACAGTCTGGTACTGTTTCATTCTCATCAGGTTTTATCCAAGGCTCTGAATTAATGCCAGTATTTAAGATTTATCAGAGTTCTGTTCTATATGCTACGGCTCAAATTCAATCCACTCTTGCGTTTTTTAAGAGCAAAAGGAATATCTTGTACAATGACAGCATAATTAAGCAGTGCAGTAGACTTAAAAAACTCCAATTATTTGCTACAGACATCTGATAGACTTTTTTAATAAATAGAGTACCTAATTTTAAAATAGCAGAGTAGATGTCTGAAAGCTAACAAGCTTTGTGCTTTGCAGAATTACACATTAATTAAAATTAAATTAATTAAAATCTAATTTGCCTGGGAATGGGCATTACTGATGGCAGAACACAGGAACGAAATTTGGTAACAAAGCCTTGCTTTCCTATTTAACTTTGAAAACAATCCTTCTGTTTATTTCTATGGGTTGAATATTTGTAAGTTAAGTCAGTAACATGCTAGGTGTTGGTCCTTAGGCCCTGCATTGTCACTTACTGTTTTCTTTCCTTTTTCCTTTCTTTCCCTTTGCCCAGGAGTCCTGCCGGGCATGGCCCCCCCCATCGTGCCCATGATCCACCCGCAGGTGGCCATCGCCGCCTCCCCTGCCACGCTGACCGGAGCCGCCGCAGTCTCCGAGTGGACAGAGTACAAAACAGCAGATGGAAAGACTTACTACTACAACAACAGGACTCTTGAGTCCACATGGGAAAAACCCCAAGAACTGAAGGAAAAAGGTACTTTGGGGTTTTTTTCACTACAGCTTTATACTGGGAACATGGCTCAGACCGTCATCAGTGGTTGTGTTTGAAAATGCGAGCGGGACTATTTCTAGTCCCTGATCTCCCTTAAGAATATTTTGAAGTTCTGATTATAAGGATACACATGAGTTGGTCTTCAGTCTGAAAGTTGCAGCTTGTTTCCTACTGTACTGTAAGAGTGTTTGGTTCTAGAGTTGCTTCCAAATTCTGTGCCTAGGGTACATGCATGTTCCTGTGCCAGTATAAAGTGAGTACCTCACCTGCACGTGTTGGAGAAGGTTCCAGTTGCAGACAGAAAGCGAGGGCAATTGAGCGGAAAAGTCAGTCATTGTAAGGGCTGTAGACCAGGAAAAAATGAAGATCATTGTGCTGAATTTCAGATCCTGAAAAACGAAATGTGTAAACAGTTTTGGAGTATGAAGTAAAATAATGCCACCTCCCCCTGTCCACATCCCCATGTTGTGTTCGGGTCATACTCTGTGACTTGTGTTCATGGAAATGCAGATTAGATCCATGGGTGGTGTTACATGGGAGGGAAATTGCTCTTGTATCATAAATAAGGAGGAAGGGCAGAAGTCCTGTGGCTCTTACTCAGTTTACAAAGTCTTGTGAGAAAACAAATCCAAACAGTTGTGCCTTTTATTGTCTCCTGAATTTTTAGTTACAAGAAGTCTTTGTTTAGATAAATGCAGGACACTTACGCTGTTAGTTCAATTAATGCCTATCTTCCTAATAATTCAGTTTAGATAATAGGTCTTTTTACTGAGATGAAAGTATCTAAGACAGCAAATACTAATTTTGCTGAGAGAAGATTATGTGTTTTATACTTTTTGTAAGAGTGCATAGAAATCCGCAGGTGATTCTGCATTGTCTCTGATTTTTATTTTTTTTGTCCACAGCATTAAAAATATGAAAGTAGTCTTCATATTTCATATTCATAGTCAGTAGTGTTACACTGTTGGTTGATAATTATTATTGGTTTAGCATTTCTGTTGGTACTCTTTAGTCAGCCTTTTAGTATAATAGCTGCCTCACAATATTTCATTTTCCAGTACCAAGTAGATCTTGGCAGAGGAGATAACTACGACTTTATAAGCAGACACTGTAAAGCCCAACAGGGACAGAAAGTGGTGAAAATACATTGAAAAGAAGCTTTGGGTTGGTCTTGTATTTGGAAAATTACACTGATAGGAAGAAATTCGTTGTGGTTCTATAGTGATTTCTTAATAATACTCAAGAAGACTCTAATATTTATTTAGAAAAAATGGAAGAGAAGGTCAAAGAACCAATTAAAGAACCCTCGGAGGAGCCATTACCAATGGAGACAGAAGAAGAAGAGCTGAAAGAAGAACCTATAAAAGAACTGATAAAGGAGGTAAAAGACCTTGAACCCAAAAGCCAGTCTGAAGTCTCACATCCCACAGCTGTGGCTGCATCTTAGCCCAGGCAGGTTGGCAGGAGTCATGGTTAGTAATTCAAGTTCTTAAATGCCTGAGAGGATTTGAAAGCTTCCCTTTTTGGACTCAGATCTTTCTTTCTTTTGTTAATTTTTTTTACATAAGAAAAAAAGAACATTCAAAAGAAACATACAGAATATGTCAGTTAAGAAGTTAGCTCGAACATGGGACAGAAGTTAGCTCATTGCAGAGGTGAGAACATGGGACAGAAGTTAGCTCATTACACAGATGTGGTGTTCTCTCACTGATTTTAAGGTTCTCAGAAAATGCAACTTGTTCTGAATGTTTGAAATATTTAATAGTTTTTTCTCTGTTTCTTTGCTTCATTATTTTAAACAGTTTGACACAAAGCTCACATGTTCCCCCTGTGCTGTAGCTGCTGAGTTTAGTTTAGGCTGTTAGGAACACATGTACTAGAAAGGGCTGTAGTGTTTTCAGTAAACAAAAGTAACTTTTCCTTTTGGAGGCATTTTGCTGTCCTGAACAGCATTGTTTTTTGAGGATGCTAAGGGGTGTTTAAATAAAAATTAAAGCTTTTATCCTGATTTCTGTGAACTTCAATGTAGTTAATAGGCAAAACCACAGAATTCAGTTGCTGGGTTTTGCTGCCACTCCACCCTGTTTACTTCTGAGGTAGTTTCCAGTTTGCTGATTTCTGCTTCAGAGGTTATTTCAGGTTTTCACCGTTTCATACTCTGTCTCACTATCAAATAAACTAATTTTAAGAATAAATGAAAATTTCTCTGTCAGAAAAGACACCCTTGCACCTGTATCCAGGCCATCCTGGATTTCCAGGATTCATGCAGATCTAGGAAAGCATTTAAGTAAGGTTTTGCTGAAGTCAAAAGTTAAGTTAATGCTTAGAGGTTTTGGAATTGAGATTTTGGAGCAGCAGCTGCTGTTGCAATTCCAGTGCTTCTGTTCTAGGCATGGATGAGGTGTCACTGTGAGCTGCTTGTCAGCATGGTTTCAGTATAACAGGTTGGTTACTGTGTAATAGATGATTAGTCAGCTGTCATTGCCTGATCCTCAAACTTGTTTTTTCATTGAGGAGCCGAAAGAGGAAGAAATGACAGAGGAAGAGAAGGCAGCTCAGAAGGCCAAGCCAGTTGCCACTACCCCTATTCCAGGCACCCCGTGGTAGGTAACTGCTGCCGTGGGACTGACACAGCTGTTGCTGGAGCCACGAGGGAGGTTGCTGGGGAGTTAGAACAAGTGATGGTGTGTGAAGAGCATGCTCTTTGTGTCCTGCTGTCCCCAGCAGTGCCCAGCAGGTTCCTCTGGCCAGCGCTGCTCGCTCACTGCCAGTTCTCCTGGCGCTCTGCGAGGTGCACTGGCAGTTCTGCCACCTGTGCCTGCAGTCCTGGGGGTCCCTTACCAGGACTTCATATCCCAGCCTCTGCCTCTGCCACCAGGTCCTCCTGATCTGGAATGAAATACTGGCCAAAAAAAAATCTTGCCCTGTGCTTTGGGGAACAAATAGCTGCAGCTGCTGGCCAAAACAAGCTTTTTGGTTTGGTTTGGTTTTTTTGTTTTTTTTTTTTTTTTAATTTGGCCCAGAAACTGCTCAGGTGCCCATGGGATGTCATGAGGAAGGTGACTCTTGGTGTAATATATGTAAATCATCTCTGTGTGTTTGCATGACACAGGTAAAAGTCCTGATGGGAAAGGGATATTGTTTTTATTTTAGCAGTTTAGCTATCGCTGGTTTGTCTCTGTGGTTCTTTTATCCCATTGCATAAAAAATTCTGGCAAGATTGTTAGGTTGCTTTTTCTCATATTTTTTGGGGCATTGAAGAGATGAGGTACGTTTTATCCCAAAATCTAATTCCACTGTCTAAAGTGGTTTTTTTCAGAGAAGAACTGAGCATCCTCAGACTCCTGAGAAAAAAGCATTTTTAAAATTTCATTTTCAAATTTCAATTACTGTATTTTCAAATCTGGCAGCAGAGAAAAGCAGCAGTTCAGGGTCCCAGCTGGGCAGTGGGAACGTCTGGCAGTTGTGCAGTCAGTGTAACCCGGGTCTGCGTGTGGCCATCGTGCTTCAGTCTCTGAACACGGTAACAGGCCCACCGTGGGTGAAGGTAATCCAAGCCTGCCTTTCACATCTCCAGGTGTGTGGTGTGGACTGGTGACGAGCGTGTGTTCTTCTACAACCCCACCACCCGGCTGTCCATGTGGGACCGACCCGATGACCTCATTGGAAGAGCTGATGTGGACAAAATTATTCAAGAACCTCCTCACAAAAAAGGGATGGAAGAAGGAAAAAAACTTAGTAAGAGCAATCTTACTGCCTTCTTAGGAAGCCTAAGTATTTGCTTTCCAAAGTTTGTAACATTTAAATAAGTGACAGGAATGTAAGGACGTACTGAAAAGGTGTAGAAATTTGGAATGCAGATTGCAGAGTCCTTTGGGGCAAAGATAGCCCATTGAAGAAAGTAGATATTAACGAGGTTAATTGTTTTGCTAAATGCCAGCAGGCTGAAAAACCCTACAGTTTTTACTGACTAAAAAAAAAGGGATTGTATTTGTTCTATAAGAAAGAGACCAGAAAAGATTAATCATAATGTACAAATGGGCTCTCACAGAAGAGGAGTTAACTTTGAGATCATGACTTAGAATAGAGTTTGGAAATAGCTGCCAAGAGCAGAGAATGTTCAAAAGGCTGCTGAGATGAGATTTCTCTCTGGCCTGAGTTCTAGGAAATGGTCTTGGGATGACATGTGGGCTTTGTAGTTGGAGGGGAGCAAAGTGCAGGTAATCGGGTAGATCCAAATGTGCTTCATTAGAGTGTTTAGCCCGAGTTGTTTTCCCCTAAAAATAAGAGCTCAGTGTTTGTAATTTTAAATTTCAAGTTGGCTAAAGTCCACCAGTCCTGTCCCCAAATTCCCATAGTGTTCCTATGAAAGTGACTGAGAACCACGTGTCTCCCTTTGTCAGAATACAGTTGCTGCACATGTTGTCCTTGGTTTGTGCATGAGGTTTCACTCATAAGTTTAAAAATTTTCATCAATATAAAATCTAAAGTCTTATTGAAATCTGTTACAGTTAGAGAAGAGCATGAAGCTGCAGAGGAAGCAAACGAAGACGAGCCTATTAAAATAAAAAAGCGCAAGTAAGTTTTTGCTCTTTCAATACCAAGTGATCTGTGTAGGTAAAATAACTGAAGGTTGTTACTTGAGCCATGTATGTTGTGTCCAGCAGAGCAGAATGGGAACTGAGAGGGTTGGTGAAAAGAGTCATCAGCTTTCTGCTGCTCAGCAGCTCAGGTATTTGATATTTTCCTGAGATACTTGAGACTCATGCAGAGGGGAAACAGCATATGTTTTGGAAATCATTTGAAATGGAAATAAATGGTGTAAGTTGGTGAATCTAAAGAATATTTTGAGTGTAGTGTGTCTTAAATAGCTTGCTTCTGTTGTTTGTTAATTTCTGGGCACAAGACTTTGTTGTCAAAATATCCCACCAACTAGATTTTCATAGTGGTTCCTTTGTTTTCACTCTGTTACAAATGTTTACAAGTTTAGCTTGTGTCTTTTGGTCTGGTTTGCCTTTTGGAAGTGATATATGAGATATACACGCTGTTTTAAAAGTGGTTTTACCATGTTACTTGTAGTTGTGTCCTCTGAGGGAGGATCACGGAGCAGTAAGGGCTGGGGGCTTGTTTGGGATGAAGTGCATTTGCTCTTAGTAAACCTAAATTAGCACACTTCTCCAAAAGCTCTTTGATGGGTGAGGTCTCACCTGTGTCTCAGTGTTCTTGGTGTCGTGATTATGAGGTGTTCCCAACCTGAGCAAACCCCCCTAGTGATGGCCCACAAGAGAAGATGAGAAGATCAGTGTTGTTGATGTAAAATCTACTGCATGTCTGCTAAGACCTTTGAATACAGCCAGAGTGTGCTGATTGCTTTGAAGTCATCTGTTGGCACTGAAGTCACTTGGAATACCTTGGCTCCTGAGCTTTGGGTGTGAAAGCATTCATGTCCACTTCTGAGAATGGCTTTCATGGATTGTAAGCCTGTTCTTCTGGTATGATCAGTGATATCTACCCTGTCCTGGTGTGATTCAGGTTCTGACCTCCAGGGCTGGCATTTTACTTCTCAGCTTACACTTTATGTTTGGTTTTTTTTCCAGGAAAGATGATATCAAAGACATTGATTCCGAGAAGGAGGCTGCTATGGAGGCTGAGATTAAGGCTGCTCGGGAGAGAGCCATTGTCCCACTGGAGGCTCGGATGAAGCAGTTCAAGGACATGCTGCTGGAAAGAGGGGTCAGGAACCTGTGTGTGTGAGGAGGGACACAGGGAGGTGCAGATCACAGATGTGTTTGTGTGTGTGAGAAGGGAGAGAGGGAGGTTCGTGCAGGGGTCTCAGTTCTTGGTGAATTCCAAACCTGCAACACTTTGTGTACGGAAACAGTCTCATCCTTCCTCTGATCAATGAATGGTCTTGGTACAAGACTCCAGATTTCAAAGAAACTTACAATTGCAGCAAAGGTTTGATTTCTGTGTAACTGAAATGACAGGGTCAAGACAGATTCCCCCCACCTCAATTTTTTCCCCAAATTAAGTAATTACATAAGTGGAAGCTGCCATTGAAGATGAATAGGGTACATGAACTGGACACATCCTTAATGTTTTTGGAAATGTTCTTACTGAGAAAAGCAACAACTTCCACTCTAGTCTGTACAGTCTTATCCTTAAATGGGAGACTTTTTGCTTTTAGTTAACTAAATCTGAAATCTACTCGATGCCAATCAATTTTGATAAATTAGAGTAGTTGAATATAAATTTGGATAGTAACTAAGAAATGAAAGTTGTTCCAGCTGCCTATGGAACACAGCTTCTCAAGGCTCTCTTTCGAGGTACATTTTATTTTTAATGTCACACAGCAGTAGTAAATAAGTGTGTGTTATCCTTTAGAAGTTTTCAGAGCAAATTGATGTTGAAACTTTCTATGACAGCCTCTGTCATCCATTAGTGATGAAAACTCCAGGATGAGTTTGGTTCCCTCTTTTCATCACCTTAGTCTTTTCAAGGAAAATTGTACAACTCCTGTATAATTTGTATATTCGTCTTCATTTAATTAAAGGTCTCTGCCTTTTCAACATGGGAGAAAGAGCTGCACAAGATCGTGTTTGATCCTCGTTACTTGCTGCTCAACCCAAAAGAAAGGAAACAGGTAAAAAAGTCAAATTCACTTCCCATCCAGAACAGCTACTACAGGTTTATCTGAATCCTCAGTCTTTGTTTCTGCAAACCTCTCAGACTAATCAGTGCTGCAAGGGATTTTTGTCATGGTTAAGGCTTGCCTGGAAATGGAAGAAATCAGCAAGGGAAAGTGTTGATAGTTGCTTTATTTCCTGTGGTTGGAAGGTCTCATATTTTAACACAGTGGAAGTTGTATGTCTACAGAGCATTGCTGCGACCTGAATGAAATAGTGAGAGTCATCAGTATCGTGTCAAAGTATTGGCATAATAAGTAATCTAGCTATTTTCTTTAAAAAAAGTGTTTGGGGGGGGAAAACTAAAGTGCATTTTTATTGTTAAGCAAGTTCTCACTTCAGCAGCTTTTCTTTGAGTGAATGTAGGGAAATGGAAAGCTTCAAGAACATGGGAAGTGTCTGAAACATGGGACCCAGGAAAATGTTAACTGGAGTGTGTAAGGAGCTTCTCCCCAGGTCTCAGATGATGTGTTAGGTACAGCACCCTGCATGTGCAGCAGCTTGGATCATTTCCATATTTAAATACAAAGTGTCTCTAAGATTCCTGCCTCCTCTGTGTTGATTCTGTGGTGAGAGGAAAGGAAACAGGAGAGAAGGAAGGAAGTGGGATTTTTCCTCCCTCGTCCCTAGAGCTTCTTGTGTGTTTGCTGTGGGTGACTGGTGTTTCTGTAGGTGTTTGATCAGTATGTGAAAACCCGAGCAGAGGAAGAGCGCAAGGAGAAGAAAAATAAAATAATGCAGGCCAAGGAGGATTTCAAGAAAATGATGGAAGAAGCAAAGATTAATCCAAGGTAGGAGCTTCTTTATGGTTCATGTGCATAAGCTCTACTAGGATGCAGGGTGTTGGGTGGTATTGGGTTGATTAACCTTGTTCAAAATGAGCAAAGAGGAGAAAAATCGTGAGATATTGTTGAAATCTTCCTTTGTCTGCTTGTATTCACCTAATCCATGAAATAATAGAAGTTGTGATTTATAACGATTTACGCATTTATAGTGATTTACGTATTTCAAGTTGAAGAAATCCTCAGCATGCTGCCTGGAGTGTGAGAAAGGCCTCAGATCCACCACAAGTTTCCTTAATAACCCTGTTTCTTAATAAGTCTCTGAGAAGTACTAGGGAGGTTTCTTGGGTTTGGAGGGGGCTAAAGGGGTGTTTTTCTTGTCACAAACTATGTCGATGGTGATATGATAAAATGTTCTGGTTGCTTTAATACAGCAGTGATTACACCCCCCTCACATTTACGCCACGGGCAGCTGTAAGAGCGAGGGCATGACAGTGAATGTACATTCAAGATTTCATTGCTGACGTTATTTGTTTCACAGCTTCTGAACACAGAGCTCATGAGATACATGCTTATGTCACCAGATGAACTCCAAAGCATCCTCTTTCAGCATCTCTTGGCTCATCTGGTATTAATTCTTTTCCAGTGAAATAACAGCTCATTTGTTTCACTTCAGCTCAGTTTTTTCCAGTGACTCGTTTTGGAAATTTGGTGACAGTGTTATGGTAACTTTTAAATTGCTTCAGAGCTGACTAATAACTCAGTAGTAGGCTGGAAGACGGGAGGCATGGAAATGCCTTAAGAAACAGTTACGTTAGCTTTAGTAGCCTCAGCTTTCAGCGTATCTTCAGTGTGTCATGGTGGGACTGATTCTTTACCTGATTATGGGCTGGTGTGGGAAAGAGAATTCCAGCTGAAATACTGTCTTGTTTAATCTTATCCTTTGTCTTCTGGTTTCAGTGTTTGTCTAAAGATATTGCTGTACTTCTGTGAGTGCCAGACTGGTTTTTTATCATCTATCTCAGTCCAACATGCTCAAGAATTTGTGTTCCACTTCACTTGAGCAGCTCTTGTTCTTCAATCTAGCTGTACATTCACTTTCTAATCCTTTTGAATAAGCTACCAAATTCTCTTCTTGTTTCAATTTACCCTACAGCAACAGTAGGCTGGATTTTCCAAGTCTAATTATTTCCATGCTGTGATGAAAACATTCGTATGATTATAAGTGTCTCACGTATTCTTGGGGCCAGATTTGCATCAGAGCTTGGAAAAAGCACAGTAGTGATTTTTTTCCGAGGTAAGTGGCAGTAATGTACCTACTGCACAAGTTGGAATCTGGCCCTGGAGGTGAGAGAACGGTCAGGGAAACGCTGTGGGATGATGGGTTGAAAGCCCGGTGTTGCTGCCTCTGCCCATAGTGTTCAAAGGGGTTTCAGCTCTGTGGTTTAAGGTCAGGCTCTGCAATGCGCACTGGAGGGGGAAGAGTTGGTACAGCCAGTGTTCTGTGGGGACTCCTACCAAAGGCTGCTTTTCTTGGTGAACTCTTAGCATGGTTTGGCTGCAAGTGAATGCACCTGAGATTTTCGGTTTCACAGCTGTGAAATACCTGGACAGACTGGTGGCTGAACTGCTAACCCACAGAAAAGAAGAGTTTTGTAGACAACTGAGTTTCTTTTTCGTTTCTTCTCCTTGGTTGCACTGTAGTCTCTCTCTACACCTGCCCCTTCTGCAGGTGGCTGTATCTGAACAAACCAACCCACCCTTGTAAGTCTCTGACAAACACCTCTTGTGTGAGTGCTGACTCCCTTTATAGAGTTCATTGGTCGAGCAACTCTGTAGTGAGACCATAGGATTTGCCTTTTGGGTTTTTGTAAGTTGTGCTCTGGCATGTATTGCAGCAGAGGAAATACTTCCCTGCTGAGCCTGCCTCCCAGCCCAGACAGCTCTGCCAAATGAGTTCACTTGCCATTTTGTTGCAGAACTACTTTTAGTGAATTTGCAGCCAAGCATGCTAAAGACTCGAGGTTCAAGGCAATTGAAAAGATGAAAGATCGAGAGGCCTTGTTTAATGAGTTTATCACAGCGGCAAGAAAGAAGGAGAAGGAAGACTCGAAGACCAGGGGAGAGAAGGTAAGGGGACTCTTGAGTTCCAGCAGTGTGAGTGGTGTGAGTGAGATGGGACAGAGCCAGTGCTTGGCTTCCCTGAGCCTTCCCCAAGACACGGGCCTGCACTTTCCTAGACGTGTTTACGTGCGAGCACTTCAGGGGTGTCCCCCTGGTCTTTCTGAACAATTTCAAGTTTGCAGTTTTCACTGGCTTCTAGAATATCTAGAACTGAATTGTGTTTACCTGTGAAGCTGAGTTTGCTTAAACAACGACACTGGTTTTTTTCATTTACCCAAGCAGTAACATTATCTTCTTAACTGAAGTAATGCTTGATTTTTATTTTTTTTATTAAGTTCCTTTATCCTGACACATGAAAAGGAAAAGGAGTCTTACCCTGTTTGGCTGGAACCCCAGAGCTGGTCATTACCTCTGTATTCCCTTAGTGGGGGCAGGCAGGACTTGGAATTCCCTCAGGATAGTCTCTTTAAGTTTCAAACAGTTCCCTTTCCAACTCAAAGCAGGCACTTAGGGAGAGGCTTTTTAATCTTTGAATAAGTAGATCTTATGTATAAACTGCTGCTTACTAGATTTAAAGGTCAGCTATTACAGATTAATGAACTCCCAGTGTCAGGTGCCTGCACTGCCGGTGGTGGGGAGCAGCTCTCCCCGCTGGAGATGGGACATCAAATGGGGTCACCAAAACCTGGGGCCACTTACTGCCACGTCCCTGTGTGTGTGTGTGAGTGGAGAAGGTCACCTCTGAAGGCCAATCATTTTGGACACGTGGAAGTCTGCGATTTTTATTACGTAGTATGAAGTTACTGCAGATTTCCCTACCTGGAATGCTTGCAGGAGAGAGAAGTGCTGGGGGACAGGTCAGATCTGGGGACAGTTTCATTCTTCAGGAAGCTTTGCATGTTTTTAAAATCTGGGTGCTCTGATATAATTTGATTCTGTACTTGATTTTCACAAACATTGCCTTGTCACTGCTGTTTTCCATAAATGATTGTGCTTTCAGAGGGGAACTGATGTAGTTCAAGACTAGATTTTACATACTGCAGTTTGATTGTGAATATGGAATTTTAAAGCATTTTTGCAGCTTAATAGTGCAGTTGAAGACTTTAAAGAATAAATACTAGTTTTGTTGTTGCATGATTGTTATAAAGTTGAAAAGTTAAAAGAAGAGATTGTATTTGTTTGCTTTGAATAATGTTTTTTTTTTCTCCAAAAGCCTTTTGTAACCATTTTATGTATTCTGTTTTATAACAAGTGGATAGACTTTACAGTTATGTGCTGTGCGGCCTGTCAATCAGTTCAGTCTGACAGCTGTCAATCACTGACACGCAAATATTATGGGATTCCCTAGTGAGGAAAGCATTGGTATCTCTGTGTGGTGACTTTAGCCTCCCGCAGTTCCGGTACTTTACATTTTTTTAGTTTTTTTCCTTGTGAAGTGATGAGAGTTGTACCTGCAATGTGTTAACTGCCAAAAAAAAAGACTTCTAAATACACCTGAAATGTTTTCAGCCTTATTTTCCTTTGATTTTGAAAGTGCTTAAAACATAAAAGAAAATTTAAGGCATTTAACCTGAAGCTTTCTCAGTCTGTCCAAAATGGTTACTCAGGGAGAATCAACTTTACAGAAATCTTTAACGTAAGGGTTTTAGATTATATATATAATGTTTGATTTTGCCTCATGGAGTTATGGCTTATGGGATGGGGATGGAGCAGCCAGCTGTTCCAATGGCTGGTTTTACTCCTGTGCCTGATTTCAATGAGTAAGTCCCATGCCAACACTTCTCAGACGGCAGAGAGGAGTAGCAGGGGGCTGAGGATATCCGGGAAGGCACTGTGGCCAGGTAACAGTGACCAAACTGCGCCTGTGCTGTCCAGGACATGGCCTTTTGCCGTGTCCCCCGGATGAGCTGTGCCAGCAGAGAGCCTGATGTCCCACTTCACACAGACTGGCTGGAATGTTGGGCTGCACACGCCGTGCACCTCGTGCTGGGGGCTGTGTCCCCAGGTCGGAGCTCTGTGGGATACTCGCCTGTCGAGCAAGTCCCTGTGTGCAGACACACGGAACTCACTATCCACGGCTGGGATCTGAAAATGTTACTCCTTGGTGAGATGCTTTAGACTGAATTATTTGAGACATTTTCATCTTCTTTTCGAAATTTAAAATGAGCTGGCAGCACCTGTGCTGTGTACAGGGCACCCGAGTGAAGTGAAAGCTGTGCTTTAGAGCACCAAGGCCCGAAGTGCCATTGGTTCCTGGG
Organism: Eulacestoma nigropectus; assembly: GCA_013397775.1. NCBI lineage: Eukaryota > Metazoa > Chordata > Aves > Passeriformes > Eulacestoma > Eulacestoma nigropectus. Next base: position 910,176 of record VZTE01001717.1, read on the forward strand.
GAGGGAATTGGCTGTGCCCTCTTGTCTCCTGCCCACTCGGGAGCTGGCAGGGCTGCAGCTGGTCCCACTGGTGGCTGCACAGCTGGGCAGGAGCTCCAGAGGGAATCAGGGAGTGAGGGGTGCTGCTGTCAGCCACACAGTTGGGCAGGGGCACCCAGGAGACTGAGGGGTGCCACTGGCAGCTCCTGCAGGAGCATCTTCCTGCAGCCCGTGGTGGTGGCCTCAGGTGAAGCTTTGTGTGGCACTGGTGCCACATGCTCCTGGCAGTGTGGCACCTCATCCTGTGGAATACATCCATACACAGGTGATTCATGCAAGAGCTTGGGGATACCCTTACCTTAGAGACTTCTGTAGTAACAGCTGGGAACTGTTTGGTTTCTAACAAATATTTCAAATGCCATGGCTTAGAAAGCTTCATATTTCGAAACTGCATGCATGTTTTATGATGTTTTGAAACAACATTCTTAATTTTACGATGACTAAACAGTTTGCTTAGCATTTTGTTGAGCTCCTTTAAGATAAAGCAATAGTGCTGTAGCTGTAGCACAACATCCCACTGGCACTAAGGGGCTGGTCTCAGATCTCTGCTTTGCTTAGTCTCATTTGGTATAGTAAAGAAAGCCTATAGAGCCATTTATGTTTATATGTTAATATTTTGAAGAATTAAAACTATTGGTGGGCAAGGCTGCAGAATGTTGGTGCTGATCCTCATTCCATTCCTGCATTCTCTAACTAAACATGTTTTAGAGGATGAGGATGTGCCAGGTCTCTGGCAAGCTGGAGCCTGCTCTGTCCATCTGCTCCCTTCTCTGAGGAGCCTCAGTGTTCTGCAGCTAAACTGCTTCTCCTGGTTTCCCTTTTTTAAGGGATGGGGAGGGAAGATAAGTAGCAAGTAACAACCAGTCCTCCTGGATTTTGGGCTTTTAATTTGTGTGCCATAAAGCCGTGTTGAGTTTGTGGCCCGGCAGGGTGTGGGGTGCTGTGGAGGCAGAACCCTTTGCCCTGCCTGCAGAGCCCTTGAGCATCCCCTGGCCCCAGCGAGCGAGGTGACCCAGCCCCTCGCCTCTGCTTTGGGGAGGGGGAGGCTGAAACACCAAACCAACCTGCCAGGAATGTATGGGGACCTAAGAGCTAAAGTGCGGCAGGAACAGGGAGATCATCTTCCCCAGAAATCAAGCTATATAATGAAGTCACAGTATTTGCCCTTACATCTGCTGGTTCTGGGACTTTGGGTGAAAACATGTTGCTAGTTGTGTTGAAATAAAACCTGCAATGATTGATCCTCTGCCAGCCCTTGCAATGGCTGTTGTTACAGACAGAAACATAACATGCCATTTCCAACTGACAAAGTAGACTAAAACATTTTCTTTAAACTTTTATATAAATGTGCATGTCCGTCCTAAATATAATTTACTTAATTACCATATGTGGTTAATTCTTTATTGGTTAGATCCATCTTAAGACATTGCTCTTTGTTGGCAGATCCAAGCATTTACCTCTTTTAATTGTACCACCTGGAGGATGAATCCATAAACACCTGATTTCTCTAGAACCATATTTCAAGCTGCATGGCTTCTGGAGTACTGATGTGCAAAATGCTATCATGCAGCATCAGTAACTTGTCAATTTGACATAAATAAAAGTTCAAAAACAAGCTTAAATTGAAGTAAAATAATAAAGAGTGTATTGGTGGATCATTCTTTATAGAGTTCATCTTAGATGTAACAGATCACCTAAATGTATCTGCTTTGGCAAAATTGTCTCAAGGAACAGTGAATTTGGGCTGTAGTTATGACTAAATTCAGGGTTTTAGTGCTCTAAATTGCAGTGGTATGTAATGTTAATGTGATCCCTCTGATGAAGGTAAGTCGACTCCTTTTTTCATAAGAGCAAACTGGGGGATATTAAAGTGTCCTTCTCAAGTGTTGCCTTTCTGTTTCTGTCTGTGTAACAGATCAAAATGGACTTCTTTGAGCTGCTGGCAAACCACCACCTGGACAGTCAGTCTCGCTGGAGCAAAGTGAAGGACAAAGTGGAGACTGACCCACGGTACAAGGCGGTGGACAGCTCCTCACAGAGGGAGGACCTGTTCAAGCAGTACATCGAGAAAATAGCCAAGGTCGGGGGAGCGCTGGGAGTGTGGCTGCGGGTGTGCTCTGGACAGACTGATCTGTGCTGGAGAGAATTCCATACCAGAGTTACTCTAGGAGTACCCCAGAATGGCAGCTTGGAACTTAGGAGTTCTGTCCCTGGTGGGATGTTTTGTGGGACCTGTGTGCATGCACACACACAGTATCTGGGAGAAGTTACGCCTCAAAGATTCCTATGAAATCCTTGGTGCTAAAAATGGCTGTAAAACTGCAGAAGCTACAGACACCACATTGATTACTTCCTCCTAGGATGGGCTACATTTCCTTTGCTAAGATTTTCCCTATCAGCTGAGCTTCCTTCACTGCTGCTTCTCTCTTAATCCAATATTCCTACGTTTCTCTTCCAGGCAATTAATGGTTGAGAATGTAAAACTGGGCCAACAAACAGTGACCCCCTTGGCCTCCCTTATTCAGAGTTTGTCGCTGGACACAGCTCCTGGGAATAGTAGTTGTGTGACCAAACTTGTCTCTCCCCCATGTAAACCCTATAATGCTTCAGCATGGCTCTTGAAGCAAAATTTCAAAATCCATAGATCCCAAATCCCTTTAAAGTGTTTTGTTCTGAGCTGCCTTTAGTCTGATAGCCCTTTAATTCACTTTCTAATGAAAAGCGTTGTTTTTATTGAGAAAAGTTTGTTGTTGAATTTCAGAATTTAGATTCTGAGAAAGAAAAGGAGCTGGAGCGACAGGCGCGCATCGAGGCGAGTCTGCGGGAGCGCGAGCGGGAGGTGCAGAAAGCTCGCTCGGAGCAAACCAAGGAGATCGATCGGGAGCGGGAGCAGCACAAGCGGGAAGAGGCCATACAGAACTTCAAAGCACTGCTGTCAGACATGGTGAGGCACAGACAGGCGCCTCGGCTCCTCAGGGCAGGCTTTAGCTGGTTGGTGCTCCCTGTAAAAGCCTTCTGGCGTTTGGAGTTCAGCTCCAAAGAGGTGGAATCCCACTGGGAGTTTTACCTTGGTTGGAAGAGAAGGCTGTGCATTTAGGGTTCTCATCTAGAGGGTGTTCTCTGGGCTGCAAGCAGGGCACTGCAGAGCTCCTTGTGTCTCTGGAAATAATAATCTCAGAGGCTGTCTTTCCAAGCACTCTGGTGAACTGAGGGTGTTGTGCACAGAGGAGGAAGGAAAGGAGGGTGCTTGGATTTTCTGGTTTGGAGAATGCTCAGCCGGATCTCTCTGTCTGCTCCAAACCAGTGCAGAGGGATTCCTTCTGCTGCTGCCTGTTCAGTGTTTGTGGGGAACCTGCTACAGTCTCTTCTTAAAAGCTGAAGGTTTATCTTTTATTTTAACCTTAACTTCAAACAAGATAAAAAATAAGCATATAATAATTATCAATGATAATATATTAATTTCTACAGTGAACTGTAGAAAAACTGGTTTAAAAACAAATCATCTTTGGCTCAGGTGCGTTCTTCAGATGTGTCCTGGTCTGACACCAGGAGGACTCTGCGCAAAGATCATCGCTGGGAGTCGGGGTCCCTGCTCGAGAGAGAGGAGAAAGAGAAGCTCTTTAATGAACACATCGAGGCACTTACCAAAAAGAAGAGGGAACATTTCAGACAACTTCTGGATGAAACTTCAGCGGTGAGAGCTGTTGATGTTCAAATTGACAATCTTTGCAGCCCACAGGGATTTCTCTTTTTCTGTTTTTCTGTCTCACAATCTGATTGGTTTGGTTTTATTTTCAGGGCCTCTTTGCTTCATCTCTCTCTTTTCTCCTTCATAACAAAATCTGTGCATTATGTTTCCTTACCTATTTATCTGGAGTGTTACTTTGATTGAACATACAGTTAATTTACATATAAACCTCTAATCAGTGATCTTTTCATGTTCTTTTCATGTTCTTTTTATTTCTTCAGTACTGAGTTATTTGATACTCTTCACTGTCTGGCTCTTTCAGATATTCAGGGTGTTTGCCTTAATGGCCATCAGTATGGTCTTACCCAGTTCATCTGTTCTGATGTTCTCCTGCTGAACCTGAACTTTTACTCTTCTCATGCTGTGGAATGCATCCCTGATTCTGTGCATTGGGGGTTTAGTGAGGTTTCCTCTTTTTTAGTTCTTTGCCAACTTCAGGCAGCTTTCATTTAACCTGGAGGTTTTTACCTGATTTTTAATGCATTAGTTATTTTAGTTTAGAGTCAAATTTTCTGCAGGTAATTTTTAACAGAATATACATAACTGTACTAGAAAAAGACTTTGGAAAGTAAATGGTATTTGGAGGACCTTGATCTGAAAATGCCATCTCAAAATACAAAAGAAGAATCACTAAGTAAAATCAACTCATTTAAAAAATACAAATATAATAGTATAAGTAATCGGAACCCAACACTTAACAGCAACTTCGTCAGTGGACTTGGGATATATTTAAAGGCTTCAGAGGTTAGTAGTGTTTGCATTCCATGTTCTTAGAATCTAATTTACTTTTAATTTAACTATTTTTGCTTCTTTTGAAAGATAACTTTAACATCAACATGGAAGGAAGTGAAAAAAATCATTAAAGAAGATCCAAGGTGCATTAAATTCTCTTCGAGTGACAGGGTAAGTGGCTTGCATCGCTCTTGCCGACTTCCAGTCTGGTGCAGGGTACAGAGAAGTGCGTTGGTGGCTGCTGCAGTGGGTTCTGCTCTGTGTGGACACAGGTGCTAGTAGTTAAATATAATTTTTAAAAAATTAAAAATGTATAAGGTAAGGAAAAGTGTAATTAATGTGTAATTATTGCTGGTGTTCAGTGTGTTCAGTTGCAGGAAGTACTGGAGCTGCATTCAGTGGTTTACGTTTTATCTTTGACCTTTCAGAAAAAGCAAAGGGAGTTTGAGGAATACATCCGAGACAAATACATCACTGCCAAAGCCGACTTCCGGACGCTGCTCAAAGAGACCAAATTCATCACTTACAGGTGGGGAGTGTGATGCCAGTGCAGGACTTGACTTTTATTGTGCTTTGCCATACAAACAGCAGCAAACTGATGTCTGTTTTTTCCTAGCACAAGTTGATGTCTAAGTTACTCAAGTCTTTCATGGTGCTTAATTAACACAGCCAAGTGTAGGCAAGGAGCCTGTGTTTTCCGTGCCCAGAGCACTGTTACGTGCCCAGTCCCAACCTAACGAGACATCTTTCTAGCTCAGAAGATGCCAAGTCCCTGCACCCTTCTCTGGCTGGCCTGTCCCTTGGCTGCCTGTGCTTCCTTACGGTGGGGCAGCATTCCCGAGGCCGAGGGGGTTCCGCGGCTCCCTGCCTCCACCCTGCTCCAGTGGTAATTCTCATGCTTGCTCTCAGATCCAAAAAGCTGATCCAGGAGTCCGATCAGCACCTGAAGGATGTGGAGAAGATCCTGCAGAATGACAAGCGGTACCTGGTGCTGGACTGCGTGCCCGAGGAGCGGCGCAAGCTCATCGTGTCCTACGTGGATGACCTGGACCGGCGCGGGCCTCCCCCACCCCCCACCGCCTCTGAGCCCACGCGGAGAACAACAAAATAGTTACGGAATGCTCCTAATCCAAGGGTGTCTGTTAAATCCAAACGCTTGCATGAGCCATCTGTCAGGTTACACACATCCATTGCCGTGAATATATTCAAACATCTGAGGAACAGAGGCAGAAGCAGCATTAGTGAACATAAAATGATCTCTAGGGGGAAAACCAACAACAACAAAAACCCACATTAAACATATTTATGAGTTAATTGGAGCATGACTGACAAATCCCAGGGTGTGGGCTGTTTGGTGACTGTGGGTCTCGGGGCGGTGTGTGTGAGGGGTGGGTGTCTGGTACCTGGGGCTTTCCTCTCAGCAGTGTCCTACATGTGAGCCCCAAGGGTGATCGTGGTGTGAGCGTGTCCTACATGTGTGCCACCAGCTGCCTCCTGGTTCCTGCAATCCGTGGCTGAGGAGGTGACACGCTCTGGTAGCTTAAATCACTGATCACTGACAGCCCGCTCTGGAAACACCAGTCCCAGTTCTCTGCCTCCACCCTTGGGAATGGAACTATATCTGTTAGAGCCAGAGTTAGAGCTGAGTGGAGAACAGGGACTCTGAGACCAAGCCAGGTCTATTCACAGGCTGCTCTGTTCCTGCCCCCAGCCATCGATTTGCAGCAGTCGGGTTGCTCTGCCCAAGTGAAGTTCTGTCTAACAAGTTTTGCTCGAAGCTGGAAATCCCAGAGGTGACCGAGCAGGCCAGGATGGTTGTATAAACACATTTTTATTTACGATAAAGTGATCTTTACATACTTCTGGGTTAGACTGTGCATACCCGCTCTGGGCAATTCTTGTAAACTATACTCCTGTTTTGAATGTTAAACTTGTGTTTCTAAAGTTTAATTTTGAAATGTTGGGATTGTTCAGTTTATGTATTTGAACTACAATAAACCAACCCTTTTTATATATGGATTGTACAGGCCTAATCCCAGTTTCTGTTGGATTTTGTTGGACTTGTGAATTTATGAGTAAAGCAAATGACTGAAGTGATACTGCCTACATTCTTGGCTGTATTTGGCAGAACAGGGCCTGTGGCACTGAGTAGTGTGGGGTCAGCATGTGGGCAAGGGGGGACGAGCAGAATGATTTTCCAGTTTAGTTCTTTTGTCTCTTGCTTAAACATGAGCTGGCAGGGCTTGCAGAACTAGTTTCTTTCTGCTGCTTCTGTTTACATGTGTCTCTTGCTCTGAGAGGAGGGCTGGGGATGGAGTCCCTTCTTCCTCACCCTGACAAGTGATTCCTTGTCAGCAGTTGGTGTTGGTGGCAAGGGCCAGGACTTGCAGGCTGCGCATCAAGAGAGAGGGGTTGTTTGACAAAAACTGGGACAGCCTGGGGGGACTTGTGCTGCTGACAGTGGAATGTGGTGCTCCTAGTGAGAGCATGTGCCTTCAAGTCAGGGCAAGTGTCCCTCCCCTCCTGGTGCCCCTTCCCGTTGGTGTGGGGGTACTCAAACATCTGAAACCAGTGTCAGTCGATGGCCTTTGCTGGGAGTGGAGGTGGAGTCATGAGGATTGTAGCTGGGTAACACCAAAAGTGTGAGACCTTGTGGGACGTGTAGCTCCCACCCGGAAAGTACAGCCACAGCTGGCCAGGGAGGCTTGCAGGGCTGGGGGAGCCCCAGCTGGGGTGTGGGACAGTCTCCCTGCGTCAGAGCCAGGTCAGCTCATTGCTCAGCTGCCAGTACAGAGCCCCCTGAAGTCCCAGCACATGGTGGGCACAGGGGGACTCCACTGCCCTCCCCACATCCGACGTGGCCCCTCTGCCCCTGCCGGCCAGCACAGTGCCCTCGGGTGTGGCCATGGTCGTGTCTGGACACAGGTGCTGCCCAGAGCAGGACGCTGTGCTGGGAGTTGTGTCCCTGTGCACACTCCCTGGCTCTGCCAGTAAATGGATTTCCTCTTGCTCAACATAGCCCAGTGGGAAGCTGTGTGTTTGTTACACCTGGTTTAGACTATTGTGAACTTGTTCATTAAATAAGATGGCTATTAATTTTAATTGATCTAGTTTATGGAGACCAGATGTTCATTAAGGTTTGTTTGTTTATTTGCTTATTCTGTGGATAAAGCAATCATGTCCACATGCAGGGCTCCTGGCTGGGGGTGCTGCTGGTGGACCATGGAGCTAGTCCCCCCTGGCAGCCCCTTAGGCAGAGTCCCCTGTTTCCTGGAGGTAGGGGGACAGCCCGTGGAATCCTCATCCAGAGAGAAGGCTGGGTTGAAGGGATGCTGACAACTTTCCTAGCACCATTCCTGTTGCAGCCCAGGAGGGCCCCTGGCTGGCCCTGCCCTCTGTGGCCAAGCACTCACAGCAGGGCAGAGGTTAAATCCAAGCAAGCTTAAGAAAGGGAAAAAACTCCGCTTTTGAAAAAAGCTGAACTTAGTTCTGCCTTGTGGAGCAACCAGATCCAGCAACCCAGAATGTGCTGCATCCCATAGAGCAGAGCCAGGGCTGGGTTCCTGCTGTTTCAGTTGATTAAGGTCCTGCAGCTAATGTGAAGGTAAATGAGTGTCTGAGGAACATTCCCTGACCGCACAGTCCGTGCCCTGCAGCTGCTAATTAAGGGCTGCTGTTTAAATTCATCACCAGGAGCAGCCCAGAATGAGGGCAGTGACTGGGAGGGGCCGGCAGCTCCTTCCAGGGCTGTATCAGGTACTGAGGTTCATCCTGTGCAGCAGGGGACCTGCAAGCGCTCCCACTCCCACATTACACAGTGCCCCCCTCTCCCGCACCCTCAGAGCAACCCAGAATCCCTGGGGTCTTGGGGACCCCCTGCTCACCCCTTATCAGCATGGCCCTGGCAGCCACCCTCGGCCCAGGAGCCTTCAGACACTGCAGAGCCGCTGTCCCCCGCGCGAGAGGCACAACAGGCATCGACTCCACACAGACACGTTTGGGACAACTTTACTTCTGACACCGCAATGCAGGCTTTCCTTACAGAACCAAAAAAGAGCATTTTCTTATAAAATGGTTCATTTACTCTTGCTATTTTATTTTACCATTTCATTTTAAAAAAAAGTTACTCCTGAAAGCCATCCCTTGGAATAAATCCGTAAGCCAGTGCACTTTGTTCTTCCCTTGGGATGGCTCCTCTGAAAGTGGTGCGCAGGTGGCCCCTGCCTCCAACCAGCTCCTGGTTTTCCGGGCAGTCCGTGAGCTCTGTGGGTGTGTAGCAGTTCCTTTCCCTGGTCGGGACATGCCATGATCCTCATGGTGCCCGCAGAGAGGCTGTCCCAGGGGACACCTGGCCCTTGGTGACTCTTGTCCGGTCCCTGAAGGCCTTGGGTGCTGGGGGTGCCGGCTGCCCCACGGGAGGGATGGCAACAGGGTCACCCTTGTGGAGCCACTGCCAAAGTGACGGTGTTGAATTTCGTAATTGACTTCATTTGCTTCTTGCTGCAGGAGCAGTTTTCAGATTTACAGAAAATCCAGTCAATCTTTTTTTTATTGAACAGTTGCTCAGGTAAAGAGGGACCTGACCAATCTGTAGACTAGAAAGAGGCAGCCTCGCCATGCAAAGAGAAAGAGTTACTGGTTTTATTATTATTATCATTGTTATTATAATGTAGGACTGCAGACAGCCTCTCTCTGACACAGTCAGGAGCTAACAGCAATATACAGTTGGATTCTTTTTTAGGTCATAAATTAGCAACTTTTACTTTATCTTTAAAAAAATTGAATAAATAAATAAATAAATTAAAAAAGAGAGAGAAAGAGAGTGAGAAAGAGAGAGACAGTCAGTCACGACATGCAAGAGCTCACAACAGAACAAGGAAAATGACCAAAGCAAAGCCCAGAACTGCAGCAGAGCCCAGGGTTGGTTTGGTTGCGATCAATGCAGGTCGGAAGCATTGTTTATAAAGGTATTTCATATACCAAAGAAGGCACCACAGTATCTACAAAGCCAAATCCTCAGGAGGGTTCTGGGGGCTGGGGGGGGAACCTGGCTGGAGCAGACACGTCTAGGGGTGCAGCACATACCCCCCCCTTAAGCTTGTCCATTGCAAAACTGAACTTCCCCATTTTACGTTTGGTTTTGCTGTCTCAATTGGTAAAACACAAAATAATTGTAATAAAAAGACAAATGTGGAAAATGGCAAAGGGAGGCAACACTCCAATCTTCAACACAACAGGTGGAATATTTCTGGGATCAGGTTTAAAGCAATTGGAGTGGGACCACTGCCACCAGAGCTGGCCAGAGGCCATGATGTGTTACAGCATCAATCCCTTCCCCAGCCGACAGCCCCCTCCACATCACCCCCTCAGCCGTCAGCAGAGGGTCACTGCCACCCCAGCACTGCTTGGGGACATGCCTGGGGACGTGGGACAGCCAGGCCTGACATCCTCACACTGCCCTGTGAGAAGTCTCAGCTCTCCCCATGTAATTCTGGTGTCTGGGGGTTGCCCCCAGTGGCCCCTGGGCTGGGGTGCCCCAGTGCTCCTCTGCACAACCATGATCTGCAGAGCAGGAAGTGAACAAAGAACAGGAGGGAAAGGAAAACAAAAAAAGAAAGAAAGAAAAGAACAGTTGAAACTGTGTGTTTACTGGTATCAGTACATGAGACTCCTAAAGAACACCTGGTCCTCCTAGTTAACCTTGTCCTGGAATATGTACAGGTTGTTCGTGGCTGCCACAGCGATGATGTTCTCGGAGGGGTGCCAAGCTGTGTGCAGGATCTTTTTGCTAAAGTCCAGACTGTCCACGCTGATCTCGTCTTTCCTGCGCTTTCCACCCACACAGACCTTGCGGGGTTTGAGGATGGCACGGGGTTTGCTGTTCTCCCGCGACGCCTCCAGCGTCACATCGCGCTTGGTATTGCGGTCGAACATGCGGAAGAAGTTGTTGTAGGAACCGGTCATGATGACACTGCAATGGGGAAAGACAGATGATTTTCACACCTTTTCAGAGGCAAACTGCTGGTGACCAGAGGCAGACTGAACATTCAGAGGCATAATGAGATTTGGGTGAGCGTTGGAATTTGTCTCAGGCCTAGTTGTGCCTTGTCAGCTCACTCTGATGGCTCAGACAAAAAACCGTGACAGCGCAGCCAGGGGCTCACACGCTTCGTGCCGCCCAGCTTGGTGTGAGTCACACCTGGATACTCATCATCCCCAGATTTTGGCAATCTGGAGCTAAACCCATTACCACCTTCCTCCAGCAGTGGGTGACAGAGAGGCGGAACTCATTCCGTCCAGGAGAGAGCGGGACGCTCAAACATCCCCACCTGTGTACAGGGTGCAGGTGTGGATGGTCCCTGCTGCACCTCTCCAGACCCCACACCCAGCCAAAGGCCAGGGAAGGGGCTGCCAAGGGGCCATGGGACCCCTTGGGCCAAACCAAAGCGAGCATCCATGGGCTGAGCGCAGCCACACTGCCCTGTGCTCACCTGTCAGACCCGTTCCAGACGCACTCGAACTTGTCAAAGATGCAGTCATTCTCGTAGAGTGAGCAGAGCTTGCTCCGCAGGTAGTCGTGGACCTGCCGGGGGGAGGGACAGGATGAGGTCCCCACACTGACCAGCACAGCCCTGGGACTGGCAGACTCAGTCTGGATTCACCAGGGGCTGGCACGCCCAGCCCAGCCCCACACTTGCCACAGCCAAGCTGGCAGAGCTGGGCACTGCCTGGCATCCTGTGCCCTCCCACAGCTGCCATTCTTCTCTAAGCACCTCCAGCCACACTGCACACGGCTTGGGCACCACCAGGCAGTGCCAGGGGACATCCCCTGGCAAAGGGTGACAGTGACAGGGCTACTGCTCTGCACAAGGCCTCCCCCCTGGCTCTCCCAGCTGCCAGCACCTGAGCTTCCTCTCCTCACCCACCCCCAGCCTGGGGACATGGTGACAACTCACCAGGCCACTTGAGCCCACGTTTAACAACTCTGTTTGGTTTCCACCATCTACAGGCATAAATCAGGTGCGTACCCACCGCTCCTGCCACTGGCCCAGAATGTGGCTCAGGAAGGAACCCAGTGGGTGCCCCACTGCTGCATGCACCTGACTGTGCCACACTCACCTGGTAGGTCTCAATGGGCCGGTTCTCCATGTTCAAGTCCCACACCTTGACAGTGAGGTAGTCCCGGGTCATGATGTACCTTCCACTGTGGCTGAATTTGACATCAGAGATTGAGGAGATGATCTCAGAAAAAAATGACCGGTTACTTGGGTCTTCGGGCTCTTCAAAAACTGCACAAGAGGAAACAACAAGCCCCAGCATTAGCTGAGGCGGGAGCTCCCTGATCTCAGTCCAGGGACCTGCCACCCTGTCCCAGCAGCACAGGAAGCTTCTGGGAGGGAGCCCTCGCATGGTGCCGTACCCAGCACCCACACATGCTTAGGTTTATCACCCCCTCACCAAGCCCTCGGGGGAAAAATGTCTGAAGTGCCCATATAAATTATCTCTGCCATGCAGAAAAGGCACTGCCCACAGCAGGAACCCGAGCTGCAGCCTTTCATCACTGGCAGAAACCTGAAGGCTTTTTCAATAGAAAAAGCGACAGCAACAAGAAAAAAAAAAGATTTCAGGCAGCCAGAAAGCAGCTGAACCCAGGACGTGTCTCTGTTGCTCTTAACACGTCAGTCTTGAGACACTGGTCTCCTTGTGAGGGCTCTGTCACTGTGTGCCTCTGGGAATGGGCAGCAGGGCCATGGCCACCTGCTCTGCTGTGGGATGTGTGGACCCTCCTGGGTCCTTGCACTGGCAGCAGCAGGGGCTCTGCTGGCACTGGGGCCCCAGCACACAGGCAGTGCCATGACCAGGATCCCAGCACACACACAGACAAACAGGAGATGCCAGGATGGGAGTCCCAGCACACAGCTGGTGCTGCCCAGTCCCTGAGTGGGTCTGTGAACCAAAGCCAGTGGCCGGGCAGGGCAGGGGCTTGGGCAGCTATTTTTGCTTTGGGCTGAAGGTTTTTGTGTGGCTTTGCTCCTGCTGCAAAAGCAGATCTGGGCTGCTGAGCTCATGGAAAGGATTTCTGAGCACTAATTCTCTCTTATACAACAAACCTACTTTCTCTGGCACTGAGCGGGTGCTGCCCTGCCCACACCAGCTGCCTCTGCCAGCTCCCTCCTTCCACAGCACCCTTCCGAGCTCCCTCTCCATGGAGAGCAGACTGAACCCTGAGATGGCCTGAAAGGCTGCACTGTCTGTGGGATGATCCTGCTGCTCAGGGGCTGCTGGCCTTTACTCCGCATGCCCGGGGATCAGCAGCGTGGCCGGGGCTCATCCAAAGGCAGCACTGTCGGCCACGTACAGGGAGGACAGATTGTTGTAGGGCCATTCCTGCAATGTCAGAGGGCGAAGCTGCAGCTGCCAGTTATCTGATCACAGCAGCTTCTTATTTCTACCCAAAGCTGAAGATGCTTTCAGCAAAGAGCAACCGCCCAGCAGCGCTGCAGCACTGCAGACAGCAAGGCAAGGAGGACATGGAACAGGTCCTGGGGGAAGTGGGCTGTGCCTTGAGCCTGCAGTTCAGGAGCTTGGCAGGTACAATCACAAGTGGCTCTTCAAAAAAACAAGTGGAAAGCCCAATGCCTTTTGCTATTGGGAAGTAAGTGCAGAACCCCAACAGGGCTTTTCCTCACTTTTCCATATCCTTTCCAAACAGGATTGCTTTTGCTGGCATTATCAGCTGCTCCTGCAATCCCACATCACTGTCTCTGAGCCTGTCTCCAGCCCTGACAGCTCAGTAGTGGCTGCACATTGACATCCCCGCGACCCCTTGGACCCAAAACATCACCATGGTGGGTTTAACCTGCTCCCCCGAAGGTGTGGGGCCAAGACTCAGGGGAAGGGGCTCCTCTCCAGGACAGGCAGAGGTGTGTGCGAGTGAGTGGCCATGGGGACCGCAGCCTGGCACACCAGGGGGAGAAGGGGACGAGGCGCTAGGGCAGACCCAAGCCCAGGCAGGTCTCCGTACTCCCTTTTCTGTTCCCTTTTAACCCAAGGGGCCCATGGTGGCCACACTCACACTTGGCGTGGCGGTCGCAGAGGGCAGCGGTGCGCATGTCACACAGGCGGATGGTGCCCTTGCTGCTGCTGTACACGAAGGTGTTGCAGTGGTGCGGGTGGAACTCGGCGGCCGTGATCACCTCTGTCAGCTCCTCCATGTTGGCCGGCTTGATGTCCACAATGTCTGGCAGGGTTGGTCAAGGAGCCCATGCAGCCCAGCCCAGACCCCGCGCCCCCTCCTGCTGATGCCTCTGGGCACCGGGGCTTCCCCTCGCCCCGTGCAAACCCTGACTTCTGGGCAGGCACCACCACCACGGGCAGAACCGCAGCATGGAGTGGGACCAGCTCACAGCAGCACGGGGGAAAGCCAACATCCGGCACATCTTCTGCTAAGCTGGGAACTCCAGCTCTGGAACCACAGCTGGAAGACCCTCTGTGCGGCATGAGACCTGATCTGCCCACCCACCCCAGGCCTCAGTAAATGTCTTTTAGTGCAACACTGTGGCATGGTGAGCAACCACACTGAAAACAGCAATGGCAGAAAAGCCCAGGGCACAACAACCAACAGAAAACTCCCGAGTCCCTCGGGCCATGTGAATTCCCTGGGGTTTGACACAGATTTATTGCTCCTCACCCTGATCCTACTCTCCTGCACCCATTCAGAGCTCCCACAGCCACATGCCTGTGACTGCCGAAATCTTCTCCATCTGCCTAAACCATGCCCCAGGGATTTCTCAGCAGGAAACACCATATAAATATACCAGTGATTCGTGCCCTGTGTTATTATTTCCGATGTGGCTGCTACAAGGGTGACTGTCACAACCTCATTTGTAGAGCGGTGACTGGCAGCCTGTCAGTGTGTAACGGACACCGCACCATTAGCGCTTCCATCTTCCCCAAGGCATCTGTCTCCTCCGTCACCTGCAGATCCCCCTCCCTCTGCCTGCCCCACCAGACCCTGCAGGCAAATTCGGAAACGTGTCACCCCCACATCGGGTGACAGCAGCAGCGGTGGCACTGCCAGCTGAGCCCTGTGCCATGGAGGGAGCAGCCCCATGTGACTGCTGGATGCATGGTCTGGACACAGCCTGGCATCCCACCGGCACCACAGGCAGAGATGAGAGGGCAATGCCTCGATAGTGACACGTGGGACTGGGGACCTCCGGAGATCTGCGGTCAGGTGCACAGCAGGCAGCACTATTTCGTACTCCTGAGCCCCTGCCAGCCTTGCCAGAAGGGGAAGCTCCTGTACCGAGGCACCAGGTGGGTGTGTGGGGCTAAGCCAGCTGCTGCACTGCCTGCTCTGTCCCCATTCCCATAGGCATGGGCACGGCCCTGCCACTTCCCTTGGGGCTGCACCTCACTGGGACCCAGGGCCATCTCCAGAGCCACACACACCAAAGGATACTAAAACTTTGATTTGTGATTTCAAAATTCCACAGGTTTATCCTCAGGTCATCTGCTGACATGTAGGTCTCGTAGTCGCTGTTGACGGAGATGGAGTTGATGTGGTAGGTGTGTGCGTTGGCGAACACCCTCCGCGGAGTGGCCTCCACCATCAGGTCCATGGGCCGAAGCACGGGCACCTGCGGGATGAGGAGCAGAGCGTTGGCACCCAGGGACAGGGTCCAGCACCTGGCACGGGGGGATGCCCTCACGGGGTCCCACAGAGCTCTGGCTGCCAGTGCTTCAACTTCCCCACTCCTAACAGGCTCTCCCCAGGGAAACCTAATGCCTTCCCAAGTGTATGACAGGAGGACAAGCAGACCCAAAAGCCATCTAATTTTGAGAGAGGCTTCAGGATGGTTAGAGCACAGTGAAGCAGTGAGAGCCCAGCAGACCAGGTTCTGATCTTGCTGCAGCAACTGTTCCAGCTTTGAAACAAAAAAACAACCAAAAAACCTCTTCTGCCTCATTTTGTCACTGTTAGCTGGGATCTGAAATTCCTGAAGAATTTCTGACAGAAATAGATTTCTTGAGAGAGCCAGGTCAGCATATTTTTTCTTTAAACTTTTTTGCATTTGTCTTACATCGAAGTGATGGAGGTAAGAGATGAGAAGGGACAGAGCGAGGGACACACAGGCAGGGACAGAGGGAAGGACCAAGAACAGAGCTGTGGGTGTTTGCCTTTAGATAAATCAGCATAACCCATTGGGGCATGGGGAGACGCAGTGGGGACCATGTATGTGAGGAGTGGGGTCAGTAATAACTTTGGACACAGCGCTCTGAAGGCAACTTAATACACCAGGAATGTGTCAGTCCATGCTCCTGCTCGCCAGTGAGCTGTTCCCTCCAGCTACTTCATTACTTGTATTATCTGCGCGCTGCCTGAAGAGATTTCCCATGGCTGCAGAGGTGGGGATGGGATTGACAGCCAGCTCGAGTGACACGAGAGCACTGGTGGTGCCAGCTCAGAGCCTGAGCCTAATGTGACGAGCCTGCCCGCTAATTCCACCTGACACAGCCAATGATGCATCGTTTGCGCTGACGGATTCTGCTCAGCCAGCTGGGGACCGGGGACAGCGGCTCGCGCCTCGCTCAGGGACCACAGGGACTGGCTGTCAGCCCGACCGTCCGAACGCCACGGCTGTGCAAAGAGAAAGGGTTCAGTAACCACACTGGGCCTGGCTGGGCATGGAAACAAGCACAGCAAGGGCTGGGGCAGGGGATTCTGCTCAGCAAGACAGCTCTGCATGGCCCAGCACAGCTCGCGGTCAGACCCTGGGCTAGTCCCTGTCCCCAGTCAGGGCAGTCTGGGCCGACACCAGCACCGTGGCACCTGCAGCTCCCGGAGCCCCAGCACGATTCCCTACTCATTCCTACATGGCAGTCACTCAAACCACAGAGCTACGACAAACTCTTAAACCAAGAACATTCTCCGCACATTACTTCAGAGCCAAGTCCTGGGGAGACTTTTTTAAGTCCGGGACTTGGCCTGTCACCAGATAAAACCCCACAAGAGGGACAAACCTGGTTATCCATGAGTGGTTTGCTAAAGCAGGGATTTTTATCTGCTATAGTGGCAAGGATCTGCACTGAAATATGGAAACCAGTGTGCCCACATGCTGCAAGCTTTGAGGATTTAAATGAGGATTTAACCCTGAAAGCACTGAAACTTTGAGGCAGGAGCAGTCAGGAATTTGCCGGGAGCAGATGGTGAGCTCGTTCCCCAGCAGCAGCACAGGGATCTTGCAGCACAGGGGACCCTGACTCAGGACAGCCAAGGGGAGCAGCTGCCCAGCCAGGCCTCAGGCGCAGTGGAGACACCAACAAATGGGGCAATGTGACAGCAACTGGAACTGGGTCTCATGTTTTCTTGAAGCAGGCACAGGCCAAGTCAGCGTCTGCCCAACCCACCTAGCTCAACCAGCAGTGCCACAGCAATCCTGAACAGCAGAGACCTCTTTGCACATCCCTGCTCCAGCTCCAGAGCCCACCTCAGGGCAGGCTCTGGTGTCACGTACACCCATTATTAAATGATAATTCAGTCTAACAAAGCACATCAAGTACACAAAAAGACTGTCAAAGAAAATGAAACACTAATAAATTCAATTACTTTCTGTTTTCAGGAAGGGGGGCAATGCCAGTCACTTTTCATTTAAAACAAAGTAAGTCTTAATTTTGATTCCTGCTTTTAACAGGTACCCCCTGTACAAGACGTCCCACTCACTCCGAGCACACATGACACTTCATTCCTCTCCTCTTCTCTGGTGAAGGCTCCCCCTGTCCTGAATTAATGAGACACTAACCCTTTCTTGAGCTGTGAAACTCATTTGCTTGATGGCTGGGGTGGAGAGAGCTGGCATGTCCCGGCCCCTTCCTACCACTGCTACTGCGCGTCCTCCTGCCCCCTCCAGTCCTGAGCAGAGGCCCACAGTGCAGGGGACATGGTGTCAGTAATTGCCCCCGTCCCCATCAGGCCTCCCCTTTCACTGTCTGCCATGTTGACTGTCACCGAATGCTCCCTGCAGAAAAGCTCGACGTGGCCAAGCTCTCCATGCCATTCACAGTGCTATGATGGATGTGGCCTGTGGAATCACAGATTCAGTGTTTCTCAGGAATGCCTCATCCTCTGCCCAGAAGTGCCACATGGCAGCAGCATCAGCAAAACACAGGTCAGTCTACAGGGGAAAGGATCAAGGACTCAGCTCCTGGGATGGCACAGTCACAAACCTCCCAAATCCCATGGCCCACACGTGCCAGGTTTGAGCTGCCCCTTACTGGGGGTCAGGTGGGGACAGAGAACTTCCACACAGCCCTGCAGCAGGATGGGACCCAACCACCGGCACACAAGGTGAAAGCAATGCTGGGAATCCTCACACCAGAGGACACACCAGAGGCCAGAAATTCTCAAACGGTGTGAATATGGCAGGGCTGACTGCACTGGGACCACTCACACATTTCTGTGCAGTGGAGAGGAAGATTTTGCTGCCAGTTACCTCCATGGAAACCCTCTGGGCACAATGGACTGCACTGGACTTACGCTGAAATCCCAACCTGAGCCAGAGCAGTGGCCATAAGAAATCCGAATAAATAATCCATTAGGCGTCTGCCCAATCCCCACCTCGCCAGGGTGACCAGCTGCAGCCACAGCTCTGTGGTCACCTGACAGGTGTGGCAGAACTGGCTGCAGGCAGCTTACCCTGCGACCTGCTGATGGGCACCACCGTGCTCACCTTGACCAGCCAGGCTCTGAACTGGCACGTGGGGAGAGCTTTCCTCGCTCCTGCATCCACAGCAGGACACACATCCCTCTCTGGTGACAGCTGAACAGCAGCAGTGCCAGGCCAGCACAGACAGCACCGTGAGTGACCGCACAGCCCCGCTCCCCCAGCCCAGCCCCCCTGCTCCACACCAGCGTGGCCAGTGCTCAGCGTGCTCCCAGCCTCGCACAGGATTTGGTCAAGTGGGATTAGTCAAGCTGAAGCTTGGATTGACCCCAGCCCTGAGTGTCCGAGAAGGAAACTGTAATCTGGTCCCTGGCAAATCAGGGAGCAGAGCAAGCGCTCAGGGACAAATCCAGGGAGTTTTCCACCCGCCCCAGCAGCTGAGCTCCTCCAGCAGCTGAGCTCCCCCAGGCACACTCCCCAGCATTTGTTTCCTACCTACATAAGGTATATTCTGTGACTGCCCAATACCACCTCAAGATTAGTATTTTGCAGAGGAAATGAGCATGTTTTCATGGCAGACTGACAACTTCACACTGCTCAGAATTTTGTCACATTCGACCTGCCCTGTGGCATGCAGAAGGGACCTTCCTGCAGGAGGACAAAGCCACTGCCTCACTGCTCGTCCACGCAGGTGATGGAGCTGCTGCTTCCACCTCTTGTCCCTGCCTTGTCACTGAAACACTCTGGGGAACGTATACCAGGAAAGGAGGCAAATCTCTTTGCTGAGGCAGAAAGGCAGCAGCAGCACAGCAGACCTCTTCCAAGGCATCTCCCCTCACCGCCACTCTGGGGCTGCTGTCAGGGGAATCAGATGCAGTGGGGCACAGCACAGCCTCCCTGGGAAACTGTGCACAGGGGCCAAGAAATCTGAGTGCTTCGGCAAAATGGGAGATACAAACCAGGATTTATGATGGAATTTGCTGGAATTGAGAAAGTGAAGTGGCAGCTCACAGGCACACAACGGCCCTGCCCACTGCACCCACCCACAGCGCCCAGTGCCCGCTGGCTCTGTGGCAGGGCGTGCTTGGGGTGTCACCCCAGACTGACCTGCGCCGTGAGGGACCAAAGCAAACACATCGTCTCTTGGAAAAGGTTTAAGCCCTGGATATTACTTGTGTTAATTATCTCCTACATACGTCCCATGGCACAGGTACAGCGAGTGGTACTCGGGAGCACGCCGAGGCTGTTACACAAGGTCAAAGGGCTGCAGCTATTAGACTGGGGGCAATTCAAATCAGCAGAGGTCTTCTAGTGACACCTCGCTACACCAGCCTGAGCAGAGTTAAATATTCCTTTTGCACTATGTGGGTTAGAAATTCCTCAGAGGATGATGCTCATCAAGTGCATTTAAACCATTAAGCCAAACGGGTGAGAAATTATGGCAGCAAGGTGCATTTAAAACCCTTTTTCACTTGTCTGTGGTTGAAAATTAAACCATGGATGGATGTGGCTTTAATTTAAAGCATACCCATCACAGGACAATTACATGTCATATTTACAACAAGCTGCAGCAAAACAGTTACAGCTATGTAAATATCTGTCTAAGTAAAATCATCAAAACATTAGATCAAATGAGGCTGGTGGAAGACTCCTCAATCCTCTGTCCTCAGGGACCACAGGCACTGCACAGCAGATACCAATAAGCATAACACCGAGCACTTATAGAGTGTTTAACCTCCCAGTGCCCTGCGCCTCTGCTGGGCTGCTCGCCAGGAGCAGGAATGGCAGCACCTGATCCCAGTGCAGTGGCAGACACCAAACAGCAGCTGACTCCTCCAGCCACACAGCACTGAGCTGCTACCAGGAGTGGATGGGCTGAGAGTAAAACAAAGGCTGAAACTTTCAAGGCAGTGAGTGGACTCCAATCGTGTCCAGTTCTCTGATGTTTCAGTATGAATTTCTACGGGGGGGGAAAGAAATCCCAGGGCCTTGCCAGTGTGTTTGACCAGAGAAAGAAGCACTACCTGGGATAACACCATTAACACTGCTGCCTTTCCAAATCCTCCCTCCCAGCCTGCCAAGGGCTGACAGCCCCAGTTCCGACAGCCAGACACCGAGCAAACCTCTCCAACAGGCTGTCAGGTAACAGCACGTTAGGCTGGAAATGCTGCCTGAAACATAACAGCAGATACACATCTACATGAAATAAATGGTCTCTTGCTCTGTAAAGAAAAATGCTGCCAGTCACCAGGAGCAATCCTGTACAGAGACAAGAATTAACCACCTGCCCAGGGTTCTCTATGGCTTCATGCACAATGGAACCGGGACCCACGAAGTGAGGCAAGGACAACCATAGTAACAATTTTATATGCAAAAATATAAAACCCACAAGTACTCAAAACGCAAATTCTGACAGGGTGTTAATAAATTACAAGCTGATCTGGTCTGATTAATGTCATGACCAGAAGGAGAACTTATTTGGAGGAAGTACTTCTGCTCCTACAGCACCAGCTGCATGTGGGAATGCTCCAAGCTGGGAGAGCTTCTGCCCTGCCTCCTCGCTGGGATGGGCACAGCCTGGGGGGCAGCACAGCACACTATGGCACTGGGGTACCAGACACGAGAGGCAATGTGGCGCTGGCAGCACGTCTGCCCAGCATCAGCCCAGCACGGGCATCCATGGCAGCTCCCTCATCCACTCCCATGCCCGTGCACCAGTCACAGCACTGGCCTCCCACACGAGGATGCCCTCCGACACCAACCGACCGTGGCAGGATGGCATTGCAGGTCCCATGGCACACAGGTGACACCAGCAGCGATTTCCATCCAAGCCCCTCAACCGCCATGGTCCCCCCACACTCACCCGCAGCATGGTAATCATGGAGGGGTCTCGGAGACGGCCATCCTCATCCTTGAGGTTGTATCCCTCCGGTCTCTTGTCCCGCTCGCTGACCTTCCATAGCTTCACAGTCTTATCTGGGGGAGGAGAGAGGAGAGCACCATGGTGGCTGCTCCCTGAGCCACCCACTGACGGACACACCAAGGCCACACTGGCTGGAAAAATCTCCTGTGTCCCGCAGTGCCATGTGCTGGAAGTAGTGATAGATGTACCTGTCCCCACAGCAAGCTGCTGCTGCACAGCCCTGCAGAGGAGCAAAGATGTGCAGGGCACACTGGCCCTGGACATGCCCCAAAAGACATGACAGGGCATCTGTAGCTCACCCAGAGTCATGCTGACATCCCCATCCAGAACTGTGCAGAGCCCAGCACTCACCAGGACAGAAAGCAGCTCCCACCTCCCACAGCTCCCTGTCTCCTCCCAGCATCCCACAGAGCCCCTGGAGAAAGAACACCAGGAACACGTGGGGTTATTCTGAATAATGCTGTTTTCTTCACTCCCTCCTGGCAGGGACTCCATCCATAGTTTATCATCACTTCCACCAGGTTTCATACAAAATTCCATCATCCATCTTCATTTTCTCTTACACAGCAACTCCAAAGCAGTGCCAATTAATTTTGTTTCTATTAACATGCTCTATTTCAGGGGGTTCAATATAAAATGTTAGTGTAACAGTAAGAACAAAAAGAAACAGCATAACACAGGAGTATTTCCAAACTAATTGTTTTGATAACCTGCCTGCATATGGAGCACCACCCAAATGGAAGGGTAATATCCCTGTTAATCAAAAAACTACTTAAAAACTCAATTAACAGAACATTATGCTGTATAATTAATCTTCATTGCATTTCAATGATTCTCCCCCAAATGAGTTTAATAAGTCTTTGAATTTTATTACAATGATCAATAGAGTCAATTCTATAATACAAAGTAAGTTGGTTATGGAAGATAATTAGACCCCTCCTTTTCCCCTGAAGTAATTAAGTCACATCCATCTTAAAGTCCCATTCATCCCAAGTAATATTCCTAGATCCTCGTGATATTTATCAGAACATAACGTGGAACTGCTGAGCCGAACACAACTGCAAATTGAAACAAAACACCTGCAGTTTGTATTTAAAAAAAAAAAAAATTACCAGGATCCTGAGAATAAAAAATACAAGTTGTTGGCAGGGAAGAAGCCTCTCTCTCACCCTCAAAGGGAAGGGCTGCCATGAAATACACCTGGTGCACAGGGATTGAGCTCTGCCAGACCCATTCCCCCAAGACACCTGTGTTACTCTGCAGGGAGGGTTTTTAACAAATATTTCCCCAAAGAAATACCACAGAGAAGACTACGCCTGGTGGTGGGAGCATGCCACCACTATGGCAGGGGCCCGAGGCAGTGGGGCAGCATTGCCACATACCATTGGTGGAGAGCAGGAAATACGCCGCGTTCTGCTGTGGCAGCCATCGTATCTTATTGATCTTCTCCTCAATCTCCAGGCTCTTCAGGTAATCGAACTCTGGCTCATGGCTCTGGAAGGTGCTGTAGACATTGTACTCTCCCCTGCGGTGGGGCTGGTTCTTGCTCTGCGGAGGGACAGGGAGGAGCTGAAGGTGTTGGCAGCTGGCTCAGGGCTCTCCGGGGTTTGTGATGGCAAGTGCAGGGCTGAATGCCCAGGCATGGCCTCTTCTGATACCACAGCTCCTGGTGTGCTCAGTGGGAATGGAGCGGGAACGAAGAAGAAATGGAGAGGGAATGGAGTGGAAACAGAGAGGGAATGGAGAAGGAATGGAGTGGAAACAGAGAGAGAATGGAGAGGGAACGTAGCAGGAATGGATCCCACCCCACCGTCTGTCCCCGGTGAACAGCTGGGACCAAGTGCCAGCTCCTGTTGGGTGCTGAACCCAGCCACAGAAGAGCTGCTGGCAGCAGCTACAGGTACAGGAGGGGCAGCCTTGGTTTGGGTGGGTGGGTGAAGCCCCACATCCCCTTGAGCAGGAGCTGAGTGGATACATTCGGAGTGATGCTGGAGGCTGAAAGTTCAAGAAAAGCAGCAGAATAATGAAATGAGAGGAAAAGGAGAAATGAAACAGGGCTGGAAAGGCTGATGAAGTGTCTACACATGTGATGATTAACCACTGAGTTCTCTTCAGCATATGTAGAAATAATTTTAAAGCTTTAACTCTGAGAAAAATTTAAAACCATCATCGAACCGTGACATGTCTGATGCCCAGGTCTGATGCATCCCTTCCAGCGCAGCTGAGGACAGGTCCACAGTCCTGCTGCCTCAGGCCAGGCCAGAGCAGCTAACTGGGACAGCTTTGGAAATGGTGGGGACCGTCCTAGGTGGCAGGAGCTGGCACAGTTCCCCCCGCCAGGCTGGTCAGGTGCCCACCAGCGCAGGGCCATGCCGAGCGCTGAGGGCCGAACACACGCTTCTCTGGCAGGCACAACCTTCAGCTTCCAGCAAAGTGTTTGCTAGCATTTCCTGGGCAAAGTTTCGGAAGGGAAACGTAATTGTTGCACGCACCTACACTTTCCAGAATTTTAGTGGTATGAGGGGTTCTTGCGGTGGTGTCATCTCCGAAATGGGCACTCGCCACACACCCTCATGTGTTGCCTGATCCCTGTTACACTTGGAGCAGAAGAATGCAGAAAATGTGATGTTTGGAAGGTGTCTGGCAGGAGGAAATCTGGCCCTGCTGATTTTAATACTTGCTTTTCAGCTTGTAGTATGCCAGGAGAGCCCTGATCTTAGGAGTGACACAGGCGGATTAGGGAACAGCAGGATGCTTCACTTAAAAGGATAAAATGGGCATTTTGCATTCACTGGCACTTACCTCCTGCTCACGCTGAAATATTACAACCCGGCCCCCCTTGTCCCCTGTTGCCAGTAACTCTCCAGTGTGGTTGAACTCAACTGTGGAGATGATGTCAGCTGGTAAAGAGAAGACAAAGACAATTTAAGTAACTGCAGCCTGACTTCCACAGGCATCCAGAAAGCACAATTCCCCATACAGCTACATGCCTCATCGGTGCTCTGTACCCTGTGGTATCTCCATAAATCCCTGGTTTTCTACTGTCTCTAACAACAAACGGAACTTCCCGGCATTTCGGAACTATGTGGCCATGAGCCCAGACCTGCCTGGTGCTCCTGCCCCTCTGCCCTGGCCTGTGCCCCAGCACCAGTTCCAGTGGGATTTCCAGGCACTGTGCCTGTGCTAAATGCAGCCTGAGGATCGCTGTCAGCAGCAGGGGCACAGGGCTGGGCAGAACAATATGGCACGGCACAGCATGGCACAGCACAGCACGGCATGCTCCCCTCGTGCCTTGGGGAGCTGCCCGCACCACTTGGGGTGACGCGATCAGTTCCTGGGACCTGGGGAGGGCTTGGTACCAATGGTGCCCCCAGCACCTCACCTCAGCACCCAGCTGACAGGCAGATCTTGCTCCCACCCAGCCCTTGTGCCACCTTCTGCCTGGAGTGGTGGTTTGCCTTCACCCTCAGAGGAGGGGGCACAGACAAATTAAGACACCTTTGTCCTCTCCCTGAGCTCCCCAGGCAGAACAGCTCAGGTGACCACATCTACATTGCTGCTTTCCTCTGCCCATTGCTGAATCTCCCATCGCCTACCTAGGTAAATTAAAGTGATGCCTTTCAGCCCTCCATCAGCTGAAAAGGCACTGTGCTCGCACCACTCCCCCACAAATCAGGGTGCCATCTCCAGGGTTCTGGGCTCAGTGGCAGGAGAAGCCAGGAGACACACAGGGCCCTGTAACTGCAAACGCTTTAATCTGCAGTGTTTACCCTTGAGGCAACGCAGGCGGGAGCTGCTAATGATTGGATTTATTTGGCCTATGTTTAGAAGAATGTCAGAGGTTAATTCCACAGCAATTACTGCCCAACTGGTGCTCACCCACCGCCTGGGGAGCCACGCTCACCAGCACGAAGCTGGGGAACTGGAAGAATGACTGCAGCCTTGGAGCCTCAGCACTGGGAGCAGGATGGACTCTGGGACGAACAGCACTTGGCCATAACAGCTGCCAGCTCACTCCTGCCATCTGCGTTCCCCGCCCTTCTCACCTCTGCAGCACCAGGACCGACAGGGTTGCGAGCCAGGGCTGCAGCCTCAGCAGCTCCGGGGAGGGGCAGACCCCGGTGCTGGCCACGGCTGCAAACACTGGCTGGCAAACAGCCACGGCACGGCCCGGGCAGCGGGCACCCCGGAGCCCTCCGAGCACTGCTCTGGTTCCTCCTGGGTACCAGCTCTGGTGCGTGCCAGCAGAGAAAGCCTCGGAAACACATAACCTGAGCTGCCCCTCTTCCTCCCCATGAGTTTTATCCCTCAGGTACAGACTAGAAAGCTACCTCAGCAAATGAGAAAAGACAAAATGCAGCAACTGGCCCAGGCTCCTGGTGCAGCTTGGAACACCACTGAAGGTCTGTCTTCCAGGACACCAGCCTAGACAGCACCCACCAAACGCACACCCCATGTGTGCTGTGGCATCTCCCAGACAAGGTACCTCAGAGGCCCCTCACACAGCCATGGGCTCCCCCAAAACAACACCTCTGTGCCCCGGACAGCATCTCAGCTGAGCAAGAGACTCCAGGCAGATTTGAGAGTCAGAACAGACAGCCCATCCTGGCAGTGTGCAGCACTCACCAAAACACACCACTGCTCACCACACACCAGTGCACACCAGCACACACCAGTGCACACCAGCACACACCACTGCTCACAGGCAAACATGGCCAGACTGGCTGGCACTGAGCTGGAGAGCTCCAAGGCAAAACACTTCATTCCTTCACATGGAACCCGTGTGCCTTGTGGCCATCATGGCTGGTACACAGTGCCAGGAAGGGTTTAACCATCTGCTGCCAACACTCAGGAAGGCTGAGGAGTGCTGCAGAGGGGCTGAGCTCCACTCTGGCTCACACCAGTGGGGTGGACTGCAGCCAGGCGTGGGCAGCACCTGGCAGAGATGTCAGTCTTTCAGAGTTAAAGCTATGGAATGGATTCTGAACTTCTTCAGATCACCTGCTCTTCTCTCTTGTTTGGGTCTGAACTATTGGTTAAATATCATTCCCATTTAGCAATGTTCCACAACCACCACATTCAGCAAATTCCTCCCAAGGGGCAGGACAGGTATTTTTAACACCTGTCAGAGGCTGGGGAGGGACACTGGGACAGAGCAAATTCCATCCATGCTGCTGGAACCTGCTGACAGGAGCCAGAGCGAAGTCAGACACCTTCAAGTACTGAAATTCTGTTTGGCACCAGCTCTAGCTCAGCAGCTCCAGCTCAGCCGTGGCTCACACAGAGGTGTTCACTCCTGCAGCAGGTGACCTCCACCCTGGAGAGCATTGCTGCGATGTCACGGGCTGAGCCTGGTGTCACCAAGGTGTCGCGTGGACAACGTGCTGGGAACAGGCTTGGAACAGCTGCTCCAGCAGCAGCCAAGGGACCCAGTGGCTATGGCCAGCCTAACGTGCACCTCATAATGAGACATGCTGCTCCCTTCTAAAATTACTCAGTCGAAAATGTACCTGTTTTGCTCTATTTAATCCTCTCCATCACCAGCTGCCAGTTTTAGGTCATTCTCTTTTCAATGAATTAAAAATAACTTTGTGTGCTGCAGTGAGACATTTTTCAGCCATGATCTAAAGCATCATTGTGAGCAGGGCTGTGGTCTGAGACACCAGAGCCAGGCACCACAGAGAAGGGGGTGTCAGGTCCACAGATCCTCCCAGACCTTCTGTTTACTCATGCCCATCACCAGGACTTCAGACAAGGATAACAACAGAGCCTGGCTAACAACACCTTCCATATGTTAAAAAAAATGCCCTAAATATTAAAAAAACCTCTTCTGAGCAGAAGTATCCAACCCAAGCCCAAATCCACCAGAGCTGACAGAAGCACCATTCCCCCAGCACCCATGGTCTGGGCACTGGCTCTTTTCCCTGGTGTCTCTGGGCAGTAGCAACAGCCTGGCACAGAACACCCAGAGGGGAAATGGGGGAGTCTCATGGAGGTAACAGTTCAGGAGAACAGAGTGGCACCAGCTCCTTCCCAAAGGCATCTCCAAACAAACCAGAGGTCAGTCACGGCTGCTGCACACCCCACCTGCTGCCCTCAAGAGACACGACAGGGTGCTTATTAATGAAAATGCACATGTATGCATGCTGAGATGATCAATAATTTATGCCCATTTCTCCTAAAGTTCCTTCAGCAGTTTTGTGACAACAGAAAGAGAAAAAACCTTCCCTATTTTTTGCTTTTTCATTTCCTTCATCACCTCCTACACGCTCAGTGCCCCAATGCGGGAATTTAAAGCAAACAGTTTCCATGGAGACCCAGCCCGCCGTCCTCCCTCCCCTCCCATCCTCCCTTCCCTCGGCATCTCTGTGCCTTCACGCTCTCATGCTAAAAATATCGAAGATGGGATTTGATTTCCGCCGTAGCGATACAGTTTTATCAGAAAAATGGGAAATTTACAACACACCCCCCTCCCCCTCTCCCAGCGTGGAGAAAGGCATGTTCTCTGCCAGGAACAGGGAATGAATCTGTTATTAAAAAGAAAGAAGATAAACTAGGGAAGCCGCAGTCAGTGCTGAGACCTGAATCCCTGGAGCAGCCTTATCTGCAGCCACCCCTCTCCTTCTGCCCACCAGGGCAGGGGCCTGGGTGTTGCATCCCTGCTCCCAGAGTACCCCAGGCACCTTGTCCTCACTCCCAGAGCATCCCAGGCACCTCATCCCTGCTCCTGGCACATCCCATCTTGTCCAGCTGCAGCAGCAGCTCCATGCAAAAGGGCCCTGGTACCGCCTGTCCTGGTGGGGAGGCCACGGGACACCACACGTGTCCCAACACCTGTGCCAGGAGCACGTGGCCCCGATGCACACAGGATGACACCCCCGGTCCAGCCCAGGAGGCCCAGGCCACAGCAGTACAGCCACTCCATGGCAGCAGGGACATCCCTGGACTCAAACCCACTGGGCAGAGGGGCGCCCCCAGCCCTCCCAGGGGCTCTGCCTACTGCCTGCTTCCCCAGTGGAACATGCCTTCTTTGGGGGAAAAGTGACAGGCAGGTCTGTGACCATACAGAATCATTTAGGTTGGAAAAGCCCTCTAAAACTGAGTCCAGCCATTCCTCCAGCACTGTCAATGTCACCACTAACCCATGTCCCCAAGTGCCACATCCACATATCTGTTACATCCCTCCAGGGATGGTGACTCCCTCACTGCAGCCTGTGCCAGGGCTGGTCAGCCCTTTCAGGGAAGGAGTTTTTCCTAATATCCAACCTAAACTTCCCCTGGTGCAACCTGAGGCAATTTCCTCTCCTCCTGTCCCTGTTCCCTGGGAGCAGAGCCCGACCCCCCCCCCCCAGCTGCCCCCTCCTGTCAGGGAGTTGTGCAGAGCCAGAAGGTTCCCCCTGAGCCCCCTTTTCTCCAGGCTGAGCCCCTTTCTCCAGCTCCCTCAGCTGCTCCTCATCAGACGTGCTCCAGATGCTTCCACAGCTCTGTTGCTCTCCCACACCCAAGCCCAGGCCCAGGAGCTGTCCTGATGACACCATCAAGACAATTCCTTCCCCAGGTAGAACTCTGCCTTTCTTGGGCAGCCCCTGCCCTCCCCCTGCCCTTGACTCGCTGCTGTGCCCCTGCTCAACTCTGCCCACCGGGGCTGGTGCCAGGGGACAGGAGGGTTGTGAGGGGTCTGGGGACCACGGCTCTGGACGCCCTGCTCTCTTTATTATGTGCATAAATCACTCGGTGGACAGCACCACACACAAAGCCTCCAACTGCAGATGAAAATAAATTGGGAAGCATCATAAATAACAGCAAACCAGGCTGCCAAAGGAAGGATTTAGATCATTCAAATCCTAGGCTATGAGTTGCCAAATCAAGTTTAATACTGGTAAGTGTGGGATAATAACTCACCACAACCATGTCCCTCCTCCCCCCATCAGACCCCTGAAGAGAGTGACGGCCACAGGGTTTTGCCATGGAGACGGAGACGTGGGCCCCGACTGGGAGACAACCAAGCCATGGCACAATTGGCCACTCCCTGACTGCTGCTTGGCCACAAGGCAGAAAGCGAGTGGGACACCAACGGGTCCTGTTAATTGAGAACAAAACCTACATCTGAAACCGCTCAGGTGGATGAAGAAAGCACAAAGAGGTAATGAAAAATTAAGAGGCTTATGGAGGGGATGTCTGGTAATGTGAGAACCAGAGCACAAACCCACCCACAGATCCCCTGTGGAGGTCTCAGTACATCTCACCATCTCTGCCTCCCACCATGCCACAGGAGGAGATGGACCCCAAGCTCAGAAAGGGGTTTTGAGAAGGACACGAACCTTAGAATTACAACTGAATAACGCAGCACAACCCTCAGCCCCTCAATGAGGATTCCCAGGTCTGACCCCCAGTGACAGGCTGTGGGTCTTGCTTTGCTCAGGAAATGGTGAGACTCTACATTTCACTGTTTAAGAGACCCCTTTGGTCACCCTTTCTGTCTGCCTCTCTTAAAACAAACAAAAAAAGAGATAGTGCAGTGTTTACTCTGAAAGGCACATGCTGCCAGTGATGAGGAATTCATGTCCATGGCAGGGCTTTACATGCAGCTTTATGGGAGCTGTGGACCTACCAGTGCTCAGGCCTGGACACTGCAAGGCACCCTGAAGGAACCAGGACCTCTCTCTGCTGTGTCAGGTCAGATTTAAGCCAGCATGGCCGGCAGCTGCAGCAGAGCCAGACCCCCAGCCCCCACCCAACAGGCAGAGCAAGAGGCTCATTCAAAGACTCAAATGCAACTTTCTTCTCTGCCCATGAAAAAGTGCCATTGAGGAACTAAAACAGGGGGGACTTCAGGGCCCCTCAGCTACAGAAAGGGCAGGCTAAAGAGGAAGAGAGCCTGGGCAAGGCCATGGAGCTGAAGGGGACAAGGAAGCAGCACCAAAATCCCACCAGAACAGGGCAAGGTACAATGGGCAGGGTAGTGTGGGGAGCCTGGGCCATCAATCCTGCCCCAAACTGTGTGGTCCACAGCAGGGGGGCGTGAGGTGGGAGGGCAGAGGACAGCAGAGGTTAAACTGCAATCTAATAGCATGCAAAATCACATGTGATTGATCAGCATTGATTATCTCCTGCTGAGGTGAATGATAGCCTGGGAAACAAATCAATTCCACTGCATTAAGCCCAGTAAGGATCTGGAGCATGAGCAAAATGCCCTGAAACACCACTGCTTGCTGAAACCACGAAGTGAAGCACAGCACGGCATGGCACAGCACGGCACGGCACAGCATGGCATGGCACAGCACGGCACGGCACGGCATGGCACAGCACGGCACGGCACAGC
This sequence comes from Eulacestoma nigropectus, assembly GCA_013397775.1. Classification (NCBI taxonomy): domain Eukaryota; kingdom Metazoa; phylum Chordata; class Aves; order Passeriformes; genus Eulacestoma; species Eulacestoma nigropectus. Next base: position 940,607 of record VZTE01001717.1, read on the forward strand.
ACGGCATGGCATGGCATGGCACAGCATGGCACGGCACAGCACGGCATGGCATGGCACAGCACGGCACAGCACGGCACAGCATGGCACAGCACAGCATGGCACAGCACGGCACGGCATGGCACGGCACAGCANAGCATGGCACAGCACGGCACGGCACGGCACAGCACAGCACGGCACGGCACGGCACGGCAGTGCACAGCACAGCACGGCACAGCACAGCACGGCACGGCACGGCACAGCACGGCACAGCACGGCACGGCACAGAACAGCACGGCACGGCATGGCACAGCACGGCACAGCACGGCACGGCACAGAACAGCACGGCACGGCACAGAACAGCACGGCACGGCACGGCACGGCACAGCACGGCACACCATGGCATAGCACCTGCACCTGCCCGACCCCTTCACCCCAGCCAGGCCAGGGCTGTGGTGAAGGAGGGGGGACAGGCCCTGTGGAAAGGCGCTGTGCCCGAACACCTCTGCGCCTGGGGAAAGCCCATCCCGCTGCCCATCACGGGTCTCGTTCCCTGCAGGAATCGGGCTGGAGCCACGGCTCACATGGGACCTCCCAGCAGCTTCGGGCAGGGCCGGACACACTGCTGAGCTCTGTTGTCTGGGTACAGTTCCTCAGCACAATGACATGATGCTGCGGAGCTAGCAGCAGCTGCTCCTCTTCCCCAGAATGGAATAACTCTCCTAAATTTAACTGCTAAAAATACTGGCACATTCCAAATTTCTCTGCCCTTGTTACAGCAAAAAGTAATTTCGTGCTACCCAACCTAGACAAAAGAAATTCCCATCTGGCAGCAACCCCCATGCCGCTGCAGTGTCCCCCACCACAGCACCCATTTCAGAATGCAAGCATGCGAGAATGTGAATTTACATCACTCCACCATCCTGGCCAGGTGTAATTACTAGAACTGCTGGAAAGGAGAGTTCAGGAGGAAGTAACATCATGGCAGGGCTCAGCACAGAGACTCATGGAGAGCAGAGGCTCTCACGGCCCCAGGCGCCCAGGGCAAGGACATGAGAGGAGTGGGGCAAGCGCTCCTCCAGAGCCCAATGCACCAGCAGAGACCCTGCAGCCTCGGGCTGCGATGGGTGGGGTCATCGACAGGAGCAGAATAATAAAACAGAAAAGAAAGTGAAGGGCAGCTTTCAGGCAGAACCATAACTCAACCCATCTGAGGAGGTGAACAGAGCAAAGCAGAGCAGTAGAGCTGCCTTTGGCCCGGCTGCCCTGGCCCCTGGCCCGACCCAGCACCCATGCCTGCCCACCAGCCCTGGTTGGTCCTAGGTGTGCATGCAACACAAAACTCTTCCGTCTGCATCAAGATGCACAACTCATTAGCTCATGGATTAATGGCAATTTTTAATCGGTCAGGCTATAAACACCTTATTAAGCTGTTACACATCACACTTCTGGTGGCAGAACTGCACGTAAATCAAGACAATTAACCTAGGACCCAAGAATCTCTCTACCAGTGCAAATGACCCTCACTTTGTGAGGAAAACCAAGAGCTGCTCTAGGGTGCCTCAGAGCACCCTGCTGCCAGGAGACCCAGGGCAGCCCCACCAGCCAGAGGGAGGTGGGAGAGCTCGAGGAAAGGAAACACGGTCCCAGCTCTGGGTGGGGTGGGAGAGGTTCACAGGTCCAAGCTGCAGCAGGACAGACCCTCTGCACGTACGACTGAGACTACAGAGCGCGGCAACTTCTTTTACAAAATCACAGAATATCCTGAGTTGGAAGGGACCTGCAAGGACCACTGAGTCCATCACTTAAGTGACTGTCCCATACAGGGATTGAACCCACAACCTTGGCATTATGTGCACCATGCTCTAACCAGCAGAGCTAATCTCAGAGGCTTAAAAGCAAACTGACTGAGAATTGGGCAATTACTGAAACCCACAGTTTCCTGAATGTTTTTTTTCTTTATTTACTATTCTTTTCTACGTTATTCCTCTTGCGTGCGCACACACGCACATCAGGGCAGCCCCCCATGACTGACCGGTGTTCCCACTGCTGGGGGCTCAGAGGACAATGCTGGGGCAGGGACTCAGGCTGGCAGCAGCCGGCCCTCTGCACCCACTGCCAATGCCCACAGCCTGTGCCTCCCACAGCCCTGTGCCCCGGCTGGTCACCGCTCTCACTGCCTGTGCTGTGCTGTGCTGCAGAGTTGGCTCACACTGCCAGAGCATTCCAGGCAACTCGTCCAACTGCTCTGTCCCTTGGCTCACTGCAGGATTTACGCTGCGATCCCTTTGCCAAGAGGCTTAGCAGCACAGCAGACACAACCTCCTCAATATGGCTGATTTGGGCTTAGGAACAGTGATGGAAAATCCAAGTCCATCTGCAAAATATACCCTTAAAATAAATGAGACTTTGTAAAAAGCAGCTGAGCATTGATCAAGTCCTCCACCTTTTCCACACTAAAACCTTTAAAAACTCCAATGATTTCTGCCACAGAACTGTATGGGCACTTCTCATGCATGGGCATAAAGGCATAAGCAACCCAAAAAGTGGCCTGGTTCCAAAACACCTTCCGAAAACCTGTGATTTTCAGGGACATCACTGGTTGCGGAAAACCTGAACATCTGACACAGGAAGCAGGAACTCCCAGATGTTAACAATACCGAGCTCTTTGTATATACAAGATCTTTATCTCCAGCAGGAACACAAAAGCTGCTTTTCTCAAAAGGTAACACTATGGTGAACACTGCAGCACTCAGTCTGACCCTCAGCACGTACACGTGTCCTGGGGATGCTGCCTTGCAAACCCAGGAAACTCTCAGATGTGCACCCCCGCATCAGCCTGTTCTTACGGACGAAGGGTCGGTGTGCAGACACCAGGATGGATGCTTTCCAACACGCTTCGTGTGCCATGCAGTCTGTCTTTCTGGTCAACTTGCTGCAGCCATCTGTTAGCTGATCAGCAAAAATTATTGACTGTTTAAAAATTTTAATTAGAAGTACCCAAATGTCAGCTGAGTAAAATTCAGAAGCAGCAAGCTTTGCTCTCATGTAGAGCAGCTATTTTCAGCTTACAACTGAATTTTGTTACCATCTTGCTCTGATGTCATTCTCTGTCACATTATTCCAGTTTGGTGCCCTGGAACAAGCCCCTCGGCTGAACATGGGCCGCACAACATGCACCTACTGCAACAGGAGCTTCTCACAGAAACCTGGCACCGAGTGCTCCATGACAGGCACCACCCGCAGGGACCTATTCCACAAAGGATCACAAAACACATTGCACACGTGGAGACTCAAGTGCCATGTGCCCATGGGCAAACCTGGGCGTAGGGTGACTAAATGAGCTGCCTGCAGGCAGCTCAGCCAGGGAGGCAGCACCAAGACAGAAACATCGGTGGGTCAGCAGTGAGACACGATGGGCCTGGCACATGATGGGGAAAGGGAGGAGGCAAATGGAGAATGCGGCTGATGGAATAGGAACACCTTCTGTATGGGGAAACTGACCCTTCTCTGCCATAATCTCCCTCTCCGCAGCAAGCACCCATAGAAGCCGTGCTCATCGGAGTGGTGGCATTTGAAGGAATGTTCTTGATGCTCCAATTCCAATTCTAAGGGAAAGCAAACACATTAACACGGTGTAGACAGTCCCTGGCATTTGTTGCATAGATTTGAATTTAATCAGATAAAGATGGCTTAATCCAGCATCTGGGGCTGTACTGAGTAAGATGGCAGCACAATGGGACTGGGGCAGGCAGTGCCACCCAGAGCACTGGGCTGTGCCGCCCCCACCTCAGTACCCATGTCTGGGCAGACAGGATATTTCAAACTGACATCAGCCACCACAGTGCTCCACCAGCAGCATTTCCCCTGCCTCTGTCCCAGCCAAGTCCCACTGCCCAGAGACCCCCTCTCTGGCAGGCGGCATGGCCTGTTAGCACACCCCATTGCCCTCCTGGTGCCTTCAGGAGCTGGTGCCACCCAGGGTCCTCCCTCTGGGATGCACCTCATTCCTAGAGTGCCAAAGGTGCAGTGATACCCGTGGCAGGCGGCCACTGTCAGGTTCTGCCTCCACATGTGGCTCAGCGCCACTGCCTGCCATGGGCCCACCACTCCTTGCTGGGGCACAAACCCCTCACAAGGCTACGCAAGAGCTCACAGTAACCCAGAGCCCCTGCATGGGGCCAGATCACAACACATACTTTATCTGCTCCCTCTAAAACTCATCAAAAACTATATTTTTTGCCTACTTTAACATTTCTTCCCATGGAAGATGGATATCTGTGCCATCATTTTCAATCTGCTCCTGGAAGAGCTTGTCTCAAGACATTTTCCTTGCAGTATTTTAATTAAACTTTCTTTCTTTCAATTTAGTGTTGGGTTCATTAAGTGACGTCCTGAGCCACTGAAATGAATTGCTTAAAAGTGATTTGTGCAGCAGCTTGAAGGAGCAGATTGCAGCTATAAATGAGCCTGTCTTTGAACTTTACAAGTTTTACCGCTTGGGGTGCAGAAAGGACCCAAATGCCACAAGTCCCTGGGGAAGGCCCAAGGCTGGTGCGGGCAAGGCAGCATTCCTGCCTCCTGCTGGTATGTAACAGAGAGTGAAAACCACTTGTTTATAAACTGCAAGTGTAAATAACAAGTATTTCCGCTTGAAAAATCAGAAATTTCATATATACATCTATCTTTAGTGGAAACAAAAACCTTATTTGTTACAGGGAATAAACTCTGGGATGTTAGAGGCTTCCAAATGGAAGCATGGACATTCACTAGATCCAGTGAAAACCCTCTTCCAGTCAGATGGGATTTAATTAAGTTGATTCTGGCAGGGAATTAAAAGTCTTTGCTGGAAGCTCTTTTTCTGGTGTCAGGGCTGTATCATTGAAGCTAAACATGGTGTTTCCCCAGGCAGGATCAGTGCAAAATATTTTTGACAAAACTGTTGGGCTGAGATAATCTTGACATTGTTCATCCACCACAGTGCAGGGACCAGAGTCAGAGCTGAACCTGGCTGTTCCCAGCGAGGTCTTATCATTAACATAGCAACACACCAAAATCAAGTAGAGTGCCATGTAAAAGTGATTAGTCTGTTCTAAACTAGTGGCAAATGTGGAAACAAGTACAGAAAATGCTCCTGCACACAAGAGGCCAGGCGGGGACAGGAAGCTGTCCCTTGCCCAGACATGGCAGCAGTTCTGCCAGCAGCTCCACGAGCAACGCAACAAGCCACAGTGCCACGTTCTGTGAAACACCCAGTTCTCAGGTCACCAAGGTTCTAATTGACTGGTTTGTGATTCTGCCACGAATCCATGATTCTGCTGTCACAGGCTATGAGTGATTCTGCTTCAAGTGATTGCCTGCCCAGCCTTACCACTCAGGTCCATGGGGAACGGGGGCTCTCAGCTTTTGGCCTGGAGCACAGCAGCTCCCAGCAGGCTGCAGCATCAGGCAGAGGACACAGCCAGCACAGGACAGCACTTTGAACAAAGCTCTGCTTCGTGGTGAAGATTGTGACTCCACTTTAATCACAGGTGAACGGTGTGACACCAAGGCATAACAATCCTGAATACCAGGCCGTTACTGACATGAGAGGAGTGGAGAGAGTGTGAAAATCGCTTGCATGCAGCAGGAGAAGGGTTAGTGAGTGTCTGCAGCCCACGTGGTCAACATCCAACAGACATAACTATACAACATCCAACAACTTCCACTGAAAAGCTGCAGTGATAAACAGGATGCTGTCTTACAGACTTCACCTTCTAAAAATGAGGTGAGAGCTGGGTACTTCTTCTCTATTCTTCCTCATGTTGTCAATGAGAAAGCAGGTTACTGGATGTTACCTGACATTAGGCAACACTGCTTCTGTACGCCATCCGTGGTCTGCCCAGTATTTATCCAAAGGCAAGGCGCTGGGCTTCCCTCTCTCAGCTCCTGCCTGCTGAGGTTCCCCAAGGAATGAATCACGTTGTTTGAGTAAGGCCGTAGAGCAGATCTCACCTGCCTCAGTCACACACAGCTTTAGCTCCGGTGACTCTGAGTGTCACTTCCAGCCCGGTCAAGCCTTTGCAAGTCTGGTGGTGTCCTGGAACGCTGAAGGATTTGGGACAACCTCTGCTACAAAGAGGGGTCAGTACCATGAGCACTCACCCACACCCACCTCGGGTGGCATGAAGCAGCATCCAAACACTGCATTTGACACCGGCTCATGCCAGGCAGGGGGAGCAGCAGTTCCACTGACAAGTGACTTGCTACCCATTCAACATCCTCCTAACGCAGGTACCGCCCGCATCAGCCACCTTCGTGTGGCTTCTACCACGGCAGGGAAGGGAGAGCTGGGGAATGAACCAATGGTATCATATTCCAGAGCAACGCTTGGGGCAGATCAGTTGGCTGCCACTGCCGCTGCACATGACGAGACAGTGTTTCATCCCAGGGGTGGGGGACACTGTCCAGGGGGCACAAGGAGCAGCATCCCTTCCCCAAAACAGCCATTGCAGCAAGAGCAACTGCGGGATACTCAACACAGATGCAGTCCCTGCCCATATGCCCAGGTGTATGCCGGGGGTAAGGGTGTGGATTTTAGCAGTTCTGCTGGGAAGCTGCTTCCCACTCTGATGGAAATCTAGGCATTATTTAATTCAAAACAGAAAACAAACTGCACTGTGGGGTGTGAGCACGTTTGGGCTTCATTCAGAAGGGGAAAAAGTGAAAATACTAATTAACCCCAGTTGTTGGAAGAACGCCCTGCAGAAACATGATTCAGAATGGGTCACAAATCATAAAATAATAATAATAAAAAAAGCCACAATGCTCTGGGGACATTAAGCGATTACAGAGAGTTGTTATTTGGCTGATTTTCACACTTCATTAGCATGTGCATAATTTAACAAGTGAACGTGCTGAGGGCTGGCAACACATAAGAGCCACTTTCTTGAAACACGAACTGTAAATTGGGACACCACAGTTATGGGGCTTGTTTTAAATCATGATGGAAAAGCAACAGACATCAATTCTAGGCCTTCAGCAGAAGAAACGGATGTTCAGGGACCGGAGACCCAGCAGAGAGGTGCCACGGGAAGGTAGCTACCCCTCTGGACATGGCCCAGAGGGCCCAGCTTCACATGGCTGGGAGCCACCTCAAAGCCATTTAACGCAGAATTAGGTAAATCTGGATAAAAACAACATAGTGAATCTGTGACTTTCTACTGCTCCCACTTGTCTGACACTCAGCACAGAGCAGTGGGGATGGCACTGAAGCAGAGGGCGAACAGACTTTGGAGTTACCATCACAGCAGGTGACCTTCCAGCACACTCATTCTCCTTCCAGCAGGGAGAAACGAGGACAGGAAACAAAGGCGATTTATCAGTACCAAGATGGGCCCATCACAGGGAAGGGGCAGTGCCAAGACGAACCAGACTGCCCGGGGCCCCCAGTCCTCGTTCGCACCGCGGTGGCTGGCAGCTCACAGGCATCCTGCTCCAGTGGCTGTGACACCAGGGGACTGAAGGTTCCACAGCCATCAGCCACGGACAAGGACACCCTGGACCAGCAGCCCAGGCCACATGTTGCCCATCACAGGGCTCCCACAGCACCTAACAAGGCTGGGCAGACACGGCAAGCACAGGTGTCCAGCACAAGGAGACCTCTGAGCTGAAGGCAAAGGGATGGTTCAGATGGGGGAGAGACAAGCTCTTTTCAAGAAAAAAATATCTTGCTCCTTTTGTCCCACAGTATGTGGCAGCCACATCTCTAACCACTGTTCCAAATTGTAATTTCCCCGTGTTTTAATAGAGGTTCTGTTTATGAAACTGCAAGAGGATTTAGTACTTATGAATAATGCCATGAGGTCTGGGAGATGTTTCTTTATATGATTAACTGACCACAGGCCATTTGTTTTACAACAAAGAGGCTCAATGATCTGTGCACACTGATTTATTCAGCCCACATCTAATGCAGTGGCTGACATCTTCCTGGTACCCATATCTGCACAATGATGGGAGGAATGCAGACCCCTGACAGCCTGTGCCCAGTGCTCTACATGATAGTCCATCAGCTGGGGCAGAACTGATGGGCAGGAACCCAAGATCATGGTAGGGGAACCCACCTGGCACACCAGGTTTCACAGTGAAGCAGGCCAGGGTTCTACTTTCGAGTTCTCCCTAGCACTCGGCTCACTGGGGCACTGCTGCACGTTTCACCCACATTTCTGATTTCAGATACAATGTTTGCCGTAAAGATAATGGGTATTACAAAATAAACTGGGGGAATCAGTAACAGCCCTGTCGTATCGGACACCCTTGACACTGTTTGCTGATGAAATACTGCTGCACTGAAAGAGTGTGTGAGAACTGGCAAATGGATTTCACTCTCAATAAAAGTGGAACTGACAAAGGTACTGTAATTGTCCAAATTAAACAGCTGATGGCAAGTACCTGGCATCCTCTGGGTACCACTTATTTTCTCTCCATAAGCACTTGATTTTGATCAGTCTGTGTTCCAGGAAAGGATGCTGGAAAGGTTATTTTCCTTCCGAATTTGGCTCTTAATAATTGAACAAGAAATTATATGGCTACAGAAGAAGTCTGAGTTTCTCCATCCACTGAAACACAGCAATGCCTGGATGGCACTTAATGTTGTTTTGTTTTGCTGTACATAAATAATTAGGAGTGAGGATGCAGGACTTTGAAGTTGAACTTAGGAGTATGAGCAAAGCTACAGTGAGAGTAATAAATTATGCAAAACTATTTGTGCTTGGAATGTTAATGTTCCAAGATGATGCAAACAGGCACTTTTTGAACCTCTTCTAAAAACCCAAAGAAGCCTTGGGACCAAACCATATGGTTTAAGTCAGCGACCCATAGCAAGCTTAATGCTTCTGCCAGCCAGCAAGGATTTGGGCAATTAGTTTATTAATGTGTTTATGTAAACAAAGAGAAAAAAAGTTGGGGAAAGTCTCATCCATTTCTCTCTACCAAACTTATTGAGCATCATCAAACTGAGAAAATGCAAATCTAAAAAACTTTAAAACCCAACAAAGCCCCAGGCAGCCCCAGCACCCTGACAAGCAGAACTGGTGATCCCATCAGATATACAGGGCTGAGCAGAGTGGTGTCTTACCACAGTCATGAGGAATGGGCAAAACGGTCCCTTCCAACCTCAAAAATCTATGGAACCTCAAGCAGAAAGCTACCATATCACTTATAGTCTATTATTATGTATCCCTGACTCAGGACAAGGAATATCTAATTATCCTAATTGCTTCTGCTTTGGGAATGGGCCCTTTACACTTGGATAAAGGGGCCTATAAACAACAACATTTCTGCCTGCTCAGGCTGCGGGTCAGGTTTTATATGCTCTGAGAAGATTAACTTTATTCTTAGTGCAGAATTTAATTACAGGAAGCGATTAGCCAAGTGCTCCCAGTCAATACAGACGCAGTACGAGCTGTGTGGGAGTGGGTACCTTTGCTCCTGCGCAGAAAGTCCAGGAACAGTGACAATATTGCAAAGCCATTCGGGTTTTAAGTGACACCAGCCAGACCTGGATCTCCACAGGCCAATTACAACATGCTGATTTAAGCAACATTCAGCAGGGCTGGGAAGGGGGAAACCAATAAAAAGACAGCAGGAGACTGAAACTCCATTTTAAAATGCGGGAATACATCAGTTTATGGGCTTGTTTTCTAATTGCAACACTGCAAAAATCAATACCTTTTGAAAAGTGAAAGAAACACACACAGGAAACTGCTTGCAAACTCTGCTAGTCAGAAAACAGCGCTTGCTGAGAAGTGTATTGTTTTCTCTGTCTTTTGGAGGACAGGACAAAAGAATGCCTCGAATACTTCCCAACCCCTGTAACCCTTTCCACTACATGTTAATAACTGCAGCTATTCACTAAGCAAGAAAAAGCCTGTAATTAAATATACCTAAAATAGCCTTCCAGCCTCCAAATAGCACTGCCAAGGACTAACAAAGGCTAAATCTGACAACCCAGCCAAGCTGCCTGTTAGCACGCTCACACGGGAGGCAGCCGGGCGCGATGGTGGAAACGCGCTGCTGCGTACACTGAGCACCCGATGGGGGAGAACTCGCACGGGTGATATCGTGGTGTATTTTTCTACTGCTAATTACCACTCACCCCTCTTCCCAGGCCTGCATGTGTACTGAGAAGGTACTGCTGGGCCCACTAGTCATAAGACCACCAGCCCAGCAGCTACTGCCCTGAGCCTGACACACAGGGTTTCTGGGGGGGTAGTTTCATTTGAAGGCCTGAGACGGCATATGCAGAGGAAAAAAGCCTTTTTCTGGCAAACCCTAGTCCTCTGATTTCATCACCTCATCAATAACTTTGCACATTGTCAGAAACAGATGGCAAGGAAAGAAAGAGGTTTGGTGAGGCAGCAGCTCTCAGGAGATCAAGAACAAAGTGCCTCCCAAGTCTGGAATTCAGCTGTACCTCAAACCAGGGCACAGCTCCTCCCTGGAGCTAGGAAAATCATTCCCAGCCAGGGAAGTGAAAACCACATATTCCTCAGCCTGGCTGCACCATTACTGTGGGACAATGCACTGCAAAGTAGAGCTGGTACTGCAGTGCCCCTGTTTGGAGAGGAGCACTGGCACTGGCCACGCTCACTGCTGTGGTCACTCCCCAAGGCCAAGCCACGGCCTATAAACACACTGAAGAAGTCGGGCAAGATGCTTTGCCCACCCCCAGCAAATGCTGAGACAGGGCAAGACATCTGGCCTGGACAGACACTTCCTGCACATGGGAACACGAGCATCCCTGCGGAGATGCGTCCCTCCAGAAAGCACAAGGAGCAGTAAAATGAATCTAAAAACAGCCTCACAGGTTCCTTTCTCAAGAGAAAACAGAGCTTTCTTAATTAAAGAAACAAAGCCTTTAAGAATAAGACTCCAAAGCCCCTCTGGTTCCCCAGGCTGTGTGGGTCTCTGGCAAAGGGAAACACACCAGACATGAGCACAATTTGGAGCAATTTCTGGCAGTTCTGTGCAGAATCTTTCCTCCTGCCTCTGAAGGAGGGCTCTGGCTCACCCTGCACCACTCTCCTGCTGCTCCCGTATCAGCAGGTCCATGGCTAGACCCACCCACTTGCCCCATGAGAAGTTGGGGAGCTGGGAAGGGGCAGGGGTGAGTGAAGGAAAAAGGCACGAGTCATGACTCCAAGCCCAGCAAGAAGGTTCACTAGAGGCAGTGACAAGTGCATGTGTGTGTGCGTGTGCAGCCAAGTACACAGATATGCACAGTAGCGAGTGGAGACACAACTAACTGCCCACAGCCACATGGGCTTTTCGATTCACAACTGCTCATCCCTTGAGAAAAGGGGTCCCCAAAATGCTTGTGAACATTCCTCTGCCCTTCTGCCTCCTTCTACAGGCAGAACACTCCATCAGAAAGGAGGAGATGGCTTCTGCCTGAGAGAGAACCTTGGTCCAAAGAGGGCACCTTGCACTGTGGCTGGTTTTGGCTGTTCAAGGAGATTGTAGGATAGGTGGTAAGTCAAAGGCCTCAAAAGACAACATCCTTCTGCAACACAGATGTGTAGAACCACAGTCCTGCCATCCCAGTCCTGTAAACCACAGGGGACATTGGGACCACACAGCCAGAGATGTCAGGGACGGGATCTCACAACTGTATTTAACAGATAAAGCACCTTGGCTGTGTCCATAATCAGCCAGGGCAAGGGAACATGCAGGTTGGGATCTACAGGCCAGGACACTCCCGGGCAACATTCACATGGAAACTGACGGCAGCATTTGGCACCGAGAGCCTAACTTAGAGCAAGGCTAATTGTATTAAGGACCACACAGTGTATTGCTTTATTTGTAATGAGTTTTAGGCTTCAGAAGCTGAGAATCCCATCTGCAAGAACAGACTGTTGCAGGATTCATCTATTAATAACCACTGGTACACACTTCCAGCTGAGGGACACAAGGAGGGAGGAGACAACCAGATGGAGATGATGCATTAGGGTGACACAAAGCCAAAAAAAGGATGATCCACTTCCCCACATCCTCACACACATCTCAGGCTTACAGCAGGGAGCAAATGAAGTGTCACATGTGATTAACTCATAAACATCTTAATTAGAAAGTTCTTACATTAGATCAAATGTCCAAACATGATAAGACTTCAATGTCCTCCCCAGAGCCCCGTGCAGATGAGGTAACACTGCAGACTTCAGCTCCAGCTTCAAAGCAAGATTCATGCCCAGCCCAGCACTGCACTAATGGGCAAGAATCAACAAATACATCTGTAAGATCCTGTTCATAAAGTGCTTTGAGACCTGCTAGTGAAGGTGTGCCAGATGAGAACCAAGACCTACTATTCTCCCTTCCATGCTACACCCAGATCAAATTCTCAAGTGCCTGACTCAGGCTGACCTCCAAACCAGCCTGTCAGCAGAAACTGTTGCCACTGATAGGCACTGCAACCATGGGGAACTCTGACCATCTCAAGATCCATGAGAGACATGGATCTGGCTCTGCTGTCACCAGAAACAGCCCCAGCTACAAGGTAATCTGCACAGCATCATCTTCACAATCTTGGGTGAACTCGACCACTTAGTGCCACAAGTACTGACCTCTGGCTTTGTTTTTATGACCAGGGTTTTTCTGCCTGATAACTTCCATTGCTGGAAAAAGCTGAATACCCTGTCACAGCTGGAGATGCTCTGTCAGTAACACTCGCTGCTGCACTTTGCAGGAGTCCTGATGAAAAATGTCACATCGAGTTGCCACATGACAGTATGAAACAGGATCCACAGCCAAAGCACTCTGCTGGAGGAGAGCTTGGACTGAGCTCTACAGGAGCAGAGGGGCTTCCATCAGATACCTCCAGGGTGCCAGCAGCATGACAGCCCATCAGCACTGGGTTCTCTCCATCACTGCAACACACTTGCTAGCAACAGTCCAGAGGCTCCCCACAGCGATTGTGCCTCCAGCCCCTCTGCCCATCCCCCTGGGCTGCTTTCCACTCAACGCAAAGAGCACAGCAGAAGCACAGCTCACAGCTCAGAGCACTGCTGAGCAAAGCCAGCAAAGCACATGGGACTCACAGGCATCACCAGGGACAGGCAGGGCCCCATCACTGCAGGACTCCAGCCACGATCTACAGACAGAAACCATGCTGGGTCTGGCAGCTGCACGAACCCCCAGACCAGAGCCCTCACCTAAGACCAGGGTGGAGAAACACCATCACCAAAACTCAGCCAAAACTCAATAGCTTGTCACTGCTGAGAGAGGTGCGGGTCCCTGTTTGCTCTGATGACAGAGCAACTCTGTGGAAGGAAACTGCTACAGAGACGCTTGCAAAGATTCTGATGGGCTTCTGCCAAGAAATCAGGCAAACAACCGGAGTACCCCTGGATCCCTGCATGACTCGTATCCTCCAGCTGAGAGTGTTACCCGAACAGATCTTCCCAAGCAGAGGCAATCACAAGCAGACATCTGGCACACCACTCCTGCTAGCCAGAAATTTTCAATGGGGAACCAGTTACAAAGCAACACTGCTCATGCTGTTATTATAATTAAGAATCTGTCAGCCTGCTGAAACGAAGGCCAAGTTTATTTAGGGATTGTGAGGGAGGGCTCTCCAAAACAGCCTCTCTAATTCTCTCTCTTCCATTCCCCAGATCCCCCAGAGATCCATGTTTCCATGGACAACTTGCCAACTGAGGTTGGAGCAACCTCCACCTCTGCTGACATCTAACCTCCAGCAGCAGACCCCATCTCCTGCTCTGAAACAGCAAGTGCAAGGGTCCTCCTAACCAATATAGAGGTTTCCAGTGGAACTAGGAACAGCAGGCATGTGTCCCATCGGCAGGCTGGTATAGGTGGGTGAGCTGTCACTGGTGCTCCTCCTGCCTCAAGGGGCAATGCCATGCACTCCACCTTTAGGACAGTACCTCAGGGATCTACAGAGTGGGACCCCATGGAAGCAAAGCTTGTTTTCTTGCAGGCAATTTCATGCTGGCTGAACAGCCTCACACCTGCACATCTGGACACCGCAGGTCTCCAGACACCTTTCACAGGGCTCCAGTGCCCTGGCCCGCCACACATGAGATGGGCACTCTTCCCGGCAGTAGGTTTGTGCAGGAGCTGCACCACAAACATGTGAAAGCAAACACTTGGTGTTGTGCACTGTGTGCCTGTGCGAGTTTGATGGGTAGGAGCCAGGTGTTAAACAAGCTATAGCCCCCCCAACACTGGTCAGCATCTGGCACCGCCAGTCTGAGCTCTGTGGTGAGACAGACTCAAGGGCTGGTGCCCCTGCGCTCCCTGACCTCATCCCCTTCTCACTCGGTAAAACTGACTCAGCCTGCAAGGGGAGTGATCTGTCACCCCTGCTCTCCAGCTGCAGCTGCTGTGAGGCTGGTGCAGGAATGGGCAGTCAGGCACTGGCACGTGCTGTTTGGTCAATGCCTGCACTCCTCAGAGAAGCTGCTGTTCATCAGGGTCCAACCGCCCCGCCATTACTCACAGAGCTAACAAAGGGAATGCAAGGAAATGCCAGATAACTCAGCACCGAGGCTGCACTGTTCATTTCAGGGCTGCCTGGTGACACAGCAGCACATGGGCAGGGGCCCAAGCGCTGCCCCCAGCTCTGCCAAGGCAGCCAGGGGCAGCACCACCACTGTAACACAGCTGCAGCCAACCAGGGGACACCCAGAACACCCAGCACTGGGCACAGAACGCCAGTCTGGAGCTGGCTGGCTGTCACTGTGGACTGCTGTGGTACAGCATTGCTCCATCCCTGACAGCAGCCAGGGTGCCAGGGCAGGGTGAGGGCAGGGCAGGACCCCAAGGGCACTGACTGTGGAGCCACACCAGCTCATGTCACACATCAAATCACAACTGAGACACGTCTCTCTTGCAATCAGTTTGCCATCAGCTGATGAGGACTCAGATATCAAGAATGAAAACACCAAGACAAAAGTCAAAAAACCCACTGGTCTTCCAAAGTCTACAAAACCTTGAAAGTGAGCACATTCAGGGAGCCCTGCTTGTGTGGCTGAGTTGGGCTGGGTTCACTGGAAGCCACAGCTGAACCAGAAGCCGTTTCAGAGTCCGGGGCTTCTCCCACTGTTGTACGTCTCAGTGAGCTCGTTATCAGCATTTGGAGAGGTTCGACTTTGATACCCCTTGCACTAAAATGAGTTGCAGATCAAACCAGGCAGTCAAGAGAATTTTTAAATTAAACTACAAAATTATTTAAAATCCCCTTTGAGGACATTATCACAGGGTTAACACCCACTCTTGGCTTCAGATAATACAGCAGCAATAAATGGTAATGTGCTCTATGAAACATGATTTATTTTTGCTGAGCAGGCTTGGCATTATAAATCTCAGCACTCTTAACATTTAAAGTTGTTATTCCAATGACAAAATAGACATGAGGGAGATAACAGTCTTTAGCTCCATTAATGTTTTATTGTTGTTCAGAGAATATGGATATGGACTGATCCAAGCATAGGAAAATCACAGCAATTTGTTTGCATATTGGGGAAGCTGAGATAATGGTTGTGTTTTACGACCGCACCAGGGAATCAGCTGAAATGCAGGACAGAGCAGATCAAAATGAGGGATTAATCAGCTACGTTGGTGTCTAGTTTCTATTCTGGTTACTGTTCCATTCCCAGGATATCCTTTGCATGACATTAGAAGAGACAGCCCCTGCGCGTGGCCGAACAGCTGACCCGTGGCACCCGAGAAAGTGAGGAAACAGGCTTTAAAGGAAACAAAAAGGCTGCACAACAGTTCTGTGCAATGCAGACAAACAGCACTGCCATGGAGGCAGGATCCTTCTGGATATTCAGCTGCCTGGAAGTGACTCTCTGCTCTCCCTGAGCCCCACTGTCCAGGCCCCTGCAGCCTCCTGTGGTGTCACAACACAGAGCTCCTGACCCGTCTGGCATTTTAACTCCTTCGCAAGGTACACATCACACCTCAGAGTACCACAACACCCTCTAAGCTGAACCTGAAACAGTGAGCTGGAGCTACAGCGATGGCTTTGCTGCTGGAGGCTTAAGCAGATAAAGGCTGAAAACCAAAACAACAGAAACCCCACACAAACCACACAGCCACCTTCCCCATCCCGGGATCCCCTGGGCCAGAGAGAGTGACCCTTTCCCCTCAAGAAGTCAGGCTCATAATGCATCGGGGAAAAACAACAACCAGTGCTGGAACTGCCCTCAATGAAGACATTGACTCCAACAGCTCAATCACACCTTTACTGGGAGGATGGCAGGGAGGTGAGCTGGGGACAGCATTCCTGACAGCGTACGAACAACACACCAGTGTCCACACATCTGGCCTCCAGTGCCCAAGCGCTGGGGCAGGTGGCCACGGTGGCATGTGACCCTTTCCCAGAGCGCTGGGGTCAGGCTTAGGCCAGTTCCGAGTTCACTGTGCCTCAACTGCCCCTCTCCAGGGCAGGGCAATTGCCAGCTGCCCAGCTCATGGGGATTTTGGGAGGGCTGCGAAGAGCTCAGCTGCCACTGCCCAGGGCTGCCAGGTGCCCGGGAGTCACGGCAGCTCTGCACAGGGATGCTGAGAGGAGAAGTCTGCGGGTCTTTCGGTATTTATCCACCAGCTCCAGGCACACCGGCCTGAGGTGCAGCAGCTCCACCGACACTGGCTGCCCGGACCCCTGGTAGGTGCTCACACGGCACTGCCCGGGCTCTCCCTGCGGTGCCCGAGCCCCGGGGGTGCTCACACGGCACTGCCCGGGCTCTCCCTGCGGTGCCCGAGCCCCGTGCCAACCCTGCGTGCAGCTGGGGCTTTGTGCCGGCTCAGCACATCGGGAGGGAGCGCTGCCAGCTCCCGGCCGCAGCCGCACAGCCGAGATGGGGAGGAGCAGGGAGGAAGCAGCCGCTATTTTTAAGCTGCCTGATCAGCATCGCGCCCGGTCAACACGCCTCTGCTCCACTACATGTGCCGGCTCAGCGGGCCTCACCTCTGCTCCAGCCGACACGCATCTCACAGCAGGTACGGCAGGCACCAACTCACACCAGCAGCATTTCCAGTGACCCAGCAGCTGAGACTTATATTCTCAAAGGATTTTTTCCACAAGCATTTATTCCCCTAGCCAGTCACTAACAAGCAAGTCTGGACTCAATGATCTTGGAGGTCTTTTTCAACCTTAATGATCGTATGATTCTATGATTCTAAGCCTGCTGGCAGGGGTGCACCTCTGCTCCAGCTTGCAGAGTTAGGGAATGCTGATGATTACCTATCTGCCAGCATTAAGCCCTTCCACCTACTGACCTTCCAGGCACCAGATCTCACCAGCTCTTTTGGAGGGAGGCATGAGGGGTTTGGCAGAGCCCTGCAGACTCCTGTTCCCACCAGCAGCCACAGGGGCAATTTGCTGGGTCAGATTAGGAGCACATCCAGCCCAGCATCCTGTCTCCAACAGACAACAGGCGATACACACAAACAGGGCAATCATGCAACGCTTCCACTAATATTCTCCTACCCTCTGCAATGCTCAGCTCAGGGGACTCCTGAACCAGAGGTGGTCTCTCTGCTTTTAGTCAATCTCGACCACTTCACCATCCCATTTTGAAACCTGAGGATGGGGCTGTCCTGGCTGGCACCCCAATGATCACCCTGCAAGCACCACAGCATACCCCAGGGTCCTGGGCTTGAGGGAAAGACCAGTGCTGGGTTCTGACCTGCTGCAGCTGGTCCTCAGAACACAGGGACCCCACAGCAACAGGGACTGGGGTACCTCTGGGTTGTAAGGCCAGACCCCTCCACGTTGCTGTTGGTGCCTGCTGGGAGTGACCCAGCTTTCCCCATCATTGGAGAGGGAGCAGCTTGGTTCTTGCACAGAGTTGAGGAGACAGAGACAGATGCAAGCCATCACCAGTGACCAGGCACCCTCCTCACAGTCCATCTGCACTGGGCCAGTTGCATCATTACCTGCTCCCAGTCCTCTCAGTAATCTCTAGATTACAGAGTCCCTAGGCACATCTATTCTCTCATTAATCTGTAGATTAAAGTATCCTCAAATCGGCTTTGACGTAGAGCAGTGCAAACAGTTGAGTTATGCTGTGCTTCTGCAGCGACCCCGTATTAGGCAGAAGGAGACAAGTCTGTGGGTCCTTCCCACCTGGGGGGAGCACAGGCTCAGGAAGAGGAAGGGACATCTATACACAGTACATGTGCATAAACAAAAAGCAGAAAGGAGGGACTGTGTTTTGTAACCAAAGTACTTATGTGATAAAACAACTTCACAGAGGTTCCCGGATTAATTAAATCTCAATCCAGATGATCTCCAAACAGCAACTTGCATTGTTTGTGACAACAGAAACACCTGACAGCTCTTGCCTTAACCCAGCACTGGGAAATGTTTCACTTGTCGCTCTCCTGGAGACTACACACAGATTTTTTAAAAAGCAACCACCGTACCACAGAGAGCTCGAGGCAAACTTCCCGGGCATCAGGGCAGAGAGGCACTGGCATCAGGGCCCCTTCCTGCAGCATGATGGTAGGGCAGGGATACAGGCAGGATGGGAATGACAGAGGGTTACAAAAGGAGTAACAAGATTAAACCAGGAAAAGGAAATAAAGGCTTAGTGATAGATTTCTCAACAGCAAAACCTATTCAGTTTGGGAAACACTCCCCCAGGAGATTAAAGACTTGCAGGGGCATTAGCCAGAGCCGGGAAAGGGTGCAGGGAGCAGCCATGCAGTGGCCCAGGAGTGGCTGTAAGGTGTCATGACTGTCCTGCCCAGCAGGAGGGCACGGCACATCTCCAAGGCCATGCAGCCCCAGCAGGGTCAGCCCCATGCCTGCAGGGGAGAAGGTCCCTTGGCAGAGCCATTGGGAAACAGGGACGTCCCTCAGGGGGTGCCAGGATGGCCCCCATAGTGGCCCCACACCATGGCCATGGGGCATGAGTTCTCCCAAGGGTCCTTCTCCAACAGCACAACCACCTGGCCACAGCCACCTCCCCATGAAGCCCAGGGAAGACCACTACTCCTCCTCCCAGTGCCATGTTGGAAATCGTGGGTGCCAGGGCTGGACCACGCCTGTGCCACCCACAGCATTGCTGGGCCTGGGACATTTGCACTGTGTTAATGGCCAAAGCACACACCCCAAAATGCACACCCCACTCAGAAATTCCTGCCAGTGCCTCCCCAGAACAGGTCCCTGGGGCTGCAGGGCACCCATCACGCCCTGGAAGAGTTCCTGTCTGTTGCATCACGCCGCCAGGAAGGGCTATGTCTCAGTGTCTCCACGTTTTCATGTGAAAGGGTGACTCCACCGTGGCTGTTGTGGGGCCAAGGCCTGTGGGCTCTCCACACCAAGCCCAGGACATCTGGCAACATCAGAAGGGAGCAGGGACAGAGCTGGAGAGGTGAATTCCATCCCAACAGCCAGGTGCCTGCGAGAAGATGGGCTGTGCTCCTGGCTGAGCTCACAGATGGGGGACAGGACAGGCAGTGCCAGCCTGGCCCTGGCCCACCCAGCCCTGCCACCAGAACCCCCTGCCCCAGGAGGGAGCCGTGACCCCCAGGCCAGCCTGGTGCTCAGCATCCCTCCTTTGTCAGAGGATACCTGCAACAGGGCAGATGTGCACAGACATGGAAGACCAATATGAGGCACTGTCCCAGTGGGGTGAACCACGACTGAACTCCTGTCCCACCTGAACCTGCTGAGCACACAGGCTGGGTAGGGCTCAGGGCAGGGCTCATGGAAAGGGTCATTCATGTAATTCCTCTCTGGTTTGGAGGTATTTACCCAACTGTCAGCCGCTGCAAGAACTCGGAGACATGCCAGATGAACAGCACTGCTGCACAAAACAGGTGATACCCACAGCCTGAAGCCTAAAGGAGATGGGCATTTTGGGTCCAGCTGCTGAAATGGGCCAGCTTGGGGCAGGGGGCATGAAGGACCCTTAAGGCCACATCTCCAGCAAGCACATCTAGAAGTGGAAGCTGCTCCAATGGTTGTTTGTATTCAAATGTCCCAATTTGTCCTACTTTTGGCTGGGCACTCAGCAGAATTGCCAATGAAGATAAATTTAGGCAAAACAAGAACACACCAAGCATATTTTCTGGACATTTTTCATGTGATATCTGCCGATCTGCAGCAGTGCTGTGAGATCTGAGATGGCATTGCCCTGGAACCTGCTCACCCTGTGCCTGGCAAACCTTGTGACACGGCTGGGGATGTGGGCTGCACCTCAGCACCTCCCTGGCAACGAATCGAATTAGCACAAGGGCCTCGTTTCTTCTCAGCAATACTCTGAGCTACACAAGAACAAGGCATTCAAATGTGCACTTGTGAAATACCGTCCTCACCCCACATTTGCATGAAAATACCAGACCTATTTAAGTGACAACAACACTTCACTAAAGCAAATTACATAACCCGGCTATTTCCCTCAGCTGACACACCAGAGACACCTTCATTTCCAAAGCAGGTCTGCACTTGCTACACAGCATTTGGAAGGATTTTCTTCTTTTTTTACCAGATACCACAGCGTTTTAGGCATATGCTGCTTTCACATGTAGAAAAAATAAAACTGAATTATCAAATTTTTTATCTTAGCAGGATCTATCATTTCAAAGTGCACGCAGCCTCCCTCTAGCAGAACCACTGCACAGAGAGTCAGGATTCCTATACAGCACGAAGTGAAGAAAAACTCCCAGCTGATACACAGCCATTAAATCCTCTCTGGTACTTCCCCTGCCCTGACATGCAGCAGGGATCACACCGGCTGATTCGGTCATCTACTGCACAAATGCCTCTGACTGTTTCATTTCTACGGAGAGGATTGCTATGGTTCACTAGTACGACGCACAAGGTTCTTCTGAAAATGCCAGCATATAGCCACAGATTACAGACAGACTGGATCTTGTCACTGAAAATTCCCAGCCTTCCCAGCGTCACGGGCAGAAATCACTGCAGGCTCATCTCAACCCTCCACCCTTCCCAACCAGGAAACCTGAGTTCTCAGCTGGTCACAACAAGGTAGCTATAGCCCCATTTTTCATTTGCTGGCTGTTGCAGCTGCCTTTTAGAATGCAGCAACAGCAAATTCATCCTCCAGAGAGCACAGCACATGGTGATGCGAGCCAGACAACTGGAAGGTATGGGAGCTCAGCTTCATCCTGGCCACAGCACCCTCCTGGAAGCACTGGCTTGCACCACCCCTCTCAGCAGAAACATCCCGTCAGTGTGGTGTGGCCTCCACAGGTCCATCACTCAGCCCCAGGGCAGGTCTGTCCACTCCCCAGCCCCACAGTGCACCCAGCACCTGGCCCCACAGCAAGTCCTCCTGGACCCCAGGCCCACAGTGTGAAACACCCAAAGAGAGCAGCAGAGCCAGGGATGCCCCAGGACAACACCTCCCCAGCACCTGCGAACTGCCACGCCGAGCACTCGCATTCCAGCTACACACAAGCAACATGAACAACCATTTTCTGTGGCTCACCAGGTATCCAAAGCTTTCTATTACTATATCAAGGCAAAGATTTCCCACTAGATAAACACTCCTTTAGCCATGTGACAAAATTCCCAAAGCCTGGCTTCCTCTAAGTCTCATGAGGATGACACAGTAAGGGAAAGCCTCTTTGGCTACTAATTAAGCTATGAATAAGCCTGCTCAGACTCTGGTATGGAGTCTGGTTTTTGAAGCCTCATTGAAGGTGTCAGTGCTACCAGAAGGGGTGGGGGGTTTGGTTTTGCTTTACATCAGCTGCAGTTTCTTCCTGAAGTGAGAGAGCAAAGGGAGGTCGTGACAGAGCTGATGTGAAGTTGACAGCTCTTCAGCTACCAGGGAGGACAGCAGAGGCAACAGCAGCTCCATCCCCATCCCTCCTTCACTCCTCGCTTGTGGAGCTGCCTTTGTGGTGGCTGCAGCATCATGTGCAGGCTGAGCTCATGTTCTAATGCCTGAACCGAACATGGCCACACCATCTTCTCTGCTCTTGAGCCATTATGGGAAACCACTTTCAAATGCACCATAAGCCTCACCAGGGCTGTGACATTATCCATGTCCAACAGCCTTGGCATCTCCTTGCGTTTGCAACGCACCAGTCAGGATTCATACACCTTCGTGAAGTGGCTTGTAGTGAAAACAACCCCGAGACAACTGTTCCATTGACGAGACCTGCACCAGCGTTTTCCGTATTCCCGCACCTCACAGCGCGGCTTCAGCCACCTGCAGCACCGCGAACGCCCTCAGGGGCTGAGGAAGCCGATCTCGAACCGCGGCCGCCGCCCGCATCCCTCTGGCTCCGGCGAGCTCCGCATCCCTCCGGCCCCGCGGGCTCCGCTTCAGTGGGGAAGGGCTTGCGGAGGGGTCGGGACTCCCCTTTCTCCCGGAGCCGAAGGAGCGAAGCCGCAGGGGCTCCTGGAGGGGCCCGGCGGGGCTGGGGGCTCCGCAACAGGGCGGGAACGCGAGGCTCCGGCCGCCCCGGGGCGGGAGACGGGGGCGGCTGCGTCCCGAGCGCTGCTGCGGGCGGCTCTCGGCGCCCCGGCTCAGCCGCCCCCACTCCGCCGAGGGACCATCCCCGCCCAGGGGAGCCCACCCAGCGACACCCGGCGCTGCTGAGTCACCGAAGCGGCTTCGCCGCGCTCGCACCGACCCCCCGGGGCCGCCGCCGTGGGGCTGACCAGCCCGGCCCGGGGAAGCGGAGCCGGTCCC
>VZTE01001717.1:963638-983257 GCA_013397775.1 Eulacestoma nigropectus
TCCCCCATACGGCACCGACCGGCCCCGCGCGGGCGGGCGGAGCGCGGCGCAGCCCCAGCCCCAGCCCCAGCCCCAGCCCCAGCCCGAAGACGCTCCGAGACGCACCTGCCCCAGGGACCCTCCTGCCCGGGGATGCTCCCACCATGGGGGATGCTCCTGGGCAGGGACGCTCCCTCCTGCCTGGGGATGCTGCTGCTCGGGGACGCTCCCTCCTGCCCCGGGATGCTCCTGCCCGGGGATGCTCTCTCACCTGGTGACGCACCTGCCCCGGGGACACTCCTGCCCGGGGACTGCTCCTTCCTGCCCGGGGCGCCCCTGCCTCTGGTGGACACCCCTGGCCCTGGGGAAGCTCCTGCAGCCTTCAGGCAGACGGACTGCTGCTCCAAACACAAGATCCCAGCCGAGGGCTGACATCAGACCCTTTTTTGGCAGAGCCACAGCAGGTGAACGCTGGGTGTCTTGGGACAGGGGATGCAGTAAGGGTCACGGAGGTGTGTGCCCACGGGCAGTTGGCCCAGGCTCACCCTGTCTTGACTTTGAAGGGGGTAGGAATGCTCAGTGACTTATGACCATAAAGGGGGCAAGTTCCCTCAACTCCAGCACCTAAAGTTGGAAGGAAAACCCAACCGCAGTGTCAGGGCACAAGACATCCCCAGCCAGGTAGCAATGTGCGCACTGGGCAGCAGTGAGAGGACAGGCACTACTCCTCAGTCTCACACCTGACCCACAGTGTCCCCTCTGCCCCCCACTCCCCACTACTCAGAGAGCTGCTGAAGGGAAACAGGTGCACGGACACAGCTTGGGGTTTGACCCGGGCCTGCACCCCATAGCACCCCACGGCTCCATACTGCTGTCAAGACCCACCTTAGCACTGCCTTGGTTCACTCTGGACAAGAATATCATCGGTGCTGGGCACTGACTGGGGCCAGATGGGGAACTGGCACATGTGGGCACAGGCCCCACAGCACCTTTACGCTGTGTGCCCACCCACCCAGCACCCCTCGAGACCCCCGCACCATGGGGCTGGGGTCAGCTGGAGGAACCACAGAGCTCAGCGTGCCATGACACAAGAGCTGCTTGACAGTCCAGGGCCACATCAGCAGGGAGTGTAATTGTTACTGGAGGACGCAGAGGGAATGGACAAAGATGGTGGATAACATGGTAAATACAGTGGTGCGCTGCAGCTTGATTTCCTCTCCCAACTGTAGTATCATAACTAAAATCTCATTGGGAAGGTGCAAGATTTTACAGCCTGTATTATTATTATTATTATTATTATTATCTGCTGAGATTCACTGCCTGCTTGGGGGCTGCTTATTCTAGGGGAAGCACAGGAGAGAACACCTCTGAGCAAGAAGGCTCGAGGACTCCAGTATGTCCAGTATGTATGTCTTTTGGACAGCATGTTCCACACGTGTGCTGCACAACCACATCAGCACACCCCCCACACCACCGCACACCTTTTGGAGGAGTGTGCGGATACTGTCAGATGAGGGGCAAGAGAGAGGAAAAGCTTGTTCTACCCCTTGTGACCTTATGAGGAAAGGTGAATTCCCAGGCCAACAGCTGCCTGCCTCCCCAGGATGTTTTCTGACACGCTGTCACATAGAGGCTGATACAAGACATTGTAAAACTGCTGGAGAACTCCAGCACTTACTCCTATGCATATATAACTTCAGGATTTGTCAGTCAACCACATCACATCACAGGCCACTCATTAATACAGGGATTACTGATGTGACAAGCCAGAAGCATTCATCAGACAGGCATAAGCCCGTAGTCTCCATGCCCAAGCCTTCACTGAATTATCCTGGAATGTCAGTTACTTGCTCTAATCAGCAGGCACATGTTTAAGTCAAGAAATCACATTGTATTTGAGGCTGAGGTTGCTCTTGGCTGCAGTAGGGGAGAGTCACAGGTTAGTCTGAATTCACTCCCTGTGAGAAGGCACAGGACCTGGCCGTGGCACAGTGCAGAGATATGCTGACCAAAGCTCTCTTGCAGGCCAAAGAGAGCCACAGCACTAACATCATGCTTTAGAAATAATTTTTGTGTTGCTGGCAGCTCCTCATGCATGTGACAGCACAGGGGACCAGACCCCAGCACAGCACAGGACTTGGAACTGCTGCTGGCTCAGGGCAAGTCAGCTGACACCTCTGTCTGTGGTTTCCTGTCTCCCGAGGGAAGGACATGGACCTCCGGCAGGAAGAGAGAGATGGAAAAGAAAGGTTAAAACCGCATCACAACACTATCCCCAGGAACTGGGTTCCCTCTGTCTACAAGCTACATTCACCTGCAGGTGTCCTGTAAGAGGCAAGAGCAGCTTCAGACAAGAAAAATAAAGACAGATTTTGAATAAGCAGTTGTTACCATATCACCTCCTCCCATCACACCCCAGATGCCAAACCCCAGGTCAAAGGCAATGCCCAGCTGAGTAACAAGCCCCTGCAATGCCCACGAATATCATAAACACAATCAGTGACCTCCTTCCCTTCCTTTTCAGTATACACCGTCTTCCGAGTATTTTCATTTTAACAAGTGCCAAGTCCCTTCTCCTTTTTTAAGTAGCAAAAATTATTCCCTCATTATGCATGAATTATACTTACGTATTCCTAAGTCCTGCAAAGTGTTTCAACACACTGTATCATTTAAACACATCCAGAAGCCACCTGTTTGTTATGCAACACGCATAGGAGCTGCATCATGAAATCCATTTATTCTCAGCTTTTTAAAATCCAGGAACAAGCCTTTACAATAACTAAAAGCATTAGCTGTCCTAAGCAGGAATCCATTTGCAGATTAAATTCACCAAAGGTCAGCTTGTAGCTGTCACTGTTTCCCAAACCCCCAGGTGTTCACCATGTTCTGTACTTTGACATCTCCTGAAGAGCCAGGACACTTTCCACTCCAATGATTTTTGCTTCAATTAGAGAGGCTGAAGAGTTCCATGCTCAGGTTTCTGTGGGATCTAAACAGTGTGTGAAGAATAATTGAATCAAACTTCCAATTTTATGCTCAGGACAGAACTTCCTTCACAGCATTTATTTTAGCCTCCCATCCATGAGCAGTAAATCTATTTTCCTAATTACTGTTTTGGGTTAGAACAATACCCTCATCTTTTAACCATTAAATATAGATAACAAAATTTCTTTTAAACTTGTAAGAATTATTTCTGTTGGTTACCTGATTGTTAGCTCAGTGCCCTCAGTGGGGCACCAGCTCGCTGGACGGTGCTGGAGGTCAGCCTGTGTGGAGAAGCACTGGTGACAGCACATGCTCATGGCGCAGGGGACAGGGCTGGCAGTGAGAGCCCCAGGGTCCTGTGCTCTGCCTGCCACAGCTCTGTGAGCAGCACAGCGACTTGAAGCTGCGGGTAGACACTGCTGCCCCCCTCTCTGTCCCTTCCCGCGGGTGGAACATCCCCCTGTTCCAGGGTGGGACAGGGAACTGCTCCCTGGAAGCACGACATACTCTCACTGCAGCATCTTAGCTTTGTAGACTTACTAAACTATGGACCAACACAGGTGGTGGCCACCTCCACCTGCACTAACCAAGTCTGAGATGCTTTAATTGAAAGTCCATCTCTGCTAAGGAAGGGAAACCAGGGCTTTCATGACAACATCTCATATCAGAGCCAGCATCTTTGATCTGGGTGAAGGTCATGGCACGCAACTAGTACTCTGAGAAGGACAGCACTTAAAGCCCTTGTACAATTTCTCCCATCATGTCCAGTTCCCAATGTGCTCCAAGTCCTTCAGCTCACAGAGTCCAGTAGAGACAGCCCTTTAGCTTCACAAATCTGAAGAGCTAATTATGCAGCAAAAATGGGGTAATTATACTCCTATTCTCAACATACAATTGGTGTCAGCCACCTGGGCTGGTGGCTGGCTGGCCCATATTTAAGGGTCAGCCTCAAAGGGAAAAGGCTGTCTCAGGGCAGAGGCCCCCATGCTGCACACCCTGCAGAAACCCAGAGCTTCTCACCATCCCCCGTGCTAAACACATCCAGTGCCACAGGCATGGGTTCCAGGATGGCCAGAGACATAGACACCAGGTCAGGGATCCTGTTCTCCGGAGGACCACAGACAACTGAGTCCTTCACAGCCAGTTTATAAATATTGTGCCAGCAGTAGAGCTGAGCACCCAGAGAGACTGATGCTCCTCTCTTCCAGCCTAAGAAGCCTGGGCAAGGCTCAGGAAGGGCACCAGCTTGCACCAGCCAACAAAGACCATTCCCATCCAGCCATGAAGGGATATGCACGGAGGGTGAACCCTCTCTGGATGAACACCCTCATGGTCAACGCCTTGTGCAGGACCATCCCCTGTACCTGCAGACAGTGTGCTGGGCTGCTGCATGGTCCCCAGGGAATATCTACAACCCCCACCACATGTTAATATCCTCACTGAGCCCCTGTGCACCCTCTGCTGTGCTCTGGAGCCCTACCTTTGTGCTCCTGCAGCACAGCAAGAGCTGACTGTGATTTCACTGCACTAAGTCAATTCGTTTTTCATGTTTTCTCCTGTAAGTCATGTAAGCAAGCTGGGGAAGCCATAACCCACATCTGTGATGAAGTCCCAATCATATGAACCTTAATTAGCATGACTTGAGGAAGGCCAATAATTTACCAGATTAAACCAAGATCAAGAAAATTGGGAAGCCAGGTTGCATGCAGAGCCTCTTCTTCCCAAATGATGGAGAACAAGAGTCAGGACCTCAGGGCAGAAAAGGGAAGAATGAGTTCATTGAATGCAAAGCAGGTGAAGACTTCTGCCTCCCAAAGGTCAAATGATAAATTGATCTACTTGGCCTTGACCCCTGCCGTGCCGTTACAGGTGCTGGTACAAGCTGTACATGATTAACAGCGCGCCAGTAACGAGTACTGCCACACACCCAGCCTGGCTCAGGGAACAGCTGCTCCCCAAGGGCCTTCTCTCCTGCCTTCCATTAGACCAACCAGCTTCTGCTGCATTTTAGCAGCCCTTTCTTCAGAGGCAGTCTTTCCCTACTAAGCATTTTATGCCAGGCTTTAGAAAAGCCCAGACATCTTCCTGTTCATCAGATCTCTCCTATAATGCAACTGTGCAACAGCAACACAAACATGGTGCATGGTGCTTCCCGGAAAAACTTGCTATGAGTTATTTCTTATTCTACTCTACAGAACATCCAGCCATAACATACTTATTTCCTCTGTATTATTACTAAATTATACTATTGCTGAATACACTGCAGAACACATACAATACCCCAAGAATGGAATGAGGCACAGAATATTTCAGGAGGGTCTGAGACATCAATGTCTTTTAAAGGATACAGTCTGAACAGTTTGTCACATGTTCCTCACATCAGAGATATAATTAGCTTAAATACTTACACAGTAAATAGGATTTGCCACTTCTGAAGATTAAGGCCACATGCTACAGCACTGGAGCATCTGAACCAGGGTAGCACAGTTTACGCTAAGAAATAGGTTTTTACTTGAAAACTACTACTCTGAGCCATGCTGCAGGTGAGGCCTGTCCATGTTGGTGTTTTGTCTGCTCCTCTGGGTTTGGGTTTTACCTGGAGAAACAAACTCCACCACAGGTCACAGTGGAAGGTCAAAACTGACAGGCATTGATTGGGTATCTGAGAGTGAAACATATTGCAGGGCATGAGTGCAGGTGTCCTGGGGAGCACTGGACACAGAACACACAGTCCAGGTACAGGCACCACATCACACACACACCGGCTCACTGCCCTAAAGGGCTCACAGGCTGCTACAGCAAAATGTGATATGGGGGTTAAAGAGGATACAAGAGGACACTGGAACATTGTTCACGAGAGAACCATGAGAGGAAGTCTCAGGCTGAATTACTAAATCTGGTAAGCACAGAATGCAAAACTAAAGGCAGTATTTTGCTTCCTGAATTTTCCTGTTGATTTATTTTTGATTGGGGAAGGAAATCACTGTATTAATTTGACTATTTCCTATGGAAATACAGCTCTCAAAATGTTTTTAATTAGGTTAGGTCACCCTATGGGAGGGAACATGTGAACTCACACATGCATTTGCGGGGAACAGATACAACTGCTTGCCATCAGCTGGCTGCACACCTCAGCCCCTGCTCATGACCCACAGCCTGCACAGGCCAGGCCCTCCATATGGGCGCCAGGGCTGGGCAGGGGCCAGTGGGACCTGCCTTCCCCACACTGCGGCCCCTTTGTCGCTCCACTGCTTTAAAAATGTCAGTCACCAGGACAAAGGCAAAAACCAATTCCACAGAGCAAAGATGGCAATCACACACCACAGTAATTAAAAAAAAACCCAAAAACAAAAAAACCCCCATAACCTTTAAAACTATTAAACAATCAACAATTTGCAAACTGTTAATCCATCAGCTGATAGTCAGAAGAACCAACAAAAGAGAAACAGGGATCAGTCTGAGTACTGAAAAAGCGAACTTTGTCATGTAATGTATTTACACTGGACACTCAGATGCTTCCCCACATATCCCGGGATATTATGTGCGAGAATGACGATTTAGCATTTATTCTGTTAAATTAGCAATTAATATGCAATATTTAATATGGCCTCAAAGGTGGATTTTATTTGAAAGAATGTTCACCAATGAAACACCAACACATCCAGGTCACTGTGAATTGTATTTCCTAAACTGCAATTACTTCACAGCCTTCAGTTAATTGAATATGTCCCACATCAAAAAGTAATGAAATCATGTTATAAATTAAACTAGGGCTGCCTATGTCTTGCAATACAAACACAGTAAGTTTCAGAGCATTGGGAACCTGAGGCTGGGATTACTACCTTATAAAAATCATTCTGCTTGTCCTCAGATGTCACCCAGCAGCAGCAGAGTGAAGCACATACATATGTAGCCTGGCCAGCCTTGCAAAATGGAAAGCACAAAGGCTAATCAGTCAGAGTCAACTCTCCAAAGAAAAGGAAACAGTGTGTCTGGCAGAGCAGCACTTCTGACCTGCGCAGGGATTAGCTGAAGTTCCACAACTGTCAGAAGGACAGATGGTGACCCAAAATCAGCCTGGTGGGAAGTGCAAAATGGGGTACGGCAAAATACAGCTGCTGCTGCAATGCTGAGAGCTGGGGAACCAAGAGAGGCTGTCAGGAGTGATCAACTCGCCAACTGTTTCCACATTAACAGGAATTGGTCAGTTTTTAGTGGTACTTTACAAAGCAACAGCCAACGTGAGCGAAGGGCCTGCCCCAACAACCATGCCTCCCCTGGGGTGCCCTGGCAGATGGCAATGCCCTGTGACAAAAACCACATCTGGAACCCAGCAAAGCACTGGAGAGCCAGCCTGGCTCATGCATGCTTTGGTTAACCCAGAACATATTCTAAGCTTGAAACTATTCTGGTACTTTCGGGGGAAAATAACAAGAAGTCATCACAACATGCTCTGATTCACTCTGGTATCTACGGCCACAGGTCCCACGAGCATGACAGCACTGCCATGAGTGACTGCAGCCGTGGCACTGGGGGTGCACAGGAGCCTCCCGCGGGACCCGGGCAGGCCTGGGGAGCACTGGGGGGCTGCAGCCTGGGCTGGAGGCTGGCGGGGTGAGTCTGCACTGCTCTCCCCTCACGGCCACACTTGCCATTATGATATGATACAATACATTCCACCAGATCGTTCCACAAAACAAAGCCCCCAAGAAGGGAACGTTTCAGCTTAAATTGAGTTTGTGTTCAAAGCTCATAAGCATTGACAGAGGGTCAGAGAGTGTTACACTGATCCTCTTCAACATTTCTTATGTGCACACGGTCCTAAATTCACTCAGTTACACTACTCCTCTGTGACTCAGAGCCACAAACAGGGAGCGGCCAAGGACAGCAACTGGAGCAGCTCCAGCCCTGTGGCTCCGGCTCTGTCCCGCCCAGCCCTGCCCTCCACCTCACTCCAGCTCAGTCATTCGTTCTCTGTGAACACCTGAAATTCAGCATTCCAGTGTGACCCATCACTCCTGGGGCTGTGCCTCCTCCCCCATGGGTCCTCCAGGTGCCTCCAGCAAAAAACAGCAGCTTGGGAAAGGTGGCACTGGGGCTGGCCTGGGTCCCCATCCCTGGGAGGGCCCTGGGACCTGCTGGCTCCCTCCCAGGTAGCAAAGGGGCTGCTTCATCACAAAACAAAAATATACCTCCCTTTTGAAGTCCCAGTGAGAGGGCCAGGTGTGGCTTTGGGGAGCCCTGCCTGACACAGCCAGCCTCCCACTGCTTCCCAGGAGAACTGACCTCCTTTCTCCAGGCTCCTCTTCAGCCACGGAGCAGGGAGAGCTCCCAGGAACAGCCGTGGCCGCGGTGAGAGATTTCTCTTCTCTGTGGTGTGCAGTCTTCGTACTTGTTTACACTACTTCCCACTTCTGGAGATCCCCAGCAGGAAGGATGGGATGATAGCACCATACAACACTAGAAAGGGGCTGGAAGAATGCTGCACTGGCAGGATAAATATAGAGGATGGCCTAGGACATAGGCCAGGTCTAGGCTTTCCTTACACTGAGGGGAAACCAACCTCTAACAAAATATAAACCCAACTGTGCTACCAAAGAATCTTCATGAAGTACAGCTCAGGGAAGGGAAAAAAGAAAAACAAGAGACACCACGGGGAGCCTTAAAAGTTTGCCTGACTTCTCAGAATGCCAATGCTGTAAAACTAATATTTGTATGTCACTAATATTTACATATAATCTACCTCATGTCATTTGGAAAAATAAACCTAGAAAACTGTTAATTAATAAAAGATATCACGTCTTATTAACGTTCATATAGTAATTACAAAAATCACATATCCATCTGTTAAGCAGTCAGCAAACAAGACAAACGACTATGTTATGTTAAACAGATTATAAAATGCCTGGGGGAAGGAAATCTAATAGCCCCGACCCAGCCATGAATCAAGCAGCAGCACATGGGCTCCAGCACACACGAACACACACACATGCCTTTCCCACGGCCTTTTTCTGAATTACACATAACGACAACATCAGCAATGAGGTCACTATGACATTAGGCATAGAAGTCTACATTGAAATGTGATGATGTGATCATTAAGATTTTACTGTCCTTTAAAAAAAAATTACTTCCTAAAACAGACAACTACTCCCCCAAAGATGAGAGTGGAACAATATGCAAAGTAACATTAAATCCAACTGCCCCCGCAAACATGGGAATACAGCTACTTTAATCCAATTGAATAAACAAAACTGAATTAATCCCTGTTATGTTTGTGAGTGATTTCTGAACATTTAAAGGGAGAAACATCCGTGCACGGAGAGTAATTGATTCATTAGCATGAGCACTGTCAATCCATCCATGTGTTCTCTGGACACTCAGCACAGTCCATGGAATGCTGCACACCCATCCTTCACACCGTATATATGCAACTACTGGATGCCAGCTTGTAGCAGTCTCACCATGACTGCTCACATAGAACAAGTACTTGTGCTCATTAAAAAGAGGCATTTGAACAGTGTATTTCACATGAGGTCACACATCTTAGCAACTCCCTCCGCCACTCGGCAGCAACACACACGGTACTGCCACAAAAGGATATCCTGGGCAGAAGACTGAGCACCTCGCTCCCCTGCACAAACCACAGGCATTCCCCCAGCAGCTCTTGTCCCCCAGCTTGTCCCGAGCACTTCCCACTTAGCTCACTCAGCCCTTCCACTCCAATCTGCCATAACCTACGAGAAAGAGTCAGTTTTCATCCTGCTGACCGCAGAGTCTATTTTAGACCTATCCACCACCATCATACATGTCTTTTGCCAACGTGCTGTGGCAAAGAGGCTCCGGTGCTTCATTTTCCTGAGACCCAAATTTATGGGAACAGAATGTCAAAGGTGTAACAGCAAGGTTCCCCTCACTCTTGCCCTCCAAAAATGGATGTCAGAAAAATATGGGCATGACAGTCCATCAAAAACATTCTCCATGGCCTATGCAGACTCACACGTGACAATTCATCACTGTGATTTTTATGACTTTTAAGTTTCGACAACATGGAAGTCACATCAAGCACAGCAAACCTGCAGTATCTTTCCTCTCAAGGACAACTACCCTTGAGAAATTACAAACCCAGCACAAAAAGGAGAAGATTTCAGGGCAGCCCAAGCAGCAGGGGACTGTAATTCTGCAGGCAATGCCTTTGCTGTGCAGCTGTGCATGCGCTCACAGTCAGGACACAGAACCCTCAGAAGAAGATGGGGAACTGCTTGCCTCCAGGAAGGGCACAGGACACCCCTGGGGGCACACAACAGCCCTGGGCAGCTCCTGCTCACCCCACATGGGGCCAAGCCCTGCTTCTTGCTCTGCAACAGGCGTCCTCGGGCCTGAACCCCCTTGTGCACCAGGAATTCTCACTGCCATCCTTCATCTCCTGAAAATGAGCACCTCTCAGCAATTCTTGACTTTCTCCTCCCACAAGCTGCAGGGCTCCAGATCTTCAGGCTGGGAGCCCTCCTGGAGTCCCCACAGGGCCCCATCCTGGGGACACAGGCTGCCCCACCATGGGGAGCAATGGCCCGTGGCGGTGCTCATGCCTGTAGGGACACCACAGACAAGAACCATAGGAGGAACACAACTGCCTCTTGTTTCCCAAACACTTTTGCCCTTGCTCTTAGGCTGCTCCTGATTTTAATCAGCTGTATTATTTATTTTCTTCTTCCTAGAAGCCTAAGCCACTATTAGCTGAAACAGGCAAGTCAATTAGCCTCCTTCAACGGAACAACATCTGACTATCTGGCAGGGGGTCAAAAAATGCCCCTTGATGGTTTTTCTTCATGGTGGGTTTGTTGCCATCTGCTTGTGAGTTGATTTCTCTTTCATTTCAGCCGAGGAACATCAAATTTAAAGACAGAATCAAGGCAAAAATAAAAGGGAAGCCTTCTCATCAGCTCCTGCAATTTGAACACTTCAGTTTTGTTGTGAAATCTCCTCTTCAGGAGGGTTACTGAGAAACCAAATTAAAGAGACGTAACACCTGCATGCAGGCTTGTATTGACAGGGTCAGGACACGTGTGTCTGCCTTTTTGTATGGATGCCTGTGTGAAAATCCTATGCCTGACTCAACCATGGTTTTTCTTAATGTTATATTTTATAAGCTTGAACAAGTTCCTTGACCTTTCAGACCTAGAGACTTTATGCTTAGAACACCAGTGAGCAGTAACAGAGTGCTCAGGCCATGGCTGTACCACGCTGCCAGGATGGCCAAGTGCCCCTGTGCCCATGCATTCACAGCGCCACGTAAGCACCCTGTGCTACTTTAAATTCCTTCATGAATGTCACAGGAAGGGAAGACAAAGCATTCTACAAAAAATGTTCATTCAACAGAACTGAGCACTACACCCTCTGCTTGCTCAGGCTCAGTGACCTGATCACACCTGATTCCAGCAGATGCGGTGCCAGTGCCGACAGCAGTGATCTCCCCCTGGGCAGGAAGACAAAACACGGGCAGGAGCCAAACGGGTGGGTGCTCACCCCCAGGCTCTGCCAGAGCTCCCAGCCGCACTGCGTGGTGCCTCCTGAGAGGCACCTCCTTCAGGGACAACAAAAGGCATTAAAAGGCCACCAGAGCTGCTCAAGATTTAAGTACAAAGTGCGTCTACACCAGAGGAACCCAATCCTGAACACGGCCCCCTTTGCTGTTCCTTTTCTGTCCTCTCCTTGAGTTTCTGAGGTAATGCACAGCTCCCTTGCAGAAGTGTTGCGTGGATTCATTAGTTAATTTGCAAAAGGCCTTTTTGGAGCTATTTAGTGCTAAGTGCTGTCATTATACAGGTGGGCAAAGCATTTGGAATTGGCACAAGGGAAAGATCTGTGCTGGAGATCAGACACAGTGCAGTGAGAGAAGCAGGCTGGGATAGGCTGAGCTCCCACATGCAGCAACGATCCCAAAGGGATACACAGGTACAGACCAGAGTCCTGCAAGGGAGAGGAGCTGAGCACCCTCTGCAAACTGCACAGCAGGGAGGTCACAGTGCTCACCAGGGTTAACCATGGCTGTCAGTACTCCCATGGACCAGAGCAGCCCACAGCAGAAGTTACCTGTGGGTGTCAGTGGCGACTTCTACTGGAAGAAGGCTGGGCCAGGAGACCCAGGAGTCACATGTCTGTGACCAGCAGTGCACCCTACTGCTCGCAGCTACACGAGCTCTCATGCTCTCTGCTAAACCCACTGCAGCCATGATGGGGACTGGATGCACCATGGCCAGGTGCTGAGCACACCTGCCTGCATGCAGACCCTGCTCGGCAGCACCAGGGACCTGGTGCCCAGCATCTCTGGCACTGGCTCTGGACACAGAGCCCCCTCCCTCGGGATGAGACCACCCTTCCCCCCCAGAGGGCACAAGGAGGATGTCCCGGTCCATGTTCCCACAGAGCTGGTGCCTCTGAGACCCCCAAACCCAGAGCTGGAGCTGGCCAAGCAAGTGCCTGAAGCAATGGAGGAGAGCAGGTCTGATGGCCACTCGGACATGCACTTCATGCAGGGTCTTACAGCCCTATTTCCAGAAGAAACCAAGCCAAAAGTTGAGCTGTTGTGCAACGCTGCACAGAAAGGAAAATAGAAGCCAGCAGCATGGGAAACGTGCAGGGACAAAAACTGCTGATGAAGTCCACAGGAGCTGGTAAGAACTTACTAATGTAAGTGCTTAATTATACTGCTGAATGTGCATTGCCGAGACAAGAGGTGGCCCATGGCTGCGGCCAGCTGACTGCTCCCAGATCACACGCTGCAAGAGGAAACAGAGAAAACAGAGTGCTGAGCTGTATACTGGAAAATGTATTACTAAACGACATGAACTTGCATTTGAAAGGAACTGCTGATTGTGAATAAATCCACCATATGGCTTTACAAAGCTGAGAGTGTGTTTATTTCCCAAATATAGCCAGATCAGCCTCTGACAGCCTGGTTTTCTTTTATAATCCTTGTCAGAAAATTATTTAGAGTGTAGTATCCAACACTGTTTCTTGGGTGACTGGTGTAACACAAGGAGTTCAGAGTAAGAGCAGCGTCTCATGTACAGCAACTACACCTGCACAGCTCCACCACAACATCAACATATGTAAGGGATTTCAGAGACCTTTTTCGTGACCTTGTTCTAAAGCTGCCTGCAGAGAAAAAAAGGTTAAATCTCAGACTACTGGGTTTTTTAATGTTTTCATTGAGTCTCATGTGTGGCCCTGTGACCCTTCATGTGGTGACCTGTGACATTCCTGCGTGGGCTTGGTAGAGGTGGCACCCAAAACCCAAGGGGCTGCAGGTTGTCACTGGGTATTTCCCATCTGGTCTACCAAGCCAGTACAGCAGCTGAACACATCTCTGGGTCTGATCAGAGACACTGAACTGTGCCTGTGGCTGTGTCAAACGCAGCCCATGATGCTGGGGAAAACGGGCACCCTTGCCCCTGGCCTGGGCAGGAGAACGGTTTCAGCAATTCCACTGATACACAAAGCTGCCCGTGGCAGGGACAACAAATAGAGACAATTTCCCTGTTTTTTCTTATTGGTAGGTCATCCTGACCACACCACACTCACCATCCTGCCCTCCCCAAAAGTGCTTAAAATAACTCCATTTAAAGGCAGCCGCAGCCCGAGATCTGCTCTGAAGCTCAGCCCCCGCCAGCTGCTCTTCCCTCTCACTCTGAAGCATTTCCCTGCAACCTCCATCAGGTCCCTTCCGAGTGGGAGGGATGACAGAAGGCACCTTTGTGCTGATTTAAGCACTAACTAAATATAGACAGTAGGGGAACGCTGGGAAGCTACAGCTGAACCCATCTGTAGTGAGGAAAATACAGCCAAAGAATGGAAATATCTCCAGAGATATCTTATAAATGTGCTTATAATTCGGCTTATGCTTTTGTTGGAGCCGTTCGACATGGAAAATTGCAGGAAGTCTGAGCTCCAGGTAGCCTGTAGAGGCCGATGGTCACACAGGAATGGGATCAGCGTGGCAGAGGTGTGGGGAGCAGCATCCCGGCACAAACTGGGGGAGAAGAAAAATAATTTCCAAAATCCTCCAACGCCAGAACGGAACATTCACAACTAAAAGTATTTTTGATAAAAAAATCCCTCCGCGACACTTTTTGTCATTAAAGACGAGCGCTCGCCCCGCGGGTCAGCGCCGGTCGGGGCGGGCCGCGACGGGGCCACTCCGAGCATCCCCCAGAGAGATGCCAGAGCCGGAGGGAGCCCGACCCCCGCGGGGAGAGGCGAAAGGACAGAGCCGGAGCGGCCGGTGCTCCCAGCTTCCGGCGTGCACCGGGACGCGCCGCTGCCGCCTCCGCCGGTGGGGGGGCCCTGCCCGTGGGACCCTGCCCGCCGAGGCTGTCGCTGTCCGCGCAGCACCGGGGCGCTCACCGGCACCGGGACCCCCGAGGCACCGGGACCCCCCAGGCACCGGGACTCCCGCGGCACCGGGACTCCCACGGCACCGGGACCCCCGAGGCACCGGGACCCCCGCGGCAGCGACACCGACACCGCCCCCGCCCGGCAGCCGGCGGGAGCGCACCCGCGGGGCGGGGTCAGGGGCGCGGCCAGAAGCCGCTTGTTCCAGGTGTGTCTTCGAGCAGAACTTCTGAGTCCCTGCCCTGTCCAGCAGTGGCATCTCCCCGCAGGTGGAGTTTGCCTCCTGCAAACAAATAATATCTCGTTTGTTTTTTTAAGATAAAATCTGCATCTTTGAGGCCTGGAGACAAGGCTTCAGCACAGACCACACGCAATGCCCTCAAGGAGCTATTTAAGCAAACCACAAGCATCTCTCATGACCCACTCCTGACAGAGCTAATTGAGAGCCACCATTTCAACTGCATTTAATCAAAACTTTCAAGGCTCCAAACTCAGCAGAATCACCTCCTGCTCTATATTCAGCTCTACTCTCTATAATGAACTCTGTGGTCAGGAATTTTCCCTTTCTTGGCCAACCAGCACGAAGAGTATTGCTCAAGAGCAAAACCTAAAAGGACAGACTGGTCCCAGTTTACCCCACCCGTGATGTATGGCCCCATGAACCAGCCTGCAGAACACTCTGATTCCGGCTGATCACCCTTAAAGTCTGATCAAAGACAGCCCCAAGTTGTCCACACAAGTCCTGTGGCCTTGCCCACTGCCTACCATGAGGGAACACCCCAGCAATGCCCTCAGCAATGCTTACTCTCTCACTCAGTAGGGTCACAGGGGAACGTGAACATTAATTTGTTTAAAACAGCAGCTCAGTGTCACGCCCATGACTCAAGCCAAATTCAACCCCACTCTCTACCCAACAGCTTTGAGAGAACACAAATGAGGTCATGAGCCTGGGAAATAGGTGCAAAAAGCACAGAATTTTGAAATAATTAAAGCTGATCTCCATGTCAGGCCATGTCTGAGCCTAGGAGCTACCAGGATTTTTACTTTTTCCTCCTTTAAAAAACACCTATTTCAGCAGAGTTCTATCACTTCTGGCTGTAAACTTACAACAGTGTAAGATCATGTAAGGGATCACGGCCTCAATATAAAAATGTTTATACTATCAGAGCTCACTTACAGACACAAAGCACTTTTATGTGGCATTAAGAGGTTTACAAATGCCACTCAGAAGAATTTAAAAATTCCACCCTGAACTGATGTGAGCACAGTGTGAGCTCAGACCTCTGTTCCTGTTTATCTGGCTTTCGCACATGAGCTCCCAGCTCGCAGCCCAGTGTTCACATGGAGATGGGACCTGCTCGTACAAGGCGCAGCAGCAGACACAAAACTGTTATTTTTTGTAAAAGGCCTTGATATGGGCAGAGTAAGAAAAAGTGCAAGGGAAATGCAATCAGTGCAGCCAAGGAAAGGTATTTCCAGCTCCTGAGTCACCACAACAAAAATACAGGCACACTGATCATCCCCAATGGAGAAAACCGACCCGACCGCACCGCTGCCGAGGCTGAACACCAGCACCAGAGCCTGAGGCTGTGGGTTGGGCATCCCGCCATGTTCTGAGCAGCACCTCTGCCATGGGAGCTCCCCACCGTGTCCTGCCAGGCCACACTTCATCATGTCTCAAATTAAACAATGCACCTGCATCTCTCCTGTCCCCCTGCTGCAGCACATCACCTGCCTCACACCAGGCACTGCTACAGGAACAGGGCCATGCTCTGGGATTCCGCTCCCTCAGGCAAACAGGAATAAAAGAGAAGAAGTGGGTATCACAGAAACAAGGCCTTAAGCTCACTGGGAGAAGAAATAATTTCCACGCTGCTTCGGTTTGACACTATGCCTTGTATTTTGGACAGGGAATTAGCCCTTTTCCCCCTAGCCACAATCCAGTTCTCTGAAGCCACATAGAATTAACCTCATTTACTATTAGGAAATTAACTGACCAGGCAGCTGGACTCTTGCACATGGTGCATGTCCTGATAAGTAAGACCTGAAATTAGAGCCAGTCTGATGTTCTTCACTCAAAAGCAAGGGTTGATGTGGCATTCAGAATGAGAAACTGCAAAACAGCTAAATCAGGAGATGCTATTATTGCAGAAAGCTCAATCTTAACTCAGTGTTCTCCTCCATCGGCCTTACACTAATGGCCTCTCTTCATGAAATTACAGACTATTAATTACACCAAACCGTATTTGCACACTTTTGCAATCATACTGTACCTCTAATACACTCACCATCCTGTAAAATTAGGACTGCTGTAAACTTAATTTCTGTGGGTTTCCCTCCAGAGTCATAAGGACTTCCATGAAGCTCCCAGCTGCTGGGATTAACTCAGGTCGGAACCATTGGAATGACTCACCAGAAAAATAAACCCACTTGTGGTCAACACAGTAGGAACAAAACTTACAAGCTGGTGGTAATAGTCATCATAAAAAGAACGGTAAAGTCTCCAAACCAGAAAATTGACTATTTCAGGTTCACTCCAGGCAAATGATTTTGTGTGAGAGCTCTCCTGCACGTGGACTGAGGTTTGCTCTGTGACATGACTGAGAACAGTGGAGGAGCCTGTCGGCCACCAGCCAGCTGGTCCCTTCACCACTCCATCCCACTTACAAGCTGGTGTCAGGGACCAGGAGCTTTGAGGCACATTTTAAACAGTTTCCAAGCAGACCTTCCTTCATGTTGTTAATTGGCCTGTTCTACTGATCCCACTGAAACCTGACCACACTTTCTGTGGTTACCCATAGAGGAATCTGCTGTCTGGAGCGTATGAGGAAATAATTATTACTTTTTACATGCATCACTCAAAAATATTTCAAAGGCCAAAAGCTTAGCCTAGAGGTGCCCCTAAGGTAAAGAGCTTAGTTTTAAGGTGCCTCTGGCTGAGCTTTCATCTTAAAGGCCCCTACAAAGCTAACCCTCTAGTTTAAGGGCACCTTTGAGCTAAGCTTTAGTATCAGCTCTAACATAAGTGACTGGTTCAGAGCCTGGACACAAACTGAGAGATGTGGAAAACCAGAAAATTGTAAAAGGCTTCAGAGAAAACAAACAGAGAGTTACCTCCAGGCTACTGAAACACAGGCATTGCTCCATTCTTTGGAGCATTTGTGAGCCAGGGTACTATTATACAAATATTCTGGAAACTGTAACTCCCAAACAGGAAAACACACAGAGCTACCCAAAAGATGACAGAGGAGTTGCTGTGACTTATGAAGCAGCAGGGATCAGAATTCATCTGTGCTGCTCTCTTGCCATTCAGTGTGTAATTTGGAAGCTCATGTAATTTCTGAAGATGAAATATAAATTCTCTTTCTGTTTCAACTGCTGCAGGACAGACCTGGAGTGCTGGCGGGAGGCGAGCTCCCCACGGCCGGCCAAGCTCCCTCTGCCAGGCGAGCTCCGGCCGAGCTCGGCGCGGGCTCACGGCCGGGCGGCAGCGGTGGGCACCACGCCGGCACCCAGCCGACGGCCACCACTCGTCCTGGCGCCTCTCGGGACAACTCCGGAGGCTGTGCCCTCTCTCGGGGGATGCTGGAGGTCGAGGACAAGGACTTTGTGTCCCCAGCGGCAGGGCGGAGCGAGGCTGCACGGCGGGCCAGTGCTCACCCTCGCTGCGGACAGTCCCTGCCCTGTGTCTCGGCAGCTGCAGCCTAGGCAGAGCCTCGGCGCGGTGCCAGCCCTTCTTCAGAGGCCTTGAAAGAAACATTCATTGCCAAACACATGATATTTACCCTACTGGGGTTTTTAAAGCTATTTATTAAACTGCTTTTTCAGGCAGAAGGCAGCTCTTACCTTCTCTTCTTGGTTTTGTTAATGAGTTAGGGTGGAACAGGGTCCTTTAAACTCTCCAGACCTCAGTTTTACCCCAAGTTTATTATATGCATCTAATCATGGGCCTAAGAAAGAGTGCTGTTCAAGTTTCATTCTTTCTATAGTGTTTGCTATGGAGAAGAATGCATAATACACCGGTGTGACATTTTTTTAACTATTTTTTTTTTTCCTCAGTCCTGTCATATGACCTCCCTTAAAACCGCACACCGGTGTGCTTCTCCACTGAGTTACTTGTTCCCGTACAATAATCCAGAACCAACTTGGTCAGGATATTTTAAAGGACTGGGCTTTTGGACAAAGTCAACTTGAAAACAAAAAATCTTCAGAAAAATTCTCAAAGAAAGAACTTCAGAGTCAGTTATCTAATTGGATAATTTAATCTGCTTAGAACTTCAGAGAAACTAAAACAAAAAAGTTATACTGTCCGCTTGGATTGAACTACAGCAATCTGAGTAGCTGTAGTAACTTAGCCTGGAGTGTCATCAGTTGCTGCCAAGTGCTCCTTGCTTGCCCCTTCCACTCCACATCCTCAGCAACCAAACATCCCTCCAGTGTTTGCCTGGCTTTTCCTCTTCGATCAGGGTGATAATTCAGTCGTGTACATAGACTGATGGGTCTGCAGAAAACTGGGTGACAGGGTGGCGGTTTTCCTCAGTAACTGATTTTGTTTAGGGCAAATGAGGAAAACCGCTGTGGTTCCACACGGGGAGCAGCAGTGCCGGGAATGTAAATCCCATGGAGCTGTTTGGTACCTGCGGATGACCCGTAGACCTGTCCGACAGCTCCCACACCGCGTCACACGGGGATGAATGCGCAGGAATGGGCTCTCCGCTGCGAGAGTCCCACGGAAGTCTCCACAAACACAGTCCCACTGCTTTGCATTCCTACCCTGGAAGTGCGAAGTTGAAACACTGCTGAGAACATTTCCTTTTTCCCAAATTGCTGCAGAGCTGTTTCGCCAAGACCTGGAAACATGATCTGCTGGCGGCGGGAGAGGGGCAGGGTGGCCGGAGGCGGGCAGAGCATGGCAGGATTGTTCCATTTCCTCGGGAATAGCCGGATGCATTTAAGGCCACAGCTACAAACTACACGCACCTGGAGGCGTGCAGCACCATCACCGCAGCTCCCGCGCCGGTCCCGCGGCTCGGTGTTTACCGGCAGCCCCGCCAGTGCAAGGGAGGCACCGGCCGTGTCCGCCGGTCCCCCGCCCGCGGCCCCGCTCTCCCCGCGCCCCCCGCGCCCCGCGTACCTTCCGCGTGGCAGCTGGCGGAGCGGAGTGCGCCGTGCGGCCGGAAGAGGTACGGGAGGTACCGCGAGAAGCATTTCATCTTCCGCGCCGGACCGAGCTAAGACACTGACCGATCCCGGCGGGGAGG
>VZTE01001717.1:991501-1039813 GCA_013397775.1 Eulacestoma nigropectus
TGGTGCCGCCCGCGCCGGCGGCTGCTCGGTCCCGCCGCGGCCCCTGCCCTCCGCTCCCCCCAGGTAGGCGCCTCCCCGGTAACGCTCCCCGGACCGGGGTCTGATCCGCTGTCCCCGTGGCGGGGCTGGGCGGGGGGGGGAGGTCGCTCACTGCTGGCGGTGGCTCCGCCGCTGCCCGCAGCGTGCTTGGGCTGGGGGTCGCGCCGCCGGGGGCCTGGCTGCGGCGAGGAGAACCGCAGAAGACACCCATAGCTCCATAGGAGACGCCCAGTGTGCACTGATGGTCGAACTCAGGGCACCTGCGCTCGCCCTTCCCGAACGCCGTTGTGGCTGCGGGGGAGCTCAGGGTCATCGTTAGTTCCTCTGCGACCAAACCTCAGGGTGATGTCCCTCCGGGCTGTGTCACCGCCCAGTCCCAGCTCCTCCGCAGAGCCACAGCTTCCCCCCCAGCAGTGCTCCGGCAGTGCAGAGGTGGTGAGAGAAATGGTCAGTGAACCCTTGGAGGCAGCCGTCCCCTTCCAGGGTTTCGGCAGTCCCCATCAGGGATGACTCCAAAGGTCCGGCTGCTGCCCATCCTTCGGGTGGACCTGCAGCCCCCTCCCTCAGTCCCCCTGCGCTCCCGTCCCCCTCAGAGTCCCCCCTGCTGCTCGCGGTGCGAGTGCAAACCACGCAGGTGGCTGCATTCCTCTGTTTTGCTTTGGGTTTACATTCATCTGTTGGGACTAAGGCGTGCTGGCCATATGAGTTGTGCTGCGGGCTCCGGGGCTGGGAGCCGGGATTGCCCAGCAGCTGCCTTCACGCCGGTAAAGTTCCCGCTGTGACTGATAAGGCCCCGGGAGCGCTGCGGAGTGGAGCTGGTGCCACGCTGCTGATGGAACGAGGGTCCGACTGAGCATGATATTAGCGTGGAAGCACTAGTA
Organism: Eulacestoma nigropectus; assembly: GCA_013397775.1. Lineage (NCBI taxonomy): Eukaryota > Metazoa > Chordata > Aves > Passeriformes > Eulacestoma > Eulacestoma nigropectus. The sequence goes on from VZTE01001717.1 coordinate 992,422, forward strand.
GACTTGGCCCGAGGAAAAATAAGGATTTTAATAATTTTGTGACTTTGCAGCGTGAAACAATGAAAGATTTATCATTACCATACCCCGGCTACACTTTGTAAAGGTGCAAATCCTTGTAATTATTACTCAGGCTAGCTTAACTTCAAGGAGTATCTGCACTCCTTCCTCAGAGCTTGTATGTATTGATGTATTTTCAAAAATAAATATGGCTCCAAACTGCTGTGCAAGGAAGATTCCTTGGGAACCTGTGATATGGGTACCTGATTTATGGCTGTTTGTTTATGTTGCATCTGAAGGTCTGTTTTTCCTCTGAAGAGTAAGTTTTGGGGCTCAAAAGGAGGTACTCCTGTGGCTTTGTTTGAGACTGAAGGCTCGATCTGTTCCTTTCAGAAGCACTGATGGGAATCGTAAACATTTGCTGCTTCATTTGTTTTGTTGCTGGATCTTGTTTCAGTTCTGAGATGGGAAATTAAGATTTTATTTTGGTTAGCTGGAGAGAAGGAGCTGGGTGTGCTGGTGGGGTAACTCATAGTATCCCATGACAGACCCAGTTCGCAGTAATTCTCTTTTTTCCAACATCTTTCTTATGATCCCTCCCTTTTCTGCTTCAGTAACATAATTTTGTTAATTTAAAGTAAAAACGTGAAGTTAGTTAGTAGGCGTTTCCAGAGTGTAGGTCTGAGAAAATGTTCAGTGAACATACGGATGCCCTGGAGAATGCTCTGGGCTGGACCCAGTCCAGAACTTGCTGCACTGTTACTCCCTCATTTTGTCCTTTTAGGACTTTATACCTCCAACAAGGAATAAACTTGTATGTCACAGGGATGTCAGTATCAAAAACAAGCACATAAAGGTGCATTGCATGTGAATGCTTAAAAAATATAGCGGCTGTTGTACCCTACAGAGAGTGCTCAGGCTCTCTCAAGTGTCACTAAACTCTACAGAGTTCTATGCTTCAGTATTCCCATACATGTCAGGGGAGATTGGAAAATTCCTGTACTCCCTGCTAATGAACAGACCTGACCCTTTGCAGTGGGAGAGGAGAGCCAGTCACTGCAGCCAGCACCAAGCCAAAAATCAGGTTTGCTGTTTTGTTTATAGTTCATATTAAAAAAAAAAATCTGAAGAACCTGAGTGGAAACTGTACCTTGATTTTACATGGAATCTTTTCATTAAAAATACCAGACTGGTATGATTTTGTCCCAAGTGAAAGACTTGTGTAACTGCTTAAATCAAAAGTTTGACACCGAATTTCTTCTTCCATAGCTTTTACCCTTCCACATGACCTCAGTAGTCAGAAGTGCCTTTTGGTTTTATCTAGCCAAGTCAGTATGTCCATTTGTTTTGGATATTGACCTCACTACACCTAGTCACCCCTGGAGCTACAAAATACGTGCTGGATGATACAGCAAACATGAGCCAGATCCTTGGATCTTTGGGTCTGCTGGTCTGTTTCTACCCTTCCTGCAGTGGGCAGCAGTCCTGATCTGAGTTACAAGGTTATGGTGTTACTGGTTTCTCTAGTAAGCTCCATTACAATGCGCTTTTCCCTGACAGTCCTCAGAGCAGTGAATCTCCACTGAGACATTCGCAAGCTGTAAATATTTCTTCATCCTGATTGATGATGAACTTCTGCTTCCTGCCTTCTCCAGGATGCATCAGCAGGACATTGCCAAGGTCTGGCAGGACTGACCCACAGCAGCACTGTACCAGAGGCTTCGAGTGTGGGAGCAGAACCCAGAGGAGTGGAAAGTGCTTAGCCTGGGCTGAGCACACCATGGGGGCAACCACCTCCAGCAAGTCACCACCCTTTGATGGGAATGAGGATGGTAAGAGCTTTTCCTGGTTGTTGTCTGGGGCTGCAGAGTTCTCCAGTGCAGACTGACTGTGAGGGTCACAGCCAGCGCCTGTCCTAAGGCTGCAACGCCTGGGCATCCCTGGTCAGCAGAGGTGTGTGGAGGTCAGCAGTAGCAGCAGTAATGTGCCCGTGGTCCCTACAGAGCTGCGGTCTGATGTTGGGGTCCTTTTGCCTCCCCTCCCGGCAGCTGGCTCTGAAAGCAGGATTGTCAGCAGAGGTTTGGTGTTGAGGTGTCCCTGGGACACTGCCAGGCACCTCAAAGGCAGGGACAAAATGCTGCTGCTCTGGAGGCCAGAGAGTTTTGTTCTGGAGGTCTCAGTGTAGGGAGGACTGGTAGGAAGTATGGTGGGAAGGTGGCTGGAGCGATACATGTTCCTGTGGGTGTTCCTGGTGGCTGCCCAGCTGGGCAGGGCTGCCTGCAGGCACTGGGAGGCCGAGCCTGCAGGCTGGGTTGGCTGGAAAAGGAGAGTTGGAAAAGTACTGCTGGGAGCAGTATTGGAGGCCAGGGTCCCTGTGCTGCCAAGATTACAGAGACAGTCATTGAAAGATTGCTCCATAAATGTATTTGCTGTTGCATGAATCAGCTTGCTGACTGCCATATGGGCTTTTACCTAGGTGCAACAACAGTATGCATATGCAGATAAATACAAATACATAGTAATAAATGTAAAATATATGAGGAGCTGGATACCCCATCAACCCCATCAATCACTGTCCCATGATGTGACACTGTCACATGCCATCAGGTGCCACTGCCAGTCTGCAGCTGCTCAGCTAAACCTGCTTAAGTTTCCAGATTATTAATGCACCTGCCTGCAGTTTTTCTTTGTTTTCATCTTTTTTCCCAGTTTCTGTAGTGCAAAAGAAATCCATGCTGTGAGGTTTTCCTGGAGATTTTATTCCTGGTGCATCTAAATGCTCAGTATTGGCATCTCTCATAAACAACCACTTACGCTTGCTTGGGATAATGAGCAGTTCTGTTCCTGACCACCCTCCTCAGGGTGATGTGCCCTGGCCTTGGGATTTTCCTGGGAGTGGCTGGTCTCAGCTAGGTCTCTCTCTGGATTCAGTGTTCCTACAGCATCAGCTTCTGTGACTGAGAAACACAATGCCAGGAAAGGCCCTGTCCTGACCATGCTGGGTGGTTCACTGTCACTGTATTAGGTTTCAGTGGGCCACCCTTGCATGCTGACACAGTGTGCAGACTAGTGCAGTTCTGTTTCCATAGCCCTGCACAAAATTAAAAAGTGGTAGCTCATTTTTTCTCTAATTAGTCATGTTTTAATATACTGAGGGGAGAGAAACCCAGCTGAAACAGAGATGTCCCCTAGGGAATTTTCCATTATCTTGCAAATCGGTCACCAGAGGCTATATCACCTTAGATGTCACAATCTTGTCCTCATTCTGATTTCAATTAAAATTGTAATTAATTAAGAGCTTCTGGGTACAGTAGGAAACAACACACTGCTCCATGGCACGGGCAGGTCCCTCCCCCAGGCTGCAGGTGGTGGGCACCGGTCCTGTCTCTGCAGCTGTGCCACAGGGAGACTTTCCTTCTGGGACCTGTGAGGGTCGGTGGAACAGCAGGAGTGGTGTAGGTGCTCCAGTGCCAGTCCTAACAATTCTTGCATATTTTTCCAAATTGCTGTTGCTATAATTTCACTATTTTCTGTGGCACCATGATTTCTGTTTGAACTTCTTGAAGGGTTCTGTTTACCATCAGCTGAAGTGGGGTGACAGGATTATTTTTCTATCAGCATTTTCTCTGAGCAGACAGTTGTGGATAATAAGCAAGTGAAATGAAAAGAAAATGTAAGAACCAGACAGAAGGTTCAAGCCTACAAGGTGATCTGATTCCCGGTGTAGTCAAGATAAGACCATACAAGAAGCCACATTTTGTTTGTGCTGCTCCTGGGCAGAAGGGTGTGGGAAGTGTCCTGGGGGATGGCAGCCAGATGTTCCCCCCAGTTGGCCCAGTTTGCTGCAAGATAAAGCAGTAATAGGTAGCAGGCAAGGACAGTGGCGGGTTGAGAAAGACGCGTGTCATTCTGTGGGCCTTTGCTTGTGTTCTCTCCAGCCCACCAGCAGCTGCTCTGCGTTCGAATTGCCCTTGGACCAAGCAGAGTATCAGCCGTGTCATTGTTCCTCTGCCTGGGTCTGTGTCACATCCCCCTCCTCGGTAAGGAGGGACTGGCATGGTTGTACCCAGTCGTATGGCAGAACTTGTTTTCCTGAAGCTGCAGAGCAGAGAAGGAGAGAGGCAGGGAGGGAATATAATGAAAATTGGGGAAATAGTGAGAAAAGGAAGATGAGTTGTAACAGACCATGTGCTGCTGTGCTGGCTGTGCTGTGGTGGGCAACAGGGATGGGGGAACTTGAGCCCTCAAAGTGTTGACTTTGCTCGACAGATGAGCCTGGGGACTTCGGCGACGCTGACTGGTCTTTGCTAAGGATGTTTTTTGTGGCTGGTTAGGGTCTGTATTTTTTTATCTAAATATTGTTCCTTAAACCTTGGTTTAGAAATATGACCCCTTGCTTACAAAACAGTGTTTCGTGATTATACACCAGTTGCTTCTTTATGGCAATTGTGTTATCTTTCTTAGCATCTCTTAAACACAGTTTGTCTCAGCTGGCAGAGCATGTGAATTTTGTCCCTGAAGGGCAAAAGCTTTGGCTTTTCCTTTATTTGCCATCAAGCAGGGAAATGAGGCTTGTCTGTAGATGGGATTCAGAACGAGCAGCGCATGTTTGGTTCCTGATTCGAACACCACAAATTTCAGTGTTCTTGGGGAGCAAGACTCTGGGTTAGCTCCCTGTGAAAGCTGGGACTAGTAGGAAAGCTAAACCAGAGAGAAGTTCAAATGTGCTTGTACCCAGTTTGAGTGTCTCCAATGAAGTATGCAACTTAGCTTTCTTACACCCAGCTCAGTATTAAACAACGAGAAGGCAGAGGGTGTGAACATGCTGATGAAAGCATTCCTGTAAAGGACGCTAGGGATAAAGGGTGTGAATGTACAAAATGTGGCTGCTGGCTTAACTCCTATGGGTTTGCAGCTGTTCCAGATGTTATTGCCCAGCTGTTAATGCTGTGGTCTGCCCTGCTCTGCAGAGCTCCATGTGGAGTCCCAGTGCCAGGGAGCAGAGATGCCCCTCTCCCCACAGCTGTGGCTGTGTCATGGCACAGGGCTACTGCAGCTGACCTCTCCCCGAAGCAGGCACCGCTCTCATCTTTCCTTGCAGGTGATAAGCATCTTCACTCTCCCTTTTTATTCTGCAGGTATCCACCACCCTTCTCCCAGATGGTATCACTGGTAAACAGATCTATTTAAACTCTTATCATAATCACCTTCTATTTACTTTGATATTTACAGCTGTTCCAGGTTTGAGAAGGGACGTCTGTGCCTAAAAGCTTGCGTTCCTTCCAAAAGCTGTAGCTGGTCGCTGCAAACTTTGCTATAGTTAGACTGTGCCATCGTACTTGAAAAGGTAGTGGCAATATCTTCATGTGATACAAGAGTTTTATGGACTCAGCTTTGAATTTGGTCTCAGCAGCAGCAAGGTGAGGCTAATATCTCTAACAGACAGTGCAGGAGGGCAGAGTGACAACATTCACTTGGTGGGTTCCTGCCTGATCTGCCACCTACAGAGGCTGACCTAAGGAATTTGCCTTCATGGCTGAACTGTAGAGAAAAAAAAAACCCTGTTAAACACCAAGTTTAAACAACACCCAAATCTTTAAAAGGAACAGAACATTTCCAGGACATCCCTCATTTTTCTCAGCTCATACGGAGAAAAAGTAGAAATAACTTAATATCATCAAATGTCTGCTCAGCCATTTAATATTGAAATGTTTGCTCTTTCTTGCAGTTACCTTCGACCATTTTGAGATTTTGCGAGCTATTGGGAAGGGCAGCTTTGGAAAAGTGAGTGTTTTGGGAACTAATCACCATGTGGACAGTTGGAGATGTAACTGAGTGGAAATGGATGAATTGGAGGTTCACATGAGAGTACAGAACCAAAGCCCATGCACTATCAGTGACCCTTAACCTGAGCTTCAATTCCTGGTAATCAGGAAGAAATCAGAGTCCAGTTCCTTATCCATTCTGTAGCCACAAATCATATTACATGAGATTAAAATGAGAAACTCATCAATCAAATAATCTGAATTTCATTAAATTTCTGAATAAGCATTTTCTATTATTTCTCAGCAAATCAACACTGAACATCATGATGCATTTTTGATAAAGAACTACTATCAACATGAAATCCTGGCAGGTTTTTTTAACACATTATTTAATGTGTTAAATATTTCTCTGTGAGGCATAGTGTTTGTTATTAAGGATCAGGTTCATCCCAAACTCCTGAACTATTGTGTAAACAAAGCCTGTTTTGTGCTGCTCTCTCAACAGCTTCTGAGGCTTTCCTTGAAGTCATGTTTCTTTCTAGATTTGGTGACATATAAGAAAGGTTAAAATTCAAAGCCCAGTACCACTTAAACAAAGCCCATTAGTAACTGTGAACTGAGTGACACTTCTCAGGAAAGTGAGGATCAGGTGCTGGTCCCAGTGTTTGACCTGTAGTTCTGTGGTGGAGGGGGTTCTTCCCAACAGTAACTAGTGTGGGAGGGATGGACATGATGGTTAGTGAGTGGCATTAAATAAAATGTTGACTTCTCTGTGATTCCCTGTCTCCCATGTTGTGATGATAAATTCCTCCCTCTCATCTTCCCTCAAAATTTTCTCTTTGGGTGAAATTCCCAATAGATTCCAAGGCAGTGTCCAGTGTTGCAGCATCAGTGGGTGGAGTTGTGCCTTGGCAGTGTGGGCACTGCCAAAGCTGCTATAAAAGCACTCGTGTCACTGGGTTTTACCTACCCAAATTTGCTGACAGATCATCTCTGATTTGTCCCCTGATTTTCTCTCTTAGGTCTGTGTGGTGCAAAAGACTGACACCAAGAAGATGTACGCCATGAAATACATGAACAAACAGAAGTGTGTGGAACGTAATGAAGTGAGAAATGTTTTCAAGGAGCTGCAGATTATGCAGGGCCTCGAACACCCTTTCTTGGTTAATTTATGGTAAGAGGTGGCTCCTTGGATCACTGGTTGAGTCAGTGCAGTCAATTACAGACACCTTTGAGACCAGACCCTCTTCATCTGTTTCAAGCCTGTCTTGGAAGCAACTGCTGTGTTCCACTGACTGGGACTCTTGTTTTAGGGGAATCCTGTTTAGTTAAACAAGCAGTTATCTCCCTTGTCCCCCCAGGCAGCACAAGAGTGTTTATTCATGTGTTCCTTTTCGGTGTCGCCCCAGGCAGGTATTGGCTATCACCATAACCCCGCCTGTATTTAAAGGTGCTCTTTGCAACCACCAGCAACTCCTGGCAGCATGGGATTGATGGCCAGGCAGGTCTCTTTGCTGGGTGTCCCTTGACATTCCTTTCTTCTTAATTTTATTAGGACACCAGTAACATTCCAAGTGGTGTGAGCTCATATATATCTTGATAAAGTGGCCAATATCCTGTAGTTTCAGGATTCCACCTGTAGGGTGGCGGGTAATTTCATTGATTGGAAATTAGGTTTATTTTTAGAATAAGGCAGAAATTATCAATGCTAAGCACAAAAAAAAAAAAGACATTGAAGATTACAAATTTTTGAATAATTCTTTGTTTTTGAAATCTCCTGTAACCTGAGGGCAGTTCAGTGAACTCTCGATGTTTTGCTGCTGTTGCTATTTTGAGTTGTTCTTACTGGGTTATAAATGGTAAAGGTGCACCTACACCTCCCATATCATATCTCCAAACTTATCTTTCCTGCTTGAACACACAGTTCCAGGCAAAGCTCACTCAGAAGCTGAGAACTGACCAGTGTGTGTGTGTGTGTGTGTAGGTGGAGATCTGTACAGAGCAAACCATCCAAGTGTCCCTGCTTCTGTTCTTGCCATGCCATCCCTGGCCTCAGGATGCCTTTAGCATTCCTGTGGCTTTACTGCACTCTGAGTGATACACAGACTCCAAGCTTCTTGTGGAGCTATGGTCTGGCTTGTGGTGCTGCTCATCACATCAAGCAATCAGTGTGTTGATAAGGAAAAATCCATGAGGAAAGCTGGTTGTCAGCCCCTCTCAGAGAGACACAGTCCATCAAATGAGGTCACTTACAGAGTACCAGCAGAGACCAGCTGCACCCCACTTGTGTTGAGCACATGGGTCCACAGCCTTGCGAGCCAGCGCCTGACAGAGAGACCTCCAGTGCCAGAGGTCTGGGCGGGGCTGTGCTGGTCCAGGGCTCCTCTGCATTGCTCCTGTGGTCACCTCCCATTGGTGCTCGGTGGTGCCTATCTTGAGTTGTTCATACAATCTGCTCTGACTCTGTTATGGATCTGAGACTAAATTATTGTCATCGTAAGTGTGACAATAGAGGGAAACAGAGCATGGAAAGGTCATGAAATTGTAATTTCCCAAGCGAAAAATTTCAAGAAATGATCAATATTCCCAGAGGTACCACATGTTCCTTTATTACCTGTAATTTTTCAGTGCTGCTGTCCTTGAACCAAGTGTGTGCTGTTTTAGGTACTCATTCCAGGATGAAGAGGATATGTTCATGGTGGTCGACCTGCTGCTTGGAGGGGACCTGCGCTATCATCTCCAACAAAATGTGCGGTTCCAAGAGGGAACTGTGAAACTCTTCATCTGTGAGCTGGTGCTGGCCCTTGACTACCTGCAAAGCAGGCACATCATCCACAGGTCAGCCAGGCCACAGGCTGTGCTGTGGGCAGGCTTGTTCCTCTTTGATGTGAAACGACAAATAGAAGCTTAAGTGATAAACAACGTATTCTCCCACGTATTTGCTTTTATGTGAAACGTAAGGCTTCCCCAAGAAAAGTATTTCATATACAGCAGAGAGCATCTGATTTCTCCCTCTGGGGTAGCTGGGAAATAGCGTATTTTATTGTCCGCTGCTCCTGCAAAATGTTCTCTGATAGGTTTTAATTAGCTGTAGCTCATTAATATCCATCCTGGTCCAGGGAGGGTAGGTGTCAGCACTCAGAACTCCTGTGTTCATGCTTGAAGGTGTCTCCCTTTGCCCCCCTCTCTGTATTGCACCAAAATACAAGGACTGGGCCCAGACACAGCTTCTTTGTGTATGAGGTAAATCCCTTTCTAGAAGTGCTGAGAGTTTCTTTTTGGCTACCACAATTTCTCATGGCCAGTGAAAAAATGCATGAGCTCTTCCCATACCTTTGAGGACTTGCACAACAGCAGAAGAGGCAGAGGTTTCCCCTGGCTGGGAAGCAGGGTTTGCCTCTGGATGGATGGACAGGCGGCTCTTCTGCTGGTGTCATGGACAGCGCAAACCTCGGAGGCCCAAGAGTTTAGCCAAGTTAGCTGCTGTCAGGGAGGATGAACAGGGAGGGACTATGAGGGTCAGTAATTGCAGGGAGAAGGTCACTTCATTTAGAAATACCACTCCAGATAAGCATTCTTGTGCAGTATAAGAATTAAGCATGGAAAGTGTAAAATGAAATGGTCCTGGTTGTTAGTGGGGAAGGCACATGCTGGTGAGGATGAATGCCTGTTCCTGTCCACAGTGTCCGGCTGCCATGTCCAGGGTGTGAGGGCAGAACGACCCCTTGCCTGTCCCTGCAGCCACAAGAGCCTAAAGCCCGGAGCAGTTCTGCTCTGCTGCAGTTGAGGCCGAGTGCTGGGGACAGCTCCCACCTTCTCAGGAGTCTCCTCTTTCATGCTGCTTGTCTTCTGCTTTACATGCATGGATCTTTTCCCCAGTGTGAGTAGGAGTGGGAGAAACTGCAGGTGAGGTTGCAGTGTGCTTTTCATACAGCTGCATGTGTTTAAGGTAAATCAAGTACAACAAAACACGTATGGCAGGCTGTAAAATTTGCAACTTATTTAATTAACACCATAATGCAAGTTGTTTAATTAACACTGTAACCCAGTGGGATGGTATTTGATTGATAAGGTGATTCAGCTGAGTCAATTACACTGCAACAGCTGTAATTGAGAACATCAGAAGACAGGGAAGCAATGGCTTTGTTTGGCTGAACAAAACTGTGCAGAGACAGCAAACTCAGGCTGGAATTATTTCCCACCTAGATGTAAAAGAGTGGGAAATAGTAATATCTTTTAGGTTAGGAAATGATATAGCCAGTTTATAAAAAATAAATATACAAATGAATAGTAACCAGAATTATCTCTGGTCGTGGTTTGCATCCTGAGAATGATCTTACTGTGCTGGTGTAATTCCAGAGGCTGCATGCCAGACTGAGGGAGATCAGAAACAGCCACACTAGAAATTAAAAATAATAATTAAAAAAAAAAGGAAACCATTTCGCTGTGCTTAGGGAGAAAATCAGCCACTTAACCTGACACTGCCCTATGCTCTGCTAACAATGCCTGTTCCCATATTCACCTGTATGACGGGATGGCACGAGGAAGGTAACCAGTGTTTATAACCCACTGGAAGTAGTTTGGGTGACAAGATGCCAGAGAACTGTAAGCTATTAGATGACAAGTGGATATATTGTGGGATTTTGATTCGAGGTGGCTTGGAGAACTCAAACTGTATCTTAAGGATTGAATTTTTGAAGATAAGATAAAATCCTAAATGTGCTCATTTCTTCACTTGGAACTCCTGGGCCTGGTGGAGAGCACCAGCTGGCACAGGGTCACTGCACCTGTTGCCTGCCTCTTGGCTGGGACCTTCTCCCTAGGGCATGAGCTGGCCAGGTGCTCAATGGGGACTGGTGTAATGAGCTCATTAAAGGCAGGTAATGGCTTGTAAAGTCACTCAGGTGGACACAGTAGCTGTATCAGAGTATCAGGTATACATTTTCTCCCTTCAGTGAAAGCGTTTCCTTACAGCATTGCTATAGGCAATATTTTGTGGGGTTCTTTTACTCAGGAATAAAACGTGTGGGTAACCCATTTGTATCTAGAATAAAGATGTTAAAATAATTTAGTTTGTACTGAGTAAATGGGGAACCCTTCTCAATACAGTATCAAAATAGATTGAAAAGTAACAGGAGGAAAACAATCAAAAGAAGCTCTAACTTAACTGTGGGTGGACTTACCTGAGTGCTGCTCACCCAAACCCCTGCAGCCTTCACAGGGTACCCGCTGCTGCTGATGCTGTTTGATTAGTCACTCTCTTACGCCTAAATCAAACAGGAGCACCAGAGCTGAGAAGCCCCGAGGGCACAGTGTCTCTGCCAGTGTCCCAGAGCCTGGGCTTTCCTGAGGTGCCTGTAGCCATGTTTCCTGTCACTTCTCTAGGCTAATGGCTGTCTCTCCTCTGCTTTTCTTCTCAGAGATATCAAGCCCGACAACATTTTACTGGATGAGCACGGTAAGTGCCAGGTGCTTTGTGGTCATGCATAAGTATAAAAGCAGTCAGAGACAGGAGACCGAAGCTGCAGTCTCCGTGTTTGCTGGTGCCATCACTTGGTGTTGCTCTTTCTCCCTCAGCCTTACTGGGAGCAGGACCATCCCATCCTTTTGTGCTCCCCTTGCTATCTCCTGCTTTTTGAGCAGCAGTGTCTTGTACCTTCAGGGTACTGGGCACCCTATGATGCTTTGGTGTTTCTGGGGTTTCCTTGGTATTTTAACCAACACCTCCTTTGGCTGACTGACTTGATGGTGTCCCTCCCAGGCACTGGCAGGGACCATATGTTTGGTGCTGCTTGGGGTCTGTAGCCCAGCACACCCAATTTTAACATTTTCTTGGGTCTTGTTTAAAACTTGCTCAAAATGCCGCATTTGAAGGGCAATGCTCGCGTCACTGCAAGGTTTGTGCAGTGTATGGTCACAAACAGAATTAATTATGGTGCAATAGATAATCCTCATTCATGTATTTTCTTCTTCCTTGAACATTTGTCATGGGGAGGGAGCTCTGAAGAAGATTTTGGGGCTGGGTATGTTATAAATGTTGCTATCAGTTTTTCTATAGTCTTTCTTAGGCAAAACTCTTGACTATATTCTTGCATGGCTCTTTAGTCGCATTTTTTCATGGCAGACATCTCACAGTGAAGAGTTGTCTGATATTTACTGGTTTGTAACTCATTAGAGAAACATTTTGTTAGCTCATACTTTTTTAAAAATCCAAGTAACTGGCTTATTGTGAGAAATCTTCATTAGCAGCTACACCAAGGTGCTTGAAGAGAAAAAGTCAGTGCAGGGAAGAGGCATACCTGAATTTGTTATCACTTCAGAGGCTGTAGCAGAGATGCCACAGCTCCCGAGAGAGACATTGCCTGGCTCTGTGACCGGGTGTGTGTGACCAGGGTTGCCTGGCAGCATCGAGCCTAGGCTCGATCCATTTGCATATGATCTCTAATTCCAGAGCTCTGGTTGATTATTTATTTAGGAGCCGGCAGCAAAGTGGCTTTGCCTCCAGGTGCCGGAGCCCCTGTCCTGCCTCGCTCAGTCCTTCTCCGGCTGTTGCCCCATGCACAGACTGTGGAGAGTTCTGTCCTCCCTGGTGTGTCGGGGACCTGCTCCTCCAGCTGGACTCCTGGCACTGCCGGGGCTCCAGGCTGCCCGTCTCGTGTGGGACTGCCTTTGGTCAGTCCTCACTGTTGGATGCTTTGGTGACCCATCACCATTCTTCCAGAGCCTCTGTGCCCCTCAAACTGGAATGACACGGCTTCCTGAGAGGAGCTGGGATCACCATGGCCATGGGAATGTAGGTCAGCACTCCCCGAAGAGGGAAAAAAAGAGGAAAAGGCTCTGTACATCTCTGCAGCTGTATTCAGCCCAGAAAGACACAACCTACTAACTCCTTTAATGACATTACAATTCAGGATGAGTTTTGAGTCTATTCTCTGCTCACCATGACTTTTTAACTCCCTCTTGCAGAGGTTTCAGAGTGTTTTTTCTGGGGACATACCCTTGACTTAGACTTCAGTCCATTTTTTTATACTCCTCTTGTCCCTTAACCCTGCCCTTTGGCCCATCTACTTTTCTATCTGTGAAGCTCCTTTCCAGCTGTGACTCCTTCAGATTTAAGTTTGGAAAGGCCCCCAGCTTTTTTGCAGACGCCAGCACCCTTTTTGCAGGTGTTAATAGCCAAGGGAGCTACAGGAGCCCTCATGTACATCACTTAATCTTTGTGCAGGAGGCTGGTTCCAGTTTTTAATGCCTCTCATGATGCCACATATTGGTTGAAATGTGTTATCCTGACACTGATTGTCATGGACTTGACACACATCTCACACTTTTGCCTCCAGCACCATGGTTGGTGGCATTCTGTATTACCATATCAATTTCAGCCAAGGAATTAACATGAGCCATAAATAGAACAGAATATCAGGCAAATGCCTCTCTATGCAAGGAAAGAGCCATTGTTCAACATCACAGGTTGAGATCAGGTCCCTCAGTGAAAAAACCCTCAGCAGATGACAGATCCAGCAGCCATTTCAAGCACAAAGTGATTTCCTCCTTTAAAGACATGTTTATCAATTTGACTGAGTGACAGCATAGCTCACCTGGGAATGAACAAATCTAACAGATGGCAGTTTCCAGGAGTTGTGACTAATTAATCAGGAGATTTTGGCCAGGTCATTTGTCTAATAAAATTGAAGAAAGGCTCAGTTTTATCTCTAGTGAAACAGAGATTTTTTGCAAGAGCACTGTAATGGCTTTGCTCAGTATTCTTGCTTGTACTGCTGCTGGAAGGTACTCAAGGGCAGTGTTGTAACGGGTGAGTTGTCCCACTGCAGGCATGGCACACACGGCCTGTTTGCTCTCTCATCTCAGGTGAGAAAGTTAGGGCACAGTCTTTCCAGGAGCCTCCACGCTCCACAACCCCTGGGGTTTCTAGTTTCACATTCTTTAAAATGTTTTCTTGCATGAATCTGCAGAAGCATTATATTTTTTGCACTAAAGATATTCTAGAAAGGTGAAGGAATTATGAAGTAACAATGGTGCCAAATACAATAAGAAAATTGTTTGCCGTAAGGCAAACCCAGTGATTGATCTTGCAGTGCCAGTTTCAGGCAGGCTGGGCATGGGGAAGCCTCACGTGGTACCTGAGTGCAGCTCTGGCCATGCTGGTTCAGAACTGGCTGCACTTAGAGATGCTGAGCAACCGGGAAGACACAAGCCTTAAGGTTTGACCCAGCAGCAACCCCCGGTACATCCGTCATGGGCACCAGTAGTTCCCACCCTGGTCCATAACATTGCCATCACTGTTCAGCCTCATTGTATTGCCCCAAGCCCCTTCCTCAGCCTCACTGGCTTGATTTGGTCATTTCTCAAGTGGGCTAGTTTATAAAACTTGTCATTTATTTGAAATGAATAATTTAAAAGATGAATCCAGAGAAAGTCACATTTGTGTTTGGATTATCAAATTCTTAATAAGCCTTTATGATTCATATTTCTGAAAACAGCTTCTCACAAAGTGGAATGAAAGCTAGCATTGAAAGGAAAAACAGTGCAAGGACATAGCAGACGTATCCAGATAGGACAGCTGGACATCATTCTTCCTCCCAAGTGCTCCCCAGCAATGTGATGCCACTCTTTAGTGGGCAGACTGGGCGAGTGAGTCCCCAGCAATGTGATGCCACTCTTTAGTGGGCAGACTGGGCGAGTGAGTGCCCAGTGGATGGTGTAAGTTGTGGGGAGGGCTCCACAGGTCTGTCAAGGATCTGTGCGAGGCAAGTGCCGACGCCTGGCTCATGCTCTCCCAGCAGTGCAGTGGCTCCACAGAGGGAACATGGGCATGATACAGAGGTTTTAGGTGAAATCACAAGTTCTACTTTTACTCTCCAAATTTTCCCAGCTACATCAGGCGTTTGCAGCAGGCAACGTGTGTTGCTGCTCTCACAGAATAGATCTATAGGCACAGTCTTAAATACTTACTGAAATGCTCATGGCATCCAGAGAAGACAACAGAAATTAATTGCCAAAGCATTTACTTTTAGACCTGTGAAGGTGATCCTACTCTGCTTTGACTCATGAACTAGTGCAGCAGTGAGTTTCTAGCTGTTGAAGCTAATGACTGAGGAAGGTGTTGTCACAGCCTCTGTGTCAGTAAAAGCCGCTTTGCTTCGACCTCTGTGGTTAGTGGAAAGAGCAGCAATCCAGCTCCCTTCTGGTAGTGCCAAGGGCATGATGCTGCAGAACAGCTGATGTGTTAACAGTGAACCCATGTTTGTCAGGGGAGCTTGCCTGCTTTTGATCAGGAGAATTTGGCTGAACCAAACCACAGGTTTCAGAGAGACTTGCTTCTTTGCAGCCAGCCATGTCTGATCACCTGCATCGCCTTGTGGGACTGCTCCATTCATTGACAGTGGTTCAGTTAATGGGGAATAATAAATTAAATGGCTTAGGAAAAAAAGCAAGTAAAAGCACAGGCAGGAGCTAAGTGGGAGCATTGTCTTTCTCATCATTGCAGATCACATCTACCTCTTTTATTTCTTTTTTGGTCCACAGGCAGCAGTTGTGCATATTATAGCCATGGCAGCAGAGCCTGTTCCTCCCCCAAGGGGGTTTAATGATGTTTGAATTTCTGTGCAAGGCTCTTTTGCTGGTTGCCAAAGGTGTTTGGTTCCATTCTAGAGGCATCCTCTAAAGAGGAAAATGGAGGGAGTGCCTAGTACCTGGAATGCCAAATGGCCAAAAACTAGGAAGCCAAACATGAAGGTTTTGGGGTTTTTTTAAACATAGTGGGATTTTTTTCTGTGAGAAAAGTTCAGTTCTCTTCTCCTAAAATATAGGAAGACTCAAAACAATCATCACTAAATTACTTGTTGTAGAACTCTTATATTTTCTGGTTCCCCAGAGGGAAAATAAGGAGATAATTTGAAACAACAGGAGATACCTGCAAGCAGCCTGCAAGCTGAAGTATTTTCTATCACCAGAATTTTTTTCCTGGAAACTCCTTTCCATGGAGTATTTTACTTTATGTTTCTGATTCAGAGCTATTTATTGTGTGAAATTAAAGCCAACCCTGTTACACGTTAGCCTCTGTCTTTCAGGACACGTGCACATCACTGATTTCAATATCGCCACGACGCTGACGAAGGAGAGCCATATCACTACCATTGCTGGCACAAAGCCCTACATGGGTGAGAACCAATGGCAGTTACATGTTCTTGAATCACCACTTTATGGGCTTGGGTGGGCTGCTGTTGTGGGACAGAAGTGAAGACATTTTTGATTAGAGTTTGGACTCTTTTCTTTCTGATCCACATCAGAACATACACGGTTTGAAGTGAGGAGCACCATGGAGAGGAGATGCAGGGTGGGGACAGGAGTCCCTCTGCAGAAATGCCTCAGTGGAGCTGGGGAATGTGTGTGTCTGTCTACAAATCCCACATGCAAACTGACGCAAGCTCTCCATGAATACGGATTTTAGCACCAGGATGCCGCACTGTACAGCATGGATTTGATTAGAAACTAAGATAGTTGCACTCCTGAGATCCCCGAGCACTTCACAAGCAGCAGTCACACTGTGTAGCAATGATGAAATACTGCTGCCATTGAGAAGGGAAATTATGCACATAGGTTTATATTTGGTCCCTCAGTACATCAGCACGAAAGTCTTATGCTGCTGTACCACTAGCAATAATTTGAATTTTTATATTAAATGGCTGCTTTAAAAATTAACATTACTCTGTATTTAGGCCAAGTGAGTGGTTCTAAGAAAACACTGCTCCTTGTTTTGTTTGTTTAGAGCAATTCTTAACTCCCAGGTTGCACAAAAACCCTGAAGTATTTTTTCCTTTTAATGAAAAATCTAATGGCTAAGAAAAAACATTTCAGTCGATGCCTCCCCTTGCTTCCCATTAAAAGCTGTGACTCTCAGGCTTCATTCAGTTCAAATTTGGTTTTCCATGCCAGGGATGCAGTTGGCACCATGTCTGCATTTATGCTGCATATTAATGTTCCCAAAGAGCTGCTTTCATTGACGGCTGAGACTGGATTTGGGCTCTGCCAGATTGAAGTGCTTGAACAAAGAGATGAGTGGGATGGGAACAGCTTCCCAACATGCAGATCTGCTGAGCTCTGGCAAGGGCATAGACTCTGCACGGGGGAGATGAAGAGATACTCAGGCCACCTTATGCCTAGACTGAGTGAATGTGCTTATTCTAGAGGACATTTACTATGAATGATAGGAACTCCTGTGTCAGTAAAAGGAATTTGTTCTTTTTGGGCTTTGGGGGCAGAGAAGCACAGAAAGTTTCATCTGGAGAGGGCTGTGGGGCTACTGAGTGGCCCTGGTGCAGGAGCATGGCAGCACGGGAAGGGCGTGGGTCAGGTGTTCTGTGTTGCTCCTTTCCACTTGAGACTGCAGCAAGGCAACTTTTTTCCCCCTGTATTTCACAGCACCTGAAATGTTTAACGCCACAAAACCCACTGGCTACTCCTTCGCCGTGGACTGGTGGTCACTGGGAGTCACTGCCTATGAGCTGCTCAGGACTCGGGTATGTGTGTGGCTCACGGCCTGGCCCACTCTATCCTTGGACAGTCTGTGGGAAAGGTTAATGCTTTATAACAGAGATGAGACTGCCAAGCTGAATTCAAGGCTTTAGGGTTTATTACAGCAGAGGAAGCAGAGACCACATCTTCACCAGGGTGCTTGTGATCATGGCTAAGTGCTCAGAGAAACTGCTGCAATACAGAACAGCATGTTGTGGCAGTTCCCCGCTGTGGCTGAGGGCCTCTGGGTTGGTATAAGTGGGACAAGGCAAACAAGCAACAGCTCCCAAAGTTTGGGCTGCAATGTCCTTTACTTGGAGCTTCTATCCTGCATGGAAAAAGAAAACTTGAAAAAAAAATCTTGCTGTTGTAACAAGACTGAGCAGTTGGAGCAAATGATGGGAAAAGCCCAGTCCCTGCCTGTGCCATCAGGGCTCTGCTGCTCACTTGGGCAAGGCTGGGAGCCTTGTAGATAGACAAATACATCAGTGTTTTGGAAGTGTTGTGTAAAAAAGTGGGCCAAAATTTTTTAAATTACATTCTTCTAAATAAAAGAACGTAATTTAAAGAGGAACTTTTAAAATCTTGTGAGGCTCGGAAGCTTCTTTTAGTATGAGTATGCAAAACATGTTTTTTAAAAACTTTATCATCAGTCTTTGCAGAATGCCTGAAAAACGTTTTGATGAACAGATTTTTTCAGTTGAATTTGTGTGTCTCAGTTGTGAGGGATCAGTTTAGCAGACATTGAGGAGATGTGGCTGTCTGACCTGTTGGGTAACTGAAGCAATGCACCTTCTGTAAACATCTTAATGTAATATTTGAGTTTTCCACCTATAATGCTAAAGGAATGGCAAGACTGTGCATCACGTTGATTTTTGACTTGATGGCACTGCTTCTAGAGGCAGGAGCAGAAATGCTGTTTTGTGCTCATACTTGATGGCACAGCCATGGTGTGGCACCAGGTGGTGGCACCTGGGTGGCTGCCACGTGGGGGAAGGGAAGGGAGACCTTGAGGTCCATCTAGCGTTGGCACACGTCAAGCACACTGCACCTGATCTGATCTCACTATTTATAGCTAGTGTTCTTTAAATGTACTTTTAATACCCTCCTGCCTTCTTCCCTGCAAAATAAGGTAAAAATCTGTGAATCAAAACTTTCAAGATGGAAACACTGCCATTTTAAGTTCTCTCTCCAGGTAAGGCAGCAGAATTGTTGTAGATGGAAAATAAACAGGGAGGTGACTTCACCTGTGCAGTGTCACTGGCTGTACACTGCATGTTGATGCAGGAGGAGTCCCTGGTGCTCCACTGCACCATGTGCTCCTCTGCAATGGCTCACCTGTCCCAGTGACATGACACTGGCCATGGGGCAGAAGGGACTGTCACCCTATGTCCTGACGCCCACCTGAGGTGGGTGACCCTTCCTGAGACATCCTTTTCTGAGCTGATTTTATTGTTAGGAGACATTTGTCTCCTTTTCACTGGTACTGTCCCCAGTACAAATGAAGAACATTTTACAGGGAGTATCAGGAGTGCTCTAACCACAGCACTATGTGTCATAGCTTTGTAAGATAAAAACACTGAAAAGACCAAGCAAATTCCCACTGGCTGATAACTCTGACTTCTGGAGTTGTCTCCTGCCTGTCCTGCTGTTCAATGTCTGGTTATTAGTGTAGTTCTTGCCGACATTTTGTTTTTTCAGCTGAGCCATGGGTCACACAAGGAGAGATGTCCCACAAGAGGCTGGGGACTGGACAGTGAGATTGTGTGAAGCTTCTGGGCTCTGACCAGATTTCCCAAGGAGTCTGAAAAAGCAGATAAATTCAAGTGCTGTTCTTGTGGCGTTTCCCACAGAGGCCATATCACATTCGGTCCAACACTTCTACAAATGACATCGCTCACGTGTTCAGGACAGCTACAGTGATGTACCCCGCCGCGTGGTCTCCGGACATGGTGTCGCTGATCAAGAAGGTGAGGGCGGCTGCAGGGCGGGCGAGGGGCTGGGAAGTGTCCAGTGCTCCTGCCACTCGCAGCCTCTGCACTACACAGGGGGAAGCCCTTGCAAATGGTGTCCAGGCCAGTGTCAGTGACCTTCAGGCCACACTGTGTGGTAAATGTCAGCCTTTAGTGCTGCAGCTGCACGAAGGTGATGGCAGCGAGCAGTGCTGTGTCCTAGGCTGGCAGTGGTGACAGCTGCTGCTGCACCTTCTCTAAGGACATGGGCAGCTTTGGCTTCCAGAGTTTCCTCTGTAACTTTGCTCTGTGGAATTAACTGACTTAGAAGCAGATATTGATATATGCGTCAATAAATTTAGCCCAAAAATTACATTTTTGTAATTCCCCAAAAAAAATTTTCCCAGTAATGGAAATATTTGCAAGAAGTGCTGAGACTGTTGAAATCCTTTGATGCCATGTGGTTTATGCACCACTGCAATTTTTTTTCAATAAAGCTGTTACCAAAATTGCTTCAAAATCATTACTGGAATCATTTTGAAGCTGAAATCCCATTTGAAATTAAGCCATAGCTTCAATAAACAAGACTATGGCTTAACAGAGGCAACAAAGCTGAGCACTTAACCCCTGCATACCAGCAGTGGCAGCAAATTTTAGGGAAGTATGTAAATAGTTCTTTAATTTCAAATAAGTGTGGGCAATAATGTAGTACTTAATGTAGCTTTCATCTATTTTTTGTTCCAAATAATATGTATATGTATTCTGTCATTTCTAGTGAAATAGACAATCAAACATTTTAATGAAAAGAGGCTGTCAATTCTTTGCTGAGATAGAATTATGGTGTATTTTCCAGGAAGGAAATTGAAGAATATCTTCATTTGCTGCAAATTCAATGAAGCCAGTATTTCATTAAGCCTAACAGTAATACAGGGATATTTACTGCAGATGTCCTATGTGTTGCTATGCTGGAAGTTTTTCCCTGGACCACAGCAGGCCGCAAGCCATGGAGGCTCCCTTGTGAATAAATAATGCAATGTCACAATTATTTAAATTTCCCAGTGCTCCTTTGCATCTGGTTTAACAGCCATACGTATTATATATGAAGGCAGCTGGGGCTTTTTCCTGGCTCAACCATCCCCTGTGGGTTTTTGTCTTTATTAATGTCCCAGGCAGATGCTTGTCATCGTGGAGCCGCAGTGCTGGTGTTAGGCTGGAGTCCAGAGCTCTGCAGAGGGCTCTGGGCAGTGGGGACGTTGCTGCGTAACTGGCTGCATGCCAGCATGAGGAGGGCTGTGTGGGTCACCTTGCCTATACCCTCCCTAAAGGGTTTGGATCATCTGGTTTTCCTGCTCTGTTTTAGGAGTGCATGGTGTCAGGAGTTTATGCAATGTATAATCCTTGAACAGAGACAACCTCAACCTTTTCCTTCCACACAAGTAATTCCCACTGCAATGTTAAAAAATGATGAAAATAAGCAGTGTGAAGGCATGCTTTCACACTGGAATAAGAATATTACTTTAGTAGCGTGAGAAAAGAGGATGTTTTACTGATCCAGTATTAAAAGCAGAACACAAAGGCCTGAGTGGAACTCCCCATTCCAAACAAATGCTTATTTTTAACATTGGACAAATTGTTTAATGCCACTGTACTGCCTCATTGCCTGCTCCTACAATGGGGATAAAAGTAATTCGTAAAAATGGGAATAAACAGAGTTAGAGGTTGGGAGCCTGTCACATACCCTGGTGAAGGGACTCTGAGCTAGAGCAGGAGAGGCACTGGTCCAAGTACCAGCACTGATGCGGTGTCTCTGGCGCCATGTGTCCTCAGCCCTGCTCCACAGAATGTGTGCCCTGTGGGGGTGATCTCATCTCTTCGCTTTAACCCTTGCTGCAGTTGCTGGAGCTGAACCCCGAGAAACGTTTTTCTCAGCTGAAGGACATCCAGTCCTTCCCCTATCTGTCTGATGTGAACTGGGATGCTGTTCTCCAGAAAAGAATAATGCCAGAATTCATTCCCACGGTAAGGCCATTTGAGTGTAAAGGTTCCTCACACCCAGCACTGGGACGTGGGATGTTCTGACAAATGTCCACTGAAGCATTAGGTGTCACAAGGGGAAAAGAGAGACCAGGGCACAGCTGTCTCTTCCCTGAGTGTGTAGCAAAGAGTAATGGAGGGAGACTGTAATGTGGTTGCCCCAAAACTGATATGCCCTGTTTGTAATGTTCCGAGAATTTCTGGGTGCAGAACTGGTGTTACAGCCCACCGGGCTGTGCCTCTGTGTGGGATGGACAGTGCCTGTGAGCCCTCTCGTGCTGAGCCATGCTCTGAGCAATGCTGCTTCCCTCATCCAAAAACCCAGTGCACCAGGATGGGCTCGGCAGCAGCCTGGAGATCACCCACCATCTTACGGGAATTGTTTTCTCCTGTAATGCCTCCCCTGACAAGCTCACTGTTAACAGTAAGTAGCACATACACTAGATTAGTGTTTCTGGTCCCTTTTTAATTGAATTAAAACAGCACACAAGTAACAGAACCCTTATGGAGAATAGTCCAAGTGCTCCAACTGGTTTTCAGCAGAAGTTGGGCTAAACTATGAATATTTGTTAATTGTATATCCACTCTTGTTGCTGGGTTTCTCTGTGGTGGGTATGATTCTGTATTGCTTGCAGACCAGTTCTGCTGGCTATTGTGCTACTCTAAAAGAGGCACAACCCAACCAGGACACTGTCCTCATCCTCATTGCCACTCCAAAGCATCCAAAGAAGCAGGAGCACAAAAGGAGCCACTGTCACACCTTGAATATGGCCCCTAGCTGAAGGGACTGATAAAGTTTATCAGGAGTATGTCCAGTGCTCTTGGCTGCATGTGCAATTATAATTAGTGCTTTTTTTTTTACAAAATTCAACTCCCAAATGCAGTCCAGTTTGTAAGAGACTCCTTAAGACAGGCTCTGATCACTTAAGGCCACCTCTCTCTCCCTTCCAGAAAGGCAGACTGAACTGTGACCCAGCCTTTGAACTGGAAGAAATGATCCTGGAATCCAAACCTCTTCACAAAAAAAAAAAGCGCTTGGCTAAGAAGGAGAAAGACACAAGCAAAAGCAATTCATCCCAGGTGAGAGCAAGCAGGTACAAACATGTGGTCAGGGAGGTCTTTCATTTTTCAATGATTGCCATCTAGCAAGACCACAGCAAACTGAATAGAATATTTTTTTTCCCTTGTGACCAACTTTATTCCTAAAACTCTCCCCCATCTTCCCTGTGGTGAAAGGCAGAAAGTGTATGCACTGGTTTACTGCCAGAGGGGAGCCTTAATGCCATTCTCCCCACTGCAGGGCTAAAGATGCTCTGTACCTAAACATATTGTGATGTCTCATTGAAACTGTCCTTGCAGTGTTTTTCTGTGTCAACTGTGAATTTATTCCTGATCTTTTTTATTTTTCCATTCCAATGTGAAAGGCCAGCCACCTCCAGAAGCACTTGGAAATGCTCCAGAGGGACTTCATTGTTTTCAACAGAGAAAAGTAAGTTTTGATCCAGAGGCAGCAGAAGAGGCACTGGCCCTTGCCAAAGCCTTTGACAGTTTTGAGGGGCCCAGGGCCGGGGGAGCTTGGGCAGGGCTGTGGGGGCCCTGTGTTGAAGGAGCTTGGAGGGCTCTGGGCTGGAGGAACCGTGGAGTGAGTGGCAGCTCATGCCAGGGAATGGGGTGCCCCAAGGTAGCTGTGCCACTGTGGGTCTTGGCACTGCCTGGGCTTTCCCTCACAGCTCAGTCATCCTTTTCTATCCCCAAGGGTAAGACCTCGCCATGACAGCATCCAAGAGACCACGACAAAAAGTGGAGGCACACACAGGGAGGACAACCAGAACAACCTCTGAGAATAGCACAGCCCCTGACCTCCTCGTGGGGCTGGGGCTCACCAATCCATGCACCTTCACAACGTCGGGCCATGGACTTGTCCTCTGCTGCTGGGACCCTTCCAATAGCCCAGGGCACAGGGGAGAGCTGGGCCTCCCACTCCCTTGGCTTTCCACCCCACAGCCAGAGGGCCCTGAGCATCAGGGGAGAGGCTGTGGGGGCTGCCTTGCAATTGGCCACAGTTGGTTAAACTCAGATCCTATTATGTTGCCTTTCCTAGTGGCAGGAGTGGGACCACAAGACAATGGATGAGACAGTATCCACCATTTTGGCTTGGCTGGCAGGTGCCAGAGCCTTTGGTGTCACCACGCAGGCAACTGCCACAGTGTGACCGAGAGGCTGAGCTGCGTTGTGCTTAGAGGTGCCCACCACCACGTCAGCCACCGTACTGGGGCCACAGCTGTGCCATGCCTGAGGGCTCTGCAGAGGTTGGGATTCCTGCATGGATGGGCTCATGGCTGGCTGCCCCAGGTGGAAGAGGTGGCTCCCAGATGCAGAGTCTTCGCCGATGCATTGTGACAAAAGTGGCCTTTGCTTACAGACAGCTCCTGCAAACATCCTGTGAGGGTGGGCAGAGGAGGCTGGAGATGAGCTCCTTCCTTAGTTGGGAGGAGGCAGCAAAGGTTTCCTGCCCATTTAGCCTTCTCTCCATGTACCCAGCAGGGCTGGCATGGTGGGTAGTCGGTGTGCAGACAGATGTGGACACCAAGAGGTAACAAGCAGGCACTGGTGAATCCCAATGCTTTACCAGTCTAGCCTGAAAAATCCATTCACCATCATGTTAAACTGCTGCAGCTCACTGAATCTGATGGGGTTTGGCTTCCAAAACCAGCGGGAAATCTGTGTATTTTGAATCTCTCTGCCAGTGAAATAACACTTGATTTAAGCAGAGACTGCTTTCAGGAGCAGCTCCAGTGCTGGTGTGGTCTTGCCAAGGCTGAGATTGGCCAAAGCATTGCTGCTGCAGTAATGCTGGGAATGATGCTGTTATTTAAATGCTTTGACAGGCCTGAGGTTTCACCTCCTTATTTGACATTTTTCCCATTCTCAGCAGTATAGTGAATGCATGATGAACTCTTTGCCTCCCATTAACCCAAAGGTCAACGTCCTGTCTGCTTCATCTGTCTCTGCAGTGGCATGCAGTGGGCATCCCAGCATCGAGCAGCGCAGTTCGTGCCTAAAAACAAGCTTTAGTTTGGTGTCTTCCATGTTCTCGCCCCTCCTGCAGTGGTGGGGGCGAGTGTCCCACGGCCGGCTGCTCCCCAGCTGGCTGCCATCATCTCGAGGTGAGGGGAGACTGTTCGGGGCGAAGGCTGCCGGGACGGCGGCTGCGGCGCCCTCCGCGCCGGTGCCCCGCGTTCCTCCGCGCCGCCGGCAGGGCTCCGCTCGATGTGCTGCAGCCTGCCCGCCTCCCTCCCGCGCTTGGGCAGCAGCATCGCCGTGCCTCTGGAAATAACCACCGGGAAAGGCCAGCCTGTTCCGCCCAGGGAGCTGAAAAGCTGGAGCGGAATTAGTTCATCAGTAAGTGGGTATCGGAGTCCTCAATGAGTGTCATTGTCATGGGAAAGTCATCTTTTCCTGCTTCGTCACAACACGCCTTTCCCTGCTCTGTCAGAAGACACCCCAATTAATGTCGCAGTGTGCTTGCTCTCCCCTTCTCCAGCCATGCTGGCTTTCAAGCAGGAGGACTTTGGAGTGGGGTGGGGACTCCATGTCTCTGCCTTTGACTCATTCTCAGGAAGGCTTTCCAAAGCGCCTCCAGTGTTTCCCATTGATCCTCTGCTCTCTACCCAGTCCTACACCGGGTCTGGCAGCAGGCACCGTCAGGCAGGACTGTGCTTACAGCTGTCCCTGACTCCTGCACAGCACATCGCTATCATTGCCCTGCTCTGGTGCAGGTAGAGGTTCATATACTGTAAGTGTATTTATCTGGAATCCAGCTCTGCTCCTCACTAGGGAAAAATCTACTGCTGCAGAAATACCTCTCTACTGGCTGGTCAGAAAAGCCCCAAAACAACTGAAGTACTTAAATGGTAAGAACACTGCATATTTAAAAATTCCCCAAAGATTTCTACAATCATCTCTCTATTCCCCTCTTCCTCTGTACACAGAGGAACAGTCTCAGCTTAATCTCTACCAGGCAACAGGAAAAAGCCTTAATTATTTGATGGAAGAACTTCACAAGGCTTGTAAGCACGGCCTTCCCCACCCCAGCACAACTATACTGGCCTGGCCCCTTAAGGACTGCTGCAGGGACAGCTTGTCCTGCCCAAGCTGCAGACATGTAAAAATAGGTACTTCAAGGTCAAGTACTAAAGAAGGGGGAAAAAAGTGTATTTGTTTAGCGTAGCTGAAATTGACCCTTAATTTTTGTAATCTTTAAAAAACAATCACTTTTTTTTTGCATGCTTTGCAAGCTTTTGAGGACAGTGCCTCTTGTTCTAACAGACAGTGCCTGATGGAAGGGGGGCATTTCACTGACAGGAGTCCACAGAAAACAGCCTCCAAGGCTGTCCAGACAGGATGACCCCAAAGCCGTGCTCAGGCAGTGCCAATGTGGAGCTGGTCCCTGTCAATACATGGAAGACAGGCACAGCTCTTGCCAGGCAGTCACAGCCCATGGTGGCCAGGCCAGGCCAGGTTCAGCCAGAGACTGCATGGACAAACTGAACAGGCTTGTACAAATACTTGCAACGTGCTGTTTTACCAGTACCTTTACCTTTGCCTGAGAAGCTACACCAACACCCTGACACCTGCAGCAGTGAGCACTGCATGGTGCTGCCCCAATGGCCTGTTGCTGCAGCACCCTCCAGTCCCAATACCACCCAAATCCCTCTGCCACCCCAGCCTAGTTCCCTGCGGGTGCAGCTGTGTACTGCCCCTGCCAAGCAGCAGCAGCCTGAGGAAGAGAAGAGCCAGCCAACAACGTGAGTTGTTTGAAGGAACAACTTTTTTTTTTTAATAAAGTGTACAAAGTAGTAAAACTCCTTACACAAGGTGCTGTGACAGCCGTTACAAAGATGATTCGAGCTCCCCCCTAGGCCTCGTGATGAAACGCCAGAGCATTCAGTGGAGATGAAGGAGATGAATGTGACAGACCCACCTGTCCCTAGGAGCTCAGTGCACCTGCCCTCCCCATCCAACATCCTGCCTCCAGACAGACCCTGCCCCCTCAGCTGCCTGGCCGGGTCGCCCTGCGGACCATTCCCACTGTCCCACACCACGGCATCCCACACACGTTCAACACCAATAACACTGAACCGAGCAACCTGTCCGAGCTGCATGCATACAGAGAGGAAGAGCAAAATACAACCCAACCAAACACCCACAACAGTAACAACAGAACTTTAAGGCTATGCAAAAACAAAATGAAGCAACATCTTTAAAGCTAGGTAGCAAGTAGCATTTGTGAAACATAAGGCTTGAGGCTTATTGATTCTTCAGAACAGGTTTATTTCTTTTCATTCAAACACCAATGTACCATTTTCTTCCTTTGCTTGAACAGGGATTTTGTTTCCTCCTCAGCCAGGACATTTAGCTCAGGGAGGTGATGTTGGAGCGGCCTCCCGGGGGTGCGACGATGCGCTTGCTTGCTGAGCGCATGCCTTCATCAACCTGGGTACCTGGGATAGGACAAGAAAGTATGAAGGGAACAAAGAAAGCAAAGTTAAGAGCATCTTCTTCACAGGACTGAACAGTCAGGCAGCCTGGAGTCTTGCCAAGGCCCTGCAGAAACTATCTACTGCAACCTGCTCCCTCTCCAACTCCAGTAGCAACCCCAAGAGCAGCAGTAGCTTGAACATCTCTGTAGATGCTTCGTAAACAGACCCAGGCAGCAAGAACAGCATCAGATGCTGTGCTGGCCTCCACAGCCACGGTGGCCTCCACAGTCTGCCTTGCTTTTACTGCAAGGTGCAGCTCCAGCCATGTCCTTTAAGGGACACACAGGATCTTGCCCTGCCATGATCCACTCCTGTGCTTACCTTGCCCCAGGCCACCTCCAACTGCCCCCTGCCCCAGGCCAGGGACAGGGACGCACAGTCAGTGGCTCTGTCCCCTCCCAGCCCAGCCACCACATGTGTTCACCTGACAGGCTGAATCCAGACTGATGGAGATTCCTGACAGGCGGTGTCTGACGCGTGGGGGACCCCCTGGTTGACCCTGCAGGGGTGCCCCCCTTGGGGGTGGTGGTCAGGTCAAACACGGGTCCGTCGTACAAGCCCCGGGGCACAGCATGCATCTCCGCCATCTGTCACCAGAGAGAAGAGGACAGTGACACTTCTCTGAGCCCACAGAGCATCATGCTCCAGCCATCCTCTGGCTCCTCAGTCCCCCTGCAGAAGGAACTCACACTGCCATGCACCCTAAGTCCTGCAGCACTGAGGCCTGGCACAGCCCCACTGCCCACCCTTCACCTCTGCCCTGTAAGGGGTGCAGAGCCAGTGCAACAGGCTATCACCCAGATGGGGTTTATGCTGCACAAATGGGGGAGGAGAAGATGATTTTGGCCAATCTCTTAATTTTTAACTCAGCATTTCCCTCCAGACTCCTGCTGCAGCAGGACAGGATGAGGAGAGACATTACCACTGCTAACCATGAGGAGCATTTGCCTCCAACATGGCACACCACTAACACAAAGGGCTCCCTATCCAAGCCTCAGCTATTTTGTACATTCCAAATACACCATCAGTTTGCAGCACTGCTTATAGGATCCAGCAAGAACAGCAAAGGAAAACCAGCCAGTTATTAAGGGCAATTTGGGCTAACAGTATCCCAACTCTTGTCTCCTGGCATCCCCGTCTCCTCACCTTCCTCCTGGCTTTGATGCGCTTGTAGACATAGTCAGGGAAAGGGCTGCTGGGCAGGAATCGTCCAGTCCCCTGGGTCACATGCAGGTTGCCATCCTCCAGCATGATCTTCCCCTGGCATATGACAACCAGCGGGGCCCCACGGAGCTCCATCCCCTCAAAGATGTTGTATTCAGCCACCTGCAGCAATCCCAGGATGATGGTCAGGAGGGACAGGAGCACTGCCTGCCCACTCAGGGTGGGTCAGTCCCCACACCTCGCTGCTGGAGTCACCAATGCAGGCAGAAGATACCTCTAACAGCCTTGCCTGTTCAGAGGCCTCCTGTAGCTCGCTAGCCCATCGCAGTAAAAACCCACCAGAGCTCCCAACATGAACCAGGACCTGCTGGTTTGAGGTAGGTCCTGGTTAGTCCTGGTCACACTTCCTTAGTGTGAGGAAGTACTCCAAGAACAGATGAAGGCAGGACTTAGGCTTGAGGTAAGGCATGAACAAAGCACTGCGGCAAGGCCGGGAAAAATATTTGTGCCTGGAAGAGGTACCAAGGTAAGGAGAAATGTGTGTCTTTACACCTGCATGGGCCAGGGTCAGGAGAAGAACACCCAAGCAGGGTGAAAAAAGCCCCATGTCCTGAGCCTCGGGCTCATGGACATTGTACCCACAGTCACAACTGGCACCACCTGAAGCCTGGGCTCAGTCCCTCCTCCTCAGCCAAGCAGGACAGTACCAAGCTCCCAGCAGCCAGGCAACCCTTCTACAAAGCTACTTGCACGCCACCCTCCGCATGCCACCCTCCAGCGTTCACACAGATGAGCAGAGCACTTACAGATTGATGGGTTTTTGCTGTGATGATCTTTACTGCATCAGGATCCCATATAACCAGATCGCTGTCTGAGCCCACTGCTATTCTCCCTTTTCGTGGATACAGGTTGAAGATTTTGGCAGCATTAGTGCTCGTCACAGCCACAAACTGGTTTTCATCCATCTTTCCTGTGGCCTGCTCACACACAAAGAGAACTAAGTCCTTCTATGGGGAAAGAGTGAGTAAGAGCCCTGGGAAGCACCATCCTCACTCCCACACAGGGTGCTGGCTGGCTGGGCTCAAGCTTCTGAGGCTGATCTTACTAACTGGTGCCAGACAGACCAAGAACTGGGGGCACAGTTACAGCTTCTGGATGTTTACCCTGAGCCTGCAACAGCCACCCCTCCTGCTCCAGCTTGATTTGACTCTCAGAGCCAGAGAGGGAACAAGCTGAGTGCCCAGCTCTGTGGGGCAGTAGCATTGGTGTGTGAGATGGCAACCACCTCTGCCCACTCTGCCCCTTCCCTGGTGGGACTCTCACCACTGCCTTGTCCCAGATGACAGACATTCGTTCCTCTATGCCATTGGTTCCTTCTGGGATCGCTGTGAAGTTGTCTTTTCCAATGGCTTTCTGCGCAGTGCTGAAGGTACAATGAGCACTTCCTGACACCTGCAGATCACCACTGAAGAGTGATGGAACAAACCCACTGTCAGTCATTTTGCAGTCAGACAGCAACAGAGACACAAGGGATATGGATTTCCTCTGGCCACGGGCAGCCCCCGGCTCAGTTTCTTTTACTCTGCACCCCCATTTCCACAGCCCCTCAGCCTGAAGATTTCCACCCGACCCAGCCCCTGGGGCAGCTGTGTCATGTGGGGGCAAGAGACCTCTGCCACACGGTACTACTCGCCTGAGCATGGACAACATCCTGTACAAAAGAGAAGTCAGTGGTTCAGCTCCTAGGGAACAGGGTGGTCTTTGTGTCAGGCCAGAAGATGTCCTCTCATACTGGACTCCATCATTTGCACAAGTATGAAGAAAAAACATGCCAGTGCAAGTCACAAAACCCATTTCTGGCAGTTTGCCAGGTCTGCTTGACAGAGCCCTTCTGCCACAAACGGAGGAAGAGGCATCTCTGCTCCAGGACTGTCCCCCAGTCCCACAAGCCAGCCTTTGTGTTGTGTGCTGCCAGCTCCTGCATGCTGAGGGCTAGCACAGTCCTCCCCCGTGCCATGAAAGCCTGCTGCAGTAGGATGGAGGGAGTTGGGACTGCCCAGAAACAGCTCTCTTCAGGAAGCCCAGAAATCCTTCACTGAGGCCTCTTCACCCTCTGCCCAATGGGGTACCTGGACGGATGAGATGCCCTGACCCATCCCGCTCCTAGGAAAGAGGAAGAGCCAGCGAGCTGCCCACAGACAAGGCAAGGAGAGGAGCTGTCCGTGGCTCCCTGGAAGTCACCCAGCTGCTGCTGGGTCCTCAGGGAACATTGGACAGGCAGCAGTTGGAAGGTCATTGCTGCCAGGCAAAAGGAAGCAGACCAAGGCAGGCCAGCTCCCAGCACTGCCTGCATGAGGCAAGGAGCCTCAAGCACCTGGACAGTGCAGACACAGTGACTCTCCTCGAGGCTGCAAATCTGCCCTAATCCACTGGTAATCTCCACCTTCCTCTGATAATTTCTGCCATATGTCTGCAGGACTGTACAGACAGAGGCCCAGAATGATGACACAACATGCCTCCTGCTGGAGAAATGCCATCCAGCCCAGCTGGAACCTCACAGTCTCTCCTCTCGCTGCAGCCTCACAGAAAACGGTATAGCAAAGGTGTCAGGACAGACACCTATGAGCTGCAGGGACCAAGAATTGCTTGTGTCATCTTTGAGGTCTGGGGTAAATTGGAAGTGGAAAATAAGGATTAGAAAACCAGTTCAGGAGCTGGGCTCACTTTTCCTTGCCAGTTGTTAAGACCTGCACCTATATCATACATCCAGTATGAGCTGAGGTATCTCTGGTTCATTGACCACAGCAAAATGCAGGGTGAGCTGCATATTCAGACCTTAAATGCACTGGCACCTCTCTTACACCCAAACACAGCATCTCCACTCTGGCACAGCCCAGGTTTATCCTAACGTGCCCTGCTGAAGAGACACCTCTTAGTGACTGCTCATCCCTCGCTCATCTGTCAGAGATGTTTCCAGCATTACCCCAAAGGACATTTCTATTTACAACCCCCTCAGTGTCAGCCATTCCCTGGCTAACAGACCAGGCAGCACGCACACAATCGGATGCACAAACACAGGCTGAGAGTGGTCTGCGATGGACACACGGCACATAGACAGGGCCAGGAACATGCAGTATCCTCAGCTGCTGTGCTGACCTTGCCAGTGAGAGTATGGAGTGTAACTGTGAAAGGTCATAGCAAATTGCTGAAGTGCTTTTCTTGTTTGTCTTTGTTTTCAACAAATCCCCTTTCTACCCCCTTGCCTTCATGATGAAAAAAACAACCTGCCATGTCAGCCAGATGTGCAGGAGCTGCTCCTAAAGGTCTCCTGCACTCTGCAGGCTCTGCTATTGCTGACCTGTATAGACGTGTGAATATATCTGCTTTGTATTTGACTGGGGTCCCCACCAGCCTGTGAAACATGTAATGCCCTCCACATTGGTGCAGCATCCTCCATCATCCTGCAGCATCCCAACCCAGGCAGCCATTCCCCACTTCTCCAGCTCAGTGAATGGGTTCCATTGACAAGTCTGTTTTAGCTTGTCCTCATTTCTTTGCCTTCTTCAGGGCATTTAAAATGGTTCATGACTACTGGTATTTTTCTCATTAGTGAGGTTAAGCTTACAGTGAAACATGTAATGCCCTCCACTCTCGAGGATAAACCAACATGGCTTGGAGTCAAAGCCATTTCACTGGTCAGTTCATTACATACCCACACTGAAGTGGTTCAGGTTGGACTAACCTCTTTCTTCCCTATCCAGAGTCCACTTTCCCCTAGCAGTATCCCCAGCAGAGCTGTCACTCACCTGGCCAGGAGGGAGTTGATGTAGTCAGGAGTGGTTGGGTCTGGGCTCAGTGGCGGAGAGACCACAAATGCTGCAGCCTTGGCCCAGTTCTTGCTCCAGTAGTGTGTTCCATCAGTCCCCAGACTGGCTGTGATGGGCTCACCAAACACCACAATGCCTGGACAAGGGCACGGAAAGAAGTGTTTCAGTGGAGCCTGGTGGCATTCTCTGCTCCACAGCACTACCAACAGCCTGCCATGTCCCGAGAATACCCAGACCCATGCCATCACCATGGGGTCCTCCTGCTCAAGGGCACAGATCCTAGTGCACCAGAATCCCCCTTCACACCTCCTGGGGCAGGGGCACAGAGCCCATTGAACAGAGCTGTGGACATGCCCACACTTGTGGGGCGTCCCTGTGCTCCACCACCACTGACAAATGGAGCTCCCAGCCACCTGAAAAGGCACCCAGGCACCTCCCAAGGGGCCAGCACTTCAAAGGGAGGCCAGAGTTATTCGCAGCAGCTCAACCCACTAGCATGTGCATTGAACAAAGTATCCTCATTGAGCCCTTCACAGCTGCAGACAAACTGTGGTGTTTAAAGCATTGCTCCTACCTGTGCCACACATATTGGTGTTACCTGACTGACAACAGGAAGTGGCTCCATGTGGCCTGCTGCAGTGTCACCCTGCCCTTCACAAGTCAGGCAAACTCCTCAGCTAACTGCTCCCTAGCAGAAGGGGAAGCACTGCATATCACTTGAAGCACAGTGCTGATCTTGGCAAAACAACCACGAGGACATGGGGACCACATAATCCAGGATCCTGATGGCAGCAGAAGGGCTGAGGGCAGCACCAGCTGCCACTCACCTTTTTTTCTGGCTTGTGAGATGAGGTCAGCAGCACTTTTGCTCATCACTTTAGTCACGTAGAGAGGACAGTTGGTCTGGCTGGCAATAGTGATGGCCCGGAAGACAGCTTCTGCTTCCAGCTGGAAGAGAGGATGGCACACAGCTGCAGAGGAACACTGGCTGGGCAGGGAGGAGCCCCTGTTACTCTCAGCACACCACTGATTGCTGCGGACACCCTGTGCCCTCGCTTTCACCCTTGACTCCCCCAGGGCAGTTTAATCAGGGAGACCTGAGGGGGGAAGCTTCCGTCTTCCCAGGGCCTGGCCCAAATGGCAGGCTACAGTAACACAACGCCTGGCACAAAAGCACTGCCCGGACCCTGCTCGGGGGCCAGCAGAGCTGCATCTGCTGTTTTTTCCACTGCCTGGTTCCAGCGCTCCCGACAGCCCAAGGAGCCCAGGGACTGCTGCCCAGCCTGCCAGCACAGCTTGCAGACTGATGCCAGGCAGCGGGAGGGTGCACCCTTTCATAGCACTCCCTGCTCCAGGCTGTCCCTGCTGCAGCACGGTTAACCAGATGTCCCCTGCCACCCCTGTGGCAGGGTGCAGAGGGCTGCACACTGGCAGGCCGCTTGTCATTGAGGCCTGGCCATCTTGCAGTGCAGCTGCTGCTTGCCCCAGTCTGCTGACACCCGCCCCACCTCACTGTCCTGCTGTTAGTGGAGGGTAGATTTCCACCAGGAGGGATATCTTTGGACTATTACATCAGCCTGTGCTCAGCCTGAGCTCAACCCCAGAGTTCTCCAAGTGTTTGCTCTACAGTTTGGCTTCAAGTGTTGGCTTGAGAAAGTTCAAAACAGAAGCCTTAAAAAGACACAATGATCCAGCCCCCCAGGGCACTGCCTGGGACCATGCCAGCCAAAATGTCCCAGGGCAGAGAAGCGGCGCACTGCATCCAGATGCACATGCGCTCCTATGCCTCTCATACTTCTGCAGATCTATTTGCTGTACAGTGCAAAGAGGTTTTACTCTTCTTAAAGACTCTTTAAATAGAGATTTAAGCGAGAAGCCATTTTTTATCACCACACTTACGGGCTGTGGTAGTTGATGGGGTTTAACATGTGGACAGGAGCAAACAGCCATCACTGAATACCCCTCACAGCAGGTTACAATCTGGAGCAGCATCATCCTGCCCTACCAAGTCACCACCATCACCTGAGAGAAGAACATGTCTTTAACCCCCACTGAGGTCCCTCCAGGACAGAGAAGACCCACAGAGCCACAGACCACTCTCCTAATGCTTTGCCATCTGCCTGCAGGCTTTATGGGGTAGCAGGGTCATTTGTGGTAGAGTATGTTCTGGAAGAAAGACAGTGTTTTCAAAGGCAATGAGATCTGGATTTGGCTGAAGAGATAGTATCTAGAGCCTTGCACTGTTCTCAGTTGCCTTATACTTTAATGGCATTTCAAGACCAAACACTGAACAGTGTTTTATTGGCTCTGGATGAAATCTGCACTGCTTACGGTAATAGGACAGTTCTCAAATCTGGGCACAACCACAGCATCCTGTAATTGCACCTTAGCTTGCCAACTAGTGGCAACAGGTTAGAGTCATAAAAATAAGTGGCAGCTTACACACAGAGGAACTCTGAGCCACTGTATTTGACACTGAGACTCTTCCCTGTATAGGAAAATGCTCTACACTCTTGTATTTCAAATAGAGTAAGTACTGTTATTACACTAGGCCATGTATGTTGTTACTAGCCCTAATACAGCCAACTTCTTACACTTTTAATTTAAGCCAACTGCTTTTATTTCGGCAGGCCCTGAAGTACAAATCTGTCCCTGTGCTTCCCTGCTCAGCTTTGCTATTGTACCAAATTCCTATTGTTTTCTTCTTTCACATGCTGTGGGAAGTCAAAGCACCTCTCAGCAGGGAGTTATGGGAAGGAAACCTATCTAAAATTAGACTCAACTCATATTAATGGACCAAACAGAAAAATCCCTGCAAGCTAAAATTAGACGTAATCTCATTAGTGGTCTGACAATGATTTGTAATCAGGGAATTCCCCCTCTCTTTCCCTCCCACTCCATCTACCAATGGCTTTGTTCATCTGACTCTGAAACACACTTTAGAGACTAAGCAGATAAAAAGCAGGAAGAGGCTGGAATCAGTCAGCACTTAAATGTGAACAGTGAATTCTCAGAGAAACTAAAACTCGTCATTAGATTCTTCTTAGGCTTCTCACACCTGTGGAGCCACCTATATAAGACAAATGCCCCCAGTCCAGCCTCAAAAGGCTGCTACAGCCGTATTGACACTTTGGTTGACTGATTCCTCTCTGTGAGGCTCCGAACAAGGGCTTCTATCTCTGCTGGGCAACTCAAGCAAGACTGAGAAAGGTTTGTCACAAACATGCACCTCGCTCTTTCCTGGGCTGATGATGAAAAAGACAGCAGTGCCTGTATAAATGGATACCCCTGGATGTACACACATTCTCCCCTGCCCTGATGCTTGCCTGGCCCCACTAAACACACTGAGCCCTACTGTGACTGGAAAACTCTTCAGTGAAGCAAGGCTGAACTGTCCTCTGCATCTTACCTCCTCAGGTCTGCTCAGCACGTGGCCTTCGGGGCCTGTAATTCCCATCTCCAACATCCTGGCTTGTTCCTAGGACATCAAAAGAACAGAGGGATATTACAGGACTGAAACTATCGACCAAAAAAGCAGATCCCTTCTGTGTCAAGTCCTTTCCTCAGGACCATCACCACCCTATGTCCTGTGGGACCATCAGGCATGGTGAGAGGCTGCTGTAATCTCAAGGGGTTTGAAAGAGGGAACATGGGGAAACAGGAGGGCAGGCACTGACTTAAACCTCTTCAATGAAACAAGCACAATGTGGAGACAAAAAAGGGCTACAAAACTCCTCATCCTCTCCAATTCCTAGGTCTGTGAAGCGCTACCAATTAGTAATTTTGGGGCATTTTATGATTAGGCAGGTTCTAAAATAGAGATAAGCTCTGGCCAATACAATTCCTCTGACCACTCTCGGTTTTCATGTGAGGAGCCATCCAACTGTGCACTGCAGTTCTAAAAAGTCCAAACAAAACTGATTCTTGTAGTCTGAAAAGATGCTCAAAGAACGACCTCTTGGTTCATGCTCCTTCAACTCCCATGAACAAGAGAAATAGTTGCAGAGCTTAACTGAGCACTGTCTTTTGTGCCTTAACAAAAATCAAAACATTCAGACCTTCTGTTATCCAGCACCAATTACAACACAGCAGGCCAATACACAGTACCCACTTGATCACTAAACCACATCCCTCAGAACAGTATCCTTGCGAATCCAGCTTCATTAGCCACCTGTTTGCTTACAGGGAGAAAATCTCTCTCGTCAAGGCAGTTCTCAATGGACTTTACCTCTCCTGGCTTGTTATGTGCAAGGCAAAGGTCTCTGCCTCTCCACACTGAAGACAGCTGCAGCTGGAGCAAACGTACCATACTTGATGGATACTCACTTCCATTTACGTAATTGCTAATTCACTATTGCAGATTTCCTTATGCACAACATATTCACAACAAAAAATCTTGCTAAATTAGATATTGCTGCCGAACAGCAAAGATATCACCTTGCACAAGATGTCCAGCTTTAGAGCCATTTCGCTAATGCCCCACACCAAATCGGCCTGGTACAGATTTTCTGTCCTTGCCTGTCAGAAGTAGTTAGTTACCTGTGCAATTATATCCCCATTTTCTGCATGAACTTGAGCTATGGCACCCAGCTCTGCCAGGCAGCTGAATATCTCATACAGCTAAAAGAGAGACAAGAAGAAATGATTACTGAGCAGGCTGCCCATGGCCCTGACACCACTCATGGCCCTTCCACCCATGCTCCTGGCAGCAGCAGGACCCAGTGCAGCCATGCCAGGCAGAGCTCTGGCTGTGCCGGGAGCAGCTCTCTGAAGGATGCAGTCACCAGCAGACGCTCTTGGTGATCTCCACACTAGACATGTGCCTCCGCCTGCAGTGCCGGAGCCCAGCCAGCCCACAGCACAGCCTGGGGCAACCCTGCACAGGCAGCCAGGGTGGAGGAGAGGAACAGCAAGGCCTGGCCAGGGGCAGCAGCCACCAGCCTTATGAGCTGCCCCAGGCCCACCATGGCTGTCACCCCCCAGTGCTCCTTGAATCAACACTACCATGGCGGTGCAGGGGGTCTCACCTCGGTGTTGGACATCTGGTACAAATCCTTGTAGGCCATGTGCACCATGAAGGAGTTAATGCCTGGGGCAGGGCAGAGAGGAGAGAGAGGTGAGCTTCCTAGGTTAGGCTGCCTGCTCTGGCCACCCTCCCCACCAGCTGCCCTGCAGGGCACAGCTCCTGCTGGCAGCCGTGCAAGACCCCATGGGCACCCAACAGCACGGCCACCTCTTGCCCTCCATGGCCAGGGGACAAGGTTGGCCAAGGCCAGGCAGGGAGCGGCAGGCAACGAACCTTTCTCCTGGACCATGGTGTGCAGCTCCTGCCTGACGTGGTCGCTCCAGCGTGGGATGTCCACATGCAGTGCATAGTCGCAGCAGGCCTTGCCATCAGCCCACTCCCGCCATCGCTCCAGTGCCTCGGCCAGGCTGGACTCCGGCTCTGGCACCACATGATCCACTGCAGGAGCACAGAAGAGGAAGGGCTGGGCAAGGGCTCCCCAACCAGCCCATTCCACTGTGGCTTGGCAGCTCCACCACCCCAGGCTGGTCTCCTCAACAGCTTCAGGGCAGCTCCCAAGAGGATCCTGTCACCTTCACAACATGCCTTGGCTCCTCAAGTGCATTTATTGGCAGGGAAGTGCACAGAGCTTTTGCTTAATGGCTTCTGGCACAGGACCAGAAGTTTTTACACAGTTCTGCTGAGAAACTAGCTGGAAGCTAAAGAGCCTTGTCTTTCCCCGTCCCCACTCCCACCCCATTAGCACACAGCCTCCTCCTACACTGCAACCCTAAGGCACCTTTTATTGCCCACCATGGAATCGCCACACCTTACCACAGACCATTTCACAAAACATGTTTTTTTGGTACAGAGGAAGGAAAAACAGTGGGGGGAGGACAAGGAA
Source organism: Eulacestoma nigropectus (assembly GCA_013397775.1). Taxonomy (NCBI): domain Eukaryota; kingdom Metazoa; phylum Chordata; class Aves; order Passeriformes; genus Eulacestoma; species Eulacestoma nigropectus. The sequence continues at coordinate 1,030,145 of VZTE01001717.1, forward strand.
CCCAGGCCTCTATTGGAAGGATCAACACTTGCTCCTGCATCCCAAGAAACCCTGCAGTGCACACAGCTGTAACCACTGCACAGGACAACACCTGGACCTCAAACCAGTGCACAGCCATAGCATCCTCCAGGGAAGGACCTCAGAATTCTCTTTCCTTTTTCATTAGCACTGTTTATTTTCAAGCAGTGTGGGATGCCAGCACACTGCTCTGTTCCTCTGCTCAGAGCCATCTGAGCACGATGCTACCCTACTTTTATTTAAAAGAGAAGTTACGCCATTGTTCCTTTTTGAGGGTCCCACGGGCAACAGTGGCTGCAGGCAGGCACTGCAGAACATAGGATCTGCAAGGGCAAGGGGTCCTACACACATATCCTGTCCTATCACTTAATCATTACTCAGGATCCAAAGATTCATCCCAATCCTTACTCCCTAGACTGCATTGACAGAGATCACAGAAAATGTGAACACAGTCATGGACTTTGAAGACAAAGAAGACTGAGAACAGCACAGAAAAAAGAAAGAACTGGGTGATCTTGCAGGAGTGCTGGGTGGTGTCATGCACAGGCTGTGCCTGCTGCACTTACTGATCATGGTGGTTCCACCAGCCAGAGCTGCTTTTGTTCCTTGGAAGAAATCATCCACAGCGGTCATTCCCTTGTATGGCATCTGCAGGCGAGTGTGGACATCAATTCCTCCAGGGATCACCATCTTCCCATTGGCTTCTATGGTTTTGACCCCTCCAGGAACAATCAGGTTGTCTCCAATCTGCCTGGTGAGATCACACCAAGATACTCACACAAAGGAAAACCAGCCACAACATAACCTCGGAACAGCTCAGCCAGGAACTGCCAGGGCAGCTCCCTGACAACAGGAACAGCCCACCCTGTCCTGCTCCCAGACCCAGGCTTGCCGGAGCCGGCAGAGCAAAATCACTCCACTCTGCAGCAATGTGCAAGATTGTCTGGCTTGCTTACACCTCTGCTGTGCTTAGTCCAGGGGTGGCTGCCATCTGTCCAGTTGTCTCTGCAGTGTGTGGTGAGAACCTGCCTAGGACACCTCATACCCTACAGGCTCACGAAACAGGCTCCAGCATGCATTTACAGCGTAGCAGTCCTAACTGCTCAGCCAGGATGCATGCTCACAAAACCCGACACCAGCCCTGCTTCCAAGTGAGCTACACTCCTAATCTCTCCTATTTCTTGTCCTTCTGCCCACCCTAAGTGAGGCTCAAGTTTGAGCTTACTTACAGAGAAAGATGATTTCCACTGTAATGCCACAGCTGCCTAGGCCAGCTCGGGGCTCATCAGAGACTTGCAATACTGATCACAGCATGAAATCCCAAGAGCGAAGGGACTCCTGGGAGCTGGGAAATAGCTCAGCAATTGCCCAGCCTGACTGGCTGCAGCCTGCTGGGCTCATGGCACAGCCTCCAAGCTCTGGGCTCACTGTCTTCCCAAGAAGTGCACAGTTCTCCCCTCTCACCTTGTCTCTTCTGTGGCCCTGAAGGACAGCTTTGCTATCAGCAGGGCCACACAGCAGTGAAGGCAGCTAAAATCACAAATACCTAAAAAAGCCTTCTGAAAACAGGAAATCCAGAGAGTGCCAATATAAATCCACTAGTAACCTAATACACAACTATAGTGCTCTAGAGCCTGTCCTGTTCGAGCACAACTAGACGTACCCAGCCCTCCTGCAGGCCAAGTCACCTCAGCATTCCCTTTCTCAGCCCCTGTCCCCTCAACCCTTTTATGCATCCATATGCACAACTCAGCCTTCCAATCTCTTCCTTCAGAAATCCTACTTTCATCAAGCCTTTCTCAGTCTTCCTTGATAAATCAAGATTAAAGATAAGCTGGTTTTAGTGGAAAACTTCTGATTTCCTTGGCACACTGGGGAGGTAAAAATGAGAAGCAAATTCCATTTTTACATTTCATTCAAGCGGAGTCACTTTGCAGGTTTTTTTTTCCCTAGTGTAACAAAAATTCTGTGGACAGAACCGCTCACTTTACTGTCCTCACAGCAATAAACCAGCAGCTCTTCTCACTGCTTTTATGGAGAGGAACCATCACTAAAGGTTTTTAATTGCTCGTTGTATTCTTACCAGAATTCACTTGTAAGAGCATTTAGCTTCCAAGGCAGTGAAATTCTGTGGCCTCCAGGCTGTAGATGAGGCTCAGTCATTTGCCCAAGCATACTCATAAAGCCTGTGCCATAGCAACACCTGAAGCTGGCTCTGATCCCTGCCTGTGTACAAGTACTTGTCAACCACAAATGGTATTGTCCACCAGATAAAAATATAGTCACACTTCTTGAAGTATTTATCTGCTGCTGGATTTTTAACATATACCATGCTGGGAAGGTTGGATATTAACTCTTACCGTAGAGCAAGCAATGCCTTTTCAAGTCTCTCTGCTATAAACTATCATGGTTCTTTCACTTCACCCAGGGTGGAGCTGGCCCCAAAACAATACCTTTGCCAAGTTTGAATGGCAGCCTTTAAACAATGGAGCTATTCCTGCAGCTCTGAGACATACACGAAGAAGCTGGGGGAACCCAGAGGTTTCCATGCAATTCCTAGAAATCTCAAGGATGCAGATGACTTGCAGCACAGCACTGTCCTTGTTAGTGCTAACAAACAGGATCCTGTCTGGGGTCATTCATGCTAATAAGGTTAACACAGGGAAAAACAGAAGTCAAAGATAAACCTTGTTCCTGGCGCAATTAGACACAACTTTGCTGCACAATGGACACAGTATCACAATCCCGCAAGCCAACGGCAACTCAGTCACTGAAGTTCCTCTGAAAACACATCACACAATCACATCTGTGCTCACACACACTGCAGACAGCTGAGCCTCTGAACAGAGAGGGTTATCAAGCTTTACTGCCTGGCAAGTTGGGTACAGACCACATCCACAGAAAGCCAATAACCACCCAACCTGAAGCTGGTTTAAGTGGAGATGGAGATAACAGAAATCCCATACTTACTTTATGAGGCCATCCTCCATGTAAATGTCAGCATAGAATGACTGGTCATCATTGACTATTCGCCCTCCTTTAATGAGGAGACGATCACTCTGAAAAGGGAAGAGCACAGCAGCTGTCAGTAGCAGGTAACACACACGCTTCATTCACTTTTGACTGTGAGGGTGGTTAGACACTGGAACAGGTTGCTCAGGGAGGTTACGGTTGCCCCAACCCTGGCAGTATTCAAAGTCAGGTTGGTTAAGTCCTCGAGCAACCTGGTCTAGTGGGAGGTGTCCCACTAGAGGGGGTTGGGACTACATGACCTTTAAGGTCCATTCCAACCTCTTCACATACTATGATTTTATGATTCTCAGCATTCTGTACAAGTGCTCTCCCACGGCTCACCTCAGTCGCCAATGCTGCAGAAAGGTCACTGGACCTGTGCTAACACTCCAAACAACAGTACAAGAGCAAGGATTGAAAATGTCATACTCCTAAAGCTGTTTCTAAATGGGAGAGGGGGCTGCCAGAAACACCACCGAGGCAGACTGAGCACAAGGGAGAGTCACTGGGGACATAGCAAATATGCTTCCATAAAATATAGAGAAAAGTCAAAAGCTTCCTACGCCAGGACATTATGCACATAACTCCGCAGGCAGCACAAGCCACACATCAGTATTTAGAGCAAGTTTGTACTAAGGGCATGTCCTTAAACCTTATCCAGATACCACGTAAAGTAAGTTGCATTAAAGAAGACAAGTTACTCTCTCCTCTGTTACCACCTTGCAGAGACCACCAACAGGACAGGCAACTGGCTGGTAATCTGTCCCTCTCCTGCTGTGCTTGGGGTAATGCTTCTGAGGTGTTTCACAGGTCTATATAAAACCCAGGAGGCACTGGACTGCACTCCAGTCTCATGATTTACCACCTCCTCTAGTCTCCTTTCTATTGACCAAAGTAGCCAGCAGCCTTCTCTGAAGGAGCACAGCCAGACAACAGAGGAACACCCCAACCAGGACTGTGCTTATGCTCTTCCTGCATTCACACTTTTGGACCAGACAACTCAGCATACTCTGATGGGAGAGGATGGACACTGTCCTGTGGGGAACAGACCCTGTCCAGAGGAACTGGGATGGCTGAGGTCCTCCTCTTTTACCTACCTCCACCTGCACAAGTCCGCACAAGCAGCTGCAGGCAGTATGGGGGCAAACCACTTGATCTCACATATGCCTGCCATGGATTCAGGCTGATTGCTGTGCCAGAGAACATGTTGTCTACCTGACTGTTTAAAACACCTCCAATAACTCTTCAGCTCTTGATCATGCCTTACATTTCTCTCTGTTACCCCGGTGCCCACAGCCCAAGTTTTGGCATGTAAATACACTCCCCTTCCACAGCCTGAGCCTGGACAAGGGCCGACCAGAGCCTTCAGCAGGGCTCACATGCCAGCCTCACCCTGTGACGCTCTTGCATGGTTAATTGCTCTGCAGGGAAACGGGTTTGCTCTCCGTCCGCCGCGCTTGGGGCAATTTCTGAAGTATCCCCACGGTGGTGGGAACTTGCAGCTTCCGTTCTGTCAACAGAAGGATCCAAAGAATACTCCTGCGTCCCGGCAGCAGCCAAAGCCCAGAGCCCCGCGTGCATTTTTACAGCAATCTCATCCACACGCAGCCGAGACAAAGGAACTGGGTGGGGAAAGGAGGAGGATGCCGGCGCGCTCAGCCCTGCCGCAGCTCAGCGCAGCGCGGGGGCACAGCCGCCGGCTCCCGGCACTGCCCAGGCTAGGGCCGCCCCACGGCTCTACAGACGGCCGGCAACCCCAGCCCCGGCCACCCCAGCCCCGGCAAGGGGGATTTACCTTCCCCGCCCGGCACAGCCCATAAGGAGCCTCGCCTTCCACCAGGAAAAGAGCTCAGCTGAGTTGTTCCCGGTTCTCCTGCCACTCACCATCCTCTCCAACAAGCAGACCCGAGGTCAGCCTTCTTCCCTGACCCAGGCTAACACATCGGGCAGGTGCTAAAACTGTCTAAGGGGGCTCTGGAAGCAAAGGCACGTTGCTGGTCACAGCCCCCCATGCACAGCTCCTTCAAACATCCTGCACTGATGCACCTCCATGAGCACACAGAGATACTGGTCTTGACCAGCGACCTGGGGGACCACAGCCACCTCTCATGAGCAGCCGAGGCACAAGGACAGCTGGTGTATGCTGGCCTGGCAGTCCCAGGTGCATGGGCCAGAGTATGGCTGTGCTACACCTCTCCCCATGGGGCACATGCTGGGCAACGCTCAGCTTTGGGGCTGAGGACCCTGAGCACAAACACGATAAGAAAAAAAGTCTCCCTACCCAGATCCACCAACAGCCCTCCATTTTTTTTTGTTTTGCCCTCCCGAATTCCTGGAGCTGGTTCTCACTAGAGTGTGGGAGAACCAGCAAATACTGATGCTGACTTGCCCTTCCCTGCGCATCAGACAAGAGGAAGCCAAGGGGGTCAGGCACAGGCAGCACAGGGGCAGGAGACTGTCACATTGATAATTACTGAATAAACCGTTAATGAGCTCAGGAAATATGCCTGCTCCACACTCACAAGTGGTCATTCTGTGGCAGATGTGAAGGGCTGCTCAGTGCTAACTCTCTTAGTACACAAAATTGAGAGATCCACAGCAGCTGAAGCACAAACAAGGCATCCATTCAGGAGATCAGGCACTGCTAGAACCCATCGTGCCCACCCCACAGTGAAGGGACTGCACCAGCACCCACCCACTGACTACAAGGAAAAAATGCAACAAAGTTGAATATGGAAAATCCAAGGGACATGCCTACAGGCTCTGGCATCCTTCAGGAGCGCACCCAGGTATCAAGAGGCAGGGGAAGAAGACAGGAAGAGAATGAAACAGTTATGAGGAAACTAGTCTGATTTAATAGCCAGGCTTCTGCAATGCACGCTACCAGAGCAGCCCCACAATAAACGTACTGTTCCCCTATCAGGGCTCACTGTGCCTCTGCACACCCACCACGGCTCCTGCCAGCCAGTGTCAGGCTGTGTCATCAGTCACTGCCAACAGAGGGAAAAGCCCTCCTGCACCAAGAGCCACGGGGGCATGGCCAGGGAGGGAGCAGCCAGTGCGCGAGCCCCAGCCACTGCCCAGCACAGCCTCTGGGCAAAGGGCACCGAAGCAGCAGTGAGTGTGAGACGCTGTGCAGACTGTGGCTGCACGCGGCTCTGCCTGACCGCTGGCACTGACCTGTCAGGCTCACTGGCCTGACCTCCACTGCTGACAGTGCCTCCAAAGTACTCAGGCAGCCAGTGACAGCTCATCTGTCACCGGTGTGGTGCTTTCTGTGAAGATCCATTTCTGCAGGCACAAGGGATACCTACGAGGCCAAGCTTGGAGCTTCTCTCCAGCTCAGCTCTGCCAAAATCTACTGGATTCACCACCAGCCCTCAACACCTCTCCATGCTGGTACACCTTTATGCAGAACTCTCCTTTTCTGCCTGTTTGCATTTGGGATCAAGCTTTCAAACCCATTACCCATTCCCTCATGCCCACACTCTGCTCCTGATACCCTTAAGCATCATCTGGTCATTTTGAGATCTCAAAGTATTGACTGGTCTCTTAACATTTTTCAGAGTGATGCTGCAGAAAGAAAGGCAGGCAGCACTTCCAGAAGGCTGCTGAACCCAGCCAAGAACAGTGCTCACCTCATTAACAAAGCACAAGGGCATAATTAGGGGAGCACAGAAGCAGGTGTATAGTTTTACTGTTTTTTTCCCTTGTAAAAGAAGAGACACTAATTGCAGCGGTGTTTCATCAGAAGCTCATGTTTCCTCCTTACTAATGTACCACACAACAGCATGGAAGAAGCCCTGGCTAGAGTCATAGGGAGAGATAGTTAGCTGCCAGCTACACCATGATTCCCTGCCGTCTGTGGCTAAGAAATGACATAACGACAGCTACCAGTTTACCAAAATCTGTCTAGTTGGTAACTAAGGCTTTCCTCCCCACTTGTACCTGATACAACATACTGGCCATCCCCATACAGACCCCCTTGTTTTTAGAGGCGGCAGAGACATCACAGAGATGGTGTGTGTGGGCTCCTGCAGGGGGACTGGGGTGGGCATGGCTCACACCAAAAAAAAAAATATGGGATCTCTAGTCTACGTGGCCTAGGAAAGGATTTTATGACAAAAGCACAAAGACTGAATAATTTTGACTCAACCAACAGTTCTGTTAACAGGTATTTTGTGAAATCAGGACAAGATTTTAGTCTTCCACTTCTCTTTCTGCAGAAAAACATACTGTGGACAGCAAGAGGGGAAATACTTTCATTACCTTTCCAAAACAGCCAAAGAAAAGGAACCAATAAAAAGTCTCTCAACAGACACACAAGATCTGAAATTACTATTCTCCTGAGCTGGGCACCCCAGCAGCAGCACACATGTGAAAAGTAATACCACGTTTAGTGGTCTCTGATGCATGGTGCACAACATGAGATAGTGAAGAGCAACACATCCATACCAAGCTGATGGAGCCGTCACTGAGAAAGCCAAAGCCTTGGCTAACCTCCCCTCTCCATGTTTTCTCCACTGCACAACTGACAGATGCCTGTACTTCCCAGTCTTCCATCAATGACTAGTCTTGCCTGTCACGCTGTCACACACAGCTTTTGACCAGGCTTTTACAACTCATGTTGAGAATAATTTGCACAGAAATTTATTTCACACTAACACATGCACTACTCACTCATGATCCTGGCCTCTCCACTAAAATGGCTGTCCTAGAAAAGATAAGAAATTGCTGCAAACAGATACAATAGGCAAACTGTGGTTTTTCAGATGTTACTGGCAGAAACCAACTACAAATACTGACTGCAGCACTGTTGAGTACAAGAGGAACCAGGAGGGAGTGTTTCTGCATCTCCAGAAACACACTAGGTAGTTGAAACAATAGCTGTTGGGAAGTACAAATACCCAGTTTTCCAATATATCCTTCATGAAAGCCCAACCTGCCCATTGCTTGGGTAACAGAAGGAAGGCACTGCTCCTCTTGTTTGTGAGCTCTGTCCCTGCTTCAGTGCTGTCAGCTCTGAGATCTACAGGTGAGTTATCTGCCAGGGGAAGTGGCTTCTGTTATTCTCTGTATACTCTCATGCTCCAGACCTCCCCTGCCTCGAACACAATGCTTTAGATGCTTTAAAGGTAATGGGACAACACACTCTCAAACCTCTCTCTACTAACAAGCATAGCTTAGGTGACAATCTGCCATCCCCATCAGCTGCTACCTGTCCTGACATGCAAGAAGATTCTGGGGCAGAAATCTAGAAAGGAGGAATAAACAATGCCAACAGTGCCTGGGGGGGAGCACAATCGGTGGAAAAGGACAAAACCAACTTTGTTCTAGGGGAGACACTGGAGCTGAGCTTTTATTTCTGCCATTCCATACTAAAACAGAGGAGGCCACCCACCACCTGACTCCACTTCACTGCTTCCCCTGAGTCCCCTGGTCATTCGACCAGATTCCACGGCTATGTCTTCCAGTCCAGCCAGAATATGATAATGCTGCAGAACAGGGCCAGTGAGTCATGAAGGGTCATCCTCAAGCTGTAGAAGTCAGAGGAGAGAGCTACCTGTAACATCAGTGACACAGACACCATATGCCTGCAGCATTTTCAGCTTCAGCAGAAAAGGAAAGGATTTAATAGGGAAAAGTCAAGCAGCTTGGGAGATTTTGTTACCACTGAGGTGAGAGAGCTCCCATTGGATACCAGAGGAGCAGGCACAAGCCCTGCATATCAATAAAGCATATAATAAAGAAAAAGCCCCAGAGAATGGGAGAAATCCCACCTGCAGCAGCAGCTGAGGTGCCTCCATGGTGGTCTAAGGATACAGAAAAGGCAAGATGTGTAAAGCCATAATATTGCTTGTGAAAGCAACTGAATCTAGGCTGACAAAGGAATTTCCCTTTACAGTGGTCAAGATCTTAGTGCTTCTTTGGGAGCATTTTGTTCACATCTGTACATGCAAGAGAATAATGGAAGTCAAGTGCTTTGCTTTTCCTTTTTCTTCAGAGGGCCAGAGATGTCCTCAATAGAAAAATCAGGAGCTACATAAAGGCAGCAAAAAGCCAACAAGACGGAAGCCCACATTGCCTTCCCAGGAGCAAGCCCTCTGCGGCCTCCGCAGGGCGACCCCTGGAGCAGAGCTGCCACGGCAGAGATCAGAGCAGGAAAGCCCCAGAGGGAGCGGCACGGCAGGGTACCGATGGGACCGGGGCTCCCGCAGCTTCAGGGCCAACCCACCAGCCGCCCCCTCTGCCGGGCGGGCCGGGGCAGGCGGGTCCCTGAGCGCTGCAGCGGCACCGCCGCACCTGATACAGCGAGACCGAGGAGCTGCCCGGCGGGGACACCGAGCGCGGGGAGCGCCCTGCAGGAGGCCGGGGCAACCGCCCGCCCCCTCCGGCCCCGCCCGGGGGAAACCCCCACCGGCATCGGGTACCGCCGGGCACCGGCCACCGCAGACGCTCCAGCCCGGGCTACGCCCGCGGGGGCGCGGGCTCTGCCCAGCTCAGTTCACCGGAGGGGCCGGGGCACCTGCGCGGGCGGCGGCTCTTTGTCTGCGCGCCGCCGCCGCCCCGCTCCGACCCGCAACGCCGGACGCCGGCACCGAGCTTCCCCCTCGCCCCACGGGGCGCCCTACCCCGCCC
>VZTE01001717.1:1040060-1050335 GCA_013397775.1 Eulacestoma nigropectus
CCGGGCCCCGAGCAGGGCGCGCCCGGCCCCGCCCGGCCCCGCCCGGCAGGTGCCGGCACCGGCCACCGACACCGGCCACCGACACCGGGCACTGGTCACCGGCACCGGGCACCGGGCACCGACACCGGCCACCGGCACCGGGCACCGGCACCAGGCACCGACACTGGCTTCGAGAACCGGCACCGGGCACCGACACCAGCTTCGGGAACCGGCACTAGGCACCAGCATCGAGCACCGATACCGGTCCCAGACACCGAGGCTGGCACCGATGCGTCTGCATCCAGCCTGCAGGGGCGGCCCATGGGAGCAGCCACAACCAGGGCTCTGTGCTGGCCACGACTTTCCATGTAACACTGGCAAGTACAATGAACGAGGTCTGTAACAGAACAGGCTGTCTCTGGCTGCTGGCATGCACCTGCATCACCTCAAACTTTCTTTCACATGCACAAGAATTGGAAACACGAAAAAATAATAAAATACACCATACATGTGGCTTCAGGAATCCTACATGCCATGCAAACACTGCAAGTGCTGGCAAGGACTCTTCCAAGGACGACTTCTCTTTTCTCTGCTGTGACTTTGGTAGGAAGGTTTAAAGGGTGGAATTACAAGTACTCAGAGTGTGCTGAAACAGACAATGCTGAGCCTGGCCCACAGCTGGCCAGGACCATGCCAGCAAGAGCTGTGCCACAATGGGATGAATGCTTGCCACAACCTGTTGTGCTTCCAGCAGGTCCTAAGAACCATGGCCAGCCTGAACCTTGCCTTCTCTTCCAGGCCAGCTGCGACTCCACTTGTGCAGAGCTTTGAACACCACCAAGATGTTCCTACAGATCCTGCTGCCAGGCAGCTCCACTAGGAAAATCTTCCAGCCACACCTGGCACAGACATTGCTGTAAATCCAATTTCTACTTCCTGGCAGAAAAACAAGCCATCTGACCTGGTGACCACCACCCAAACCCTCTCTCCCATTTGCTTTCTGAACTAGAACCTAACAACAGCATCAAGGGCCTGACAAGCACCCTGCTCACCAGTGCGTGCACAGGCAGAGCCACCTCACAGCACAACCCCTGACACTGCAGCCAACTTTGACTGCTACAAAGCCCTGGGAGAAGTGGGTGACAGCAGTGTGGACTGTCAGTACCATGTGCTTTGCAGTAACCCAGCCTAAAGCTTTTATTACCCAGAGTCTCTTACTCTGTGTGCTTCTGCTGAAGTTCTTGGATAGTTTTACTGGATATGTATTTATTCTAAACCCAAAAACCTTTCACCAGTTTGAAGTCAAAGTCAGCAGATGCTCAACAACTTACTTATTACTACCAAGACTGTGAGAATATTGACTAATTGTGAGGGCTGCTTGGCCCTTCTTTTTCCCTGTCCCAGCTCCTATGCCACTCCTGATGAGCTGCTGCACCCCTGCAATCAGCAAGAGATGGCTGGAAACCTTCCCCTCCATGGCAGATCCATGGGGATGTCTGCAAGCACCAGGCAAGGAATGAGGGAGCAATGCTGTGCCAGAGCCTCTGCAACTAAGAAGCTGTGGGGAGGAGATCAGGTACCAGACCACACTGTTCTTGTCACAAGACTGCAATGCTTCAAGAACAGGTCTTGGTCTCTACTGAAATTACACCGGCTAGGGCTGCGAAGTGAGAAAGAGCCTCAAGTTCTATCACCAAACCACTCAAAACTTCACTCATGCATTTTCTGGAAAGTTTATGAGTATCCCCATGCCTGGTGGTGCCACATTAGCTTTGTCTAGACTTAGTAACAGAAAAAGCAGCAGTTAATTAGTTAATAATAGATAAATGACTATGCAGATGGTGCTGACTTCAACACTTGGACAGTTTCAAGAGCCGAGCTTGCATCAGTCCCCTGGATGCCGGCCAGCCACAGTGACTTCAGACCCCTCGTTTGAAGAGATGTGCTTTCCTTGTGGTTGCTATGTGACACTCGCACAAATACAATCAAACACCCTGCCCTGGGCCCAAAACATTCAAAACAGAAAAAAACTTTTTCCATAAGATCTCTTCCAGGTGCAGTGTGTGAGGCCCTACTCATATGCTTCAAAATATCCTCTATGAGAAGCATGATCAATTTGAAAGTTACTTAAAATGGCAATCCTCAGAGCTCAAAACCTCCTCATGGCAGCAGTTGTTTGTGGACAGCCACGAGTGACAGGAGTAGGGTGAGGAGCACCAGTGGTGTGAACGCAGAATAGAAGGCCCATGCTGCTGAAAGGACTTTGGCACCAAAACAGACCCGTCCCTGACCGTGGCCCACCAATGCTCAGCAGCCTGGCTCAAATTCCCTCTGTGGGGACCAGGAGGCTCCTAACCCAGCTCTAATGCAAAGGACAAAAGCAGATCCCACCAGCCCTATGTGTCTGTGACCAATGACTCTTATACAAGCACAACCAATGTTCAGTATCACCAGTCATGAAACAATCTGGGCTCAAATATCATAATGTTCAGCAGATTTTCCAGGCCAGCCTGTCCCTATGCATATGATCTCCTCCTCCCCATACATATTCTTTCCATGAAACCATCCCCTCTGCTCTCCTAGCAGATGAGTTTTCAGGGGTTAAGTTACCTCAGAGGCAGTGAATCCAAGGGACAGAAACACCATCCCTGCACCAAAGTGGGAAGTCTTGTGCCCCCAGAACAGTTCCTGCATCCTGCAGGCACACAGAGAAGGTGTCCTGGCAAGGGAGAGGCTGTTTCTTCTCCTTGCCAGAAATAAATGATGTTGAAACCAAACATGTCAAATGGAACATGCTAATATGTGTATACAAGTGTCTGCTGCTTCAAGGCCAATTAATTAAATTTTAGCCTGATCCCGCAGAGCAATGAACTACCCTTGACCTGGGAGGCTCAACAAGTGTTTTTCCTCTCCTGGGACTGGGTCGGCTCAGTGACCCATACAAGGCCAGGACTGGGAGGGAGCTGCAAGCCGTGGGGGCTGGCCCAGCACACTATGGGACCAGTCACTGCTGGGGCCTCTGTCCCTCTGTTCAGCACCGCTGCCAGCAGCAGCAGTAACCAGCAGACAGGTTTCACCCCTGACAGCTCTGCTGGAGAAATCGCCCCTCTCCAGTTCCTCCCTCAAAAGGCACAAAGGAAATGTTCATGCTGCAGGCAGTGGCATCCCTCCCTCTTCCTGCTGCACCTGGGCTGGAAGAGCCTGCTCACCCAGAAGGCCATCCCTGGCAAAACACCAATGCCAAGTCTGCAGGGACATGGCTCCGCTTCATTCTTGGCTCCTTCTGTGGCATGAGCTCTGGCTGCACAAGGGCTTCTGTATTTCCACTGAAACAACTCAGTTCCACCTCAGCACAGATGGGTCAGCCTGAGTCCCTAAAACACAGGCACCCATCTAGTCCCCTTTAACATGCAGAGCAAGAACTAGAAAGGTCTGAACCCTCTGCTTAGAATATCTTTTTCTTTTCCCCCTGAGCTGTACGGAAACATCTGATACTGGATTCAAATCTGTGTGCTGTAAGATGGAGCTCAGCTGTTCCCAGGAGGGCAATGGAAAAGATGCGGCTAGATTGAACCCACAGCCAAGAGCCAGCCCAGCTGAACATGCCAAGGTCTAGCTATAATTTCCAGCTTCTCAACCCTGTCTCCAGGAAGGCTGCTGACATGTTTGGGTTTTGTTTCTTTCTCCCATTTACTCCAGCCACCTGCAACAATTGCTCCCTGGCAGAAAAATCAACCTTCTCTGCTTTCCACCTCTTAGAAGAGGTGACGATGTCCATGCAGGGAAATCTTTTGCCTGAAATAAAGCAAGAGAGCACATGTAGCTCCAGATGGTCTCCACCATGGTTTTCCTCAGGATCAGGGCTTTCAGTGACCAGATTTGTTCTCACCTGGACCATCTCTGAAGAGCAGACCACACATAGGAAATTACTTTTCTGGGTCTCATCACAAAACCTCCCTGTTTTTGTTGCCATTTGCAATGGCCCCAACACTTTACAGTCTTTCTCTAGGTCTGTTTGCTTGTACTTTTGAGCTGAATCTCTTTTTGTCCTTCCTGGCTCATGTCTCTGAGCCTTCCACACCACATCAGGATGGTTCCTTCCCAGCTGATATTCACAACATCACTGTCACCTGCACACATGCTGTACCTCTCTTTTCAGGTCACTAAAGATACTGGAGAAGAGTAATTTCCAGCACACATGCAGACAGCTCCCCGCTAAACAAGTCGTGCACCTCTCCCTTTAAGCCCCACACAATTTTCCTATGGAGCAATATCTCCCAAGCCAATTCCAAGCTCCCACTCCGGTGCAGGGATCCCACCAAACAGGGTGCACACAGGGCCAGACCATTTCAGGGTCCCCTCCCTTCACACACAAGTGCTCAGCTTCTTCTGGCTGCCTCAACCTCCGTGTCTGGTGTGGAGGGTGCTGCCAGTTGGCCACTGCCCAGCCACGATGGGACTTCAGTTGCCTGGACAGGACGGCAAGAAAAACCTTCCTGCAAAAGGAAAGCAGCATGAGCACCACAAAGCACCCCCTGCCCTCCCCGAGCAGGGCAGCACAGGTCTGAGTGACCACCTCAGGACTGCACTGAATCCTCCTGAAAGAGCCGTGTCTCAGCATCTGGCAAGGGACTGTCCACTGGGAAACAAAAGCCCCCCAAAAGCTGGTCCACCTTGTGGCTGCACATTTTGGAGACAAACACTTCTCCAGTCTGGGCAGGCAGAGCTGGGCAGTTCTGGCCTGCTGGAGGTACTAACATCTTAGATAAAAAGAAAAGGAAAAGATTATTTTGGACAGAGCCAACTATTTTGCTGCAGCCAAACCACAATGTTTAATTTCAATTTAAACCTACTGAAGTTTGCATTTGACACTTTCAACTACGTTAATAAAAAATGCTTAGAGGAGTTCCCAACAACAAAGCTTCTTCCAAACAAGAAAGCAGTGAGCTTTGCCTTGCACATCTCAAATCTCAAGTGTCACACAAATTTGTGAGAATGAGAACCATGTCCACATGGCTCATGCAGTTAGTTTGGCTCCCGAAGTATGTTTGTGGATTGACTACTACCTGCCAAGAGGTGACACCTCTCCAACACCCATGTCAGGACCACAGATGCCCGGGAACCAGCTCTTCATCCCTCTGCCTCATCCTACCATGGTGTGGCAGGGACAGAGGCCCCTCGTACCCTGCTGGGCCTCACCAGCCATGTCAGAGGAGAGATGCTGCTGCATTGCTGATGCCATGTCTTGCTGCAGGTGTTTTTCTTGTAGCACTCCCCCACCAGAGCACTGAGTGAGCCCACAACTGGCCTGCGGACCACAGGAATAGCTAATCGCAGCTACTCTGGAAGCTGCTCCTGAAAACAGCTCTTTCCTGATGAAGCACCAGGTGAGGCCTTTCTGTGTTTTCTGACAACCTCAGAAAATATATACAGTATAAAAAGAAGCATCACCTCTCCTACCTGCTACAGTGGGCTATCACTAGAGAATCTTGCATGTGGTACTTCATGGCATGCTTGGTGATGCCCACTGCTCCCCTGAAACGTACCATGGCCATGTTCTACTATTAGCTGTTCAATGTGGAGAAAAAATATCACTGGGTTTTTATGTTAAACAAAAGTCTCCTGGGGTAAAAGGTAAAGAGCATTATAAACTCTATAATGGATGTAGAAAAATAACTCCTTGCCCTGCTTATGAGCCCCTTTTAAACCACCAGACCAGAATCCCTCTCAACATCGGGGTCATGGCACTAGAGAAAGATACCAACAGAAACCCTCCTCTGGCAGGTTGTGCCAGCAGTCTACCCAGAGCCCCTGCCATGTTCCTGGGGATATCTGCTTCAAGCAGGCTGAGAACAGGCTGTGTCAATGCAGGGCTGGCTATCTGTTTTATACCTGGCTGCAAAACCCAGTTTCTTTTCTGTTTAAAAATTCCATAAAGACCAACATGTCCTGGGAAGAGCATGAGGTTTTCAAGACCACATCAGCCCAAAATAACACTCACAGCATCGTATCAAAGCCCTGGCAGTGCAAGATTGGCCTGCCACCTCAGTGCCCCAGATGCAGTGGCCAGGTACCCCAGAGGCCACTCCTGCCAGCCAGCTCCCTGCTCCCACTGCACTGCCCACACACTGGGGCCAGCCACTTCCAAAGCCTTGACCACCCTGAGCTGAGAACGAGGACAGAAGGAAATCAAGGACTATTGCCACAAGGTAGTGTGAAAAATCAAACTACTTCCATGCTAGGGTAAGTTTTGTGGTAAAACATAACGTCTTTGCAGCAAGCAGGAACTCTTCAACTGAATCCCTAATTTCTCCGGAAATCTAGCCCTACTGCATAACTCCCATGGAATCCAATATCTGTGTTCTTACACAGAGGGGTGGGATAACAAACTCAGCAGTTTTGTGTAAGTGTTGGCAATAACCTCTGTCCTAGCATGAGCAGCCAAAGAACTGACTCTTATTGCTGTGCTTCAGGCATCAGACTCCTTAAAAAACACAAACACATACATGTGGGATTTTTTTCAATAAAGACCTGAATATTTAGCATTCAACTCCATGAACTGTAATGCAAGTTAACTGTTGTATTTGTTTTGTGGGAACTAGTTCAGTGGGTTGGATTTGTTCCTATTGTTTGTAAAAGTAACAGAAATAATGTAACTCAAAATTATTCTCTTATAAAAAGAACAAGTAAAACCAAAACACAGATGCTGAATGGGGTGATATTGAGGTGATGAATTAATGCTATCGAAGTGCTTTAGGATCCCATCCACAAATTCAGGATTTTAAACTGTAGTAAAGGCAGTGCACAACAGCAACTTCAGATTGTGCCAAGTTGCCTCGTGAGGCACAGACTGCTGTTGGCTTGGTGTTCCTGCTATAAATTACTGGCATCGGAAACCAAAAAGCTGAATGCTGAAGTTAGAGCACATTTTACAAGTGTCAGGAAAACGAAGAGAGAATCAAGTTAGTCCAAGCTTTGTTCTCCATTTGAGGCAGCCCTGCCTCAAATTCCAGGGTGTATCACAAGTTGATATCTAAGTGGTATCACATCATCAGACATGTGTGACACTGGCTGACTGCAGGAAAAGCCAAGGACTGGCTCCTGCCGGTCTTCTGGACAGGACGAACTCTTCGCCTGCTTTCACTGCCTGCTAGTTTCCCTTGTGTTCCTTTTCCCCTTCCTCCCCAGCCAACGTAGCTCCCCCAGCCTGTGGAGAAGCCACAATCCCATGTTTGTGGGACCACAGCCAGTTGCCTTGGAAATTACAACTTAGCTGCAGAACCACGCAGCAGGAAGGACGAAGCGTCTGGGGGTTAGTGCCACGTGCTCCTGCCTGTACAACTGCACAGGAGGATGAAAATGCAGGGTCTCTGCATGGCTGAGCAGCGAGGAGGGACGTGGAGGAGGCCTCTACAGGCTTCTGGCTGACCTTCCCAGGCACCAGGCACAAAGTGTAAGGCTCCTTCCCTGCTCCTCAAAGCCCTGTTGCCTCTGCAGATGCCCAGTATTGTGGCTCTCCAGTACCTGTCCACACATCACCAGCCCTCCATGAACATCCTGGCCACGGGATGGCTGTGGGGTGAAGGGTGTTGTCTGTGATCTACAGAGAAACTCTTCTTTTTACTTCATGATAGTAAAGTGAACACAGTAATCCACTCTGTCTAAACAAATAGCGTAACTGCTCTCCAAGAAAACTGCAGGACATTTCACAAGGGTAGAGTCCACACTGGCTATTACTGATGAAAACCTGCACTGAGTTAAATCACTCTTGTTAAAAATGGTCTTTGTGAATAGCCCAGATCAGCACTGAATCTGGCCCCTCAGTGTTGTTCCTCCAAATTTTGAGTGTTGTGCAACAACTCTTGCTGCAGCAGAAGTTAGTAGCAGGGAAAGGGATATCCTGCTTTGAGCAAAGAGCACCTGAAGGGCACATCTCTTGTTCCCCAGGAAGCCCACGAGCCCACAGAGGCAGCCCCCCACAGCCGCAGTCTCCACAGCAGTCCCCCTGGCCCCTATCCTAATGACTGTCACTCTCTGTCCCTAAATCCACTGGCAAAACTCAAACTCCCACTGACAGAGCAAAGGCACAGCTCCGAACTGCTCTGAGCTACATCCCCACTATGACTTCAATGCACCCCAATATACAGCCCAGTTTTGTCCTTCCAATAGACTCTGTGATAAAACAAAATGAGGCTGGACCATGTGCCTGGGTCTGTATTATGCTGTCCAGCTGCATGACACCACCTGTTATCACCAGTATTTATTCACTGCAGTTGTCTCCCTGCAGAAATGTTGGTGCTTTAATTGTAATTCATGTCATTATAGGAAAAAATAACAAAAAACAAACAAAAAAAAACCACAAACAAACAAACAAGGTGTATTGGTCTGTTGTACTTCCAAGAAACTATTCACTGCAAAAATTAGAAGATAGATCTGTCTGTTACCCTGGGCGCAGGCAAGTCTCTTACTTTCAGCTTCTCTAATAAACAAGTTGCTTGGGCAAGAGTAGATGAGTTGAGCTCTCTCTCTGTTTCTTAATCTGTGAAATTATTCAAAGTTCAATTTGCCTTGACAAAAGTGCCTTTGTGTGCCCCAAGTCTGCAGAGTCCAACACAGGCAAACTCCCCATGGCTGTGCAGGCAGTGGAGCTCAGTGTGCACAATTCGTTTCCCATCAGACTGTCCTATCCTGGGACACCCCAAAGCTTGAAAGCCACAGTACCAAGTCATACAATTCCTTCTAGCCATGCACACACAAAAACACACGTACGAAGTTGCCCACCCTCTTAGGCAAGATGTGCAGATAAAAGGGATTTGGTTCCTGATGTTTATCAGCTGAAGGCCTTGGAGGAAGAAATCTAGAGGCAGAAATCATCAGGAAGAGAGGAGCTGCTGAAGGAAATCCTCAGCTGCAAAACATCAGAGATGAGGATCTACATAAGACCCTAAAAGGGAAGAAGACTTTTTTGAATTTTTGGCACAGCTAATGAAGAAAAGCTCACAGAAAAGTGTGCAGACAGGCTGTCAGGAGCTTCAGCTTCTTTGCCAACAAGCAGCAGCATTAAATTGTTAATGCAGTGGTCAGTTCTGCAGCTGCTACTGAAACCATGTGGACAAGGTTAGTACTGACAGGAATAATGTTAATTTTGTTCCCGACTCTGTAAAACTGCTGTAAAGGAGCAAAGCTCAAGAACATGAACTGAGAAGCATGCCAGTAAGAAACCAAAAAGCAGAGGCTGAAGAAATTAAAGTGCAATGAAGAAAGCTCAAAATAAGTATTGCCTAGCTAGACATTCCTACAGAAGACAGTGGACACTTAGGACAGCCTGATGCTTTCCCCCAAAACCAAGACAGGGCAAATAATCACACTTCACTGCCATGCTTCCACTAGGCTCAAGCTGGTGAGGTTAGGCCTCCAGATCACAGATGTCTGCCGTTTACCAGAGTTTACACTCCAGACCCAAGTGGAGGTTTCTGCAGAACCCCAAGACAACCACTCCATCTCTTTGTGCTAAGATGCAGGTGATTTTTCATTCCATCTTCAAAAACGGGGGGGGGGGGCGTGCCTCTGTTCACGGTTGAAAAAGAGTGACCTTAAGACAGCTATTAAAAAGTTCAGCCCATAACAAACTTATTGACCAACAGCAGCGAACGGCCTTACTTGCCTGATACAAAAATGAGCTACAGGACCACTGAAATCCCAACCATGACATTCACTCAACCTTATTAACTTAACCTCTTCTTGCTCAACTGCTAGTGCAAACAGGACCAGAATCAGCACAGCAAGCCATCTCACCCTCCAGAAGAAGGACTGTGCTGTGGAGCTGGATGGATTAGTTTATCACGTTCACTTTGGTGTAAGTTGAGAAACTTTGTGCCTGGTGATACCTTCAACACTGCCACCTCCGGATCAATGTGCCGTCCCCTCGCTGCTGGTGTGGTACTTCTGGTTTGTGTCCGTGAGAGATAAGGATCTGCCTGGTTTGGAGCAACAGCTCCAAAATCCTCACCGCCTTTTTTTTTTTTTCTTTCCGTGTTCGGTGGCGCGGGAGTAGGTATTCTTTCATACAAGAGAGCTACTGCAGCAAACCGAGCCGGCGGCTCTGACTCCGGTGCCGCGGTCAGACCGCCGACATCCCGCTCGGCGGGCGGAGCTCCGCGCACCGGGGACGGCCGCGACGCTGCCTTGCCGCGGGGGCGGCGGGGGACGCTGCGGGCAGCCGGGCGGAGGAGGCATCGCCGCACCACCAACGGCTCCTCCAGGGCCAGCCCCGGGGGCGAGCGGCGGCAGGACCCC
>VZTE01001717.1:1050826-1064504 GCA_013397775.1 Eulacestoma nigropectus
GGGGCCAGGGTGGGTGCCACTCGGCCGGACTCGGGGTCGGCTGCTCCGTCGAGATGTTCCTGTCCGGCTTGCTGCGGGAAGCTGCTACGGGCCGCCTTCCCAGGACGCTCTAGCCGTGAGGACGGAGCGGACACACGGGAGCGCCTCGCTGCTGACCATGTGGGGCGCTCGGCAGATGGGCTGTGCCCGGACGCATCGGCAGCAGCCCCGACAGCAGCTCCGATAGCCGCGTGTCAGTTTTCCCCCGCCGGTGCGTGGGCGCTGCCCACAAACCAGCGTTTGCTCACAAGTCCCGGGCCGTACCTCATTCTGCTTGGGCCGTGGTCCCTCCAGAGGCACTGCGGTTTAGGTGGACGCTACAGCCAGACACAAGCAATGTCCACTGCACAGTCTTCACTGCTCCCAAACGCGAGCACGGGTGTTCCTGTCATAAAAAACACCAGACCGGCCGCACAAACAAGCTTCGCGTGTCGGCTAGTTTAAGGTGTCGCTTTGAGAGCTCCGTTGCAACTTCATTCCAAAAGTACTGGAGGCCCAAAGGACAGAGGGACAGCCAAGACTGAGTCTTACAAATGCTAATGGCTGTGTAACAGTAGTAGCCTGTGAAATACATCGTGAGCACCAAAACTGGAGCTTTGACTAAAATTGTTTTGCCAAGTGCTCATTTCCTTATCTAGAACAAGTTTACATGGTACCTGTGCTCAACATCCTGACAAGTGATTTCTCAAACCACATTTTTGTGTTATGAGATGTTGTCAGTCATGCTTTTTCCAAACTTTTCTGCAAAAACAAAGCAGTGCTATTATCTCTACCAGTCCTCCGAGGACTGGTGGTTCTTAAGGAAAATCCACATGGAGCCTGACCCATCATGGAGAAAAATGACCCTGTGATTAAGCCTGGAGAGGCAGTCTGGGGGCACTGGCTGACTGAGGCTTGAGGCTGTGTGGGAGGAAATGGTTTGGGATCGTTTCCCTCCTTTTGCATGCTGGGAAGCAGTCTGCTTTTCTAACTGGATTGTACCAGTGTCATTAACTGGGTCCATTTTTTCTCCATCTAAGTGGAATACTCTACAGTAACTTGAATTTTTGAGGCATTATTCAGGTCTAAAGAGTTAGAAGGAGAGAGGATGCACTAAATAGAAACAGACTGTGGCTGCAAACTTGGAAGAGTTGCTTTAAAAGCCTTGTGTTACACAGCATAGTGAAATACTTGTCAGTGTCTGCCCTTACTTTCTCTGAAGCAGCACCAGAGAGGGTTGCATTTGGTTGTTCTTGGGTTCTTATGTGAACCCTAATATGCAGCTGCCCCAGCATTGTGGCTTCATGATGCTCAGCACCATGAGTGTCATGCCTGCACCAGAGCCCCGCCGCCACCTGACCAGGATGCGCCAGGAGAAGAGCCCAGCGCTGTCACGTTTCAGGTGCAGGGGCAGCAGCAGTGGCTGGCAGCTAGGGAAGGAAGTATCCCTTCAAATAGCCAGAACACGTTTGTTCTGGAGTTTTTTTCTACTCCTATTCTCCTGGCAAATGCTCCTCCTCTGTAACTGGATGCTTAGCAGCAAGACCACCAGTACTGGCCAAACAAATGCACACAAAGTGGCTGCCCACCAGGTCTTCACCTTCCTAAGGGACTGCCTTAGCATAAAGGAATTTATCCTCCTCCTGCTGCAAGTGGGATCCACTGAGTAGAAGATGAAACCCCCTCTCAGACAGCTTCTGCCCCTCTCATGAGTGGGATGTGCTGATCTTGGAGCTGGCAGCTGGCATGCTTCACACAGCGAGCTGAGCACCTGCCTCCTCGGAGCCAAGCAATAGCATGTGAGGAGTGAGCCTTTCCTGGGAGGAACAGCGTGCCCCTGCACTGCAGGCTGCCTTGTGCCTGTGTGCACTAACCACAGTGAAGTTAGAGTGAACCCCTTGTTTTGGTTGGGATGTCTCCGTATGGCTGTGCAACTTCATGGGGAATTAAAATTCTCTGGAACGGGGCCTGGCCATTGTCTGATTCTGCAAATGTGGAAAAGTTTCAGCATTGTACTTTAATAGCAATATTTATTTAAATCCTGATTCCAATGTTTGTCTTTCCTAGTGCCTTGCTGCGTAGATGGTTGCACTGAAATTATCTGCATCAGTAAAGGAGTACGAGGCTCTTCTGGGAAGTGAAGGCTTTAAAATCTGACTTGTAATGAAAATCATTCACTGTATAAAAGACAGTTCTTGATTTTTACTTTTTTAATTGCCATTCACTTTTACAGTCTGTTTTGTTAGGTGTTGTAAGGCTACTAGTTCAAGAATACCATGAAAATTGAAGATTGTGTTCAGTGTGTGTTCACTGCACAGTTACTTTTGAGCCCAGCAGAATGCATTATTTATATTTCTGTATATGTATGTCTTGGATCAAATGTTAAGCTTTTAATTATACAATGACAAAATGTCTGCCCCCTGTAGTTAAGTAAATTTTCTTTTCTTTAAATCACATGTTTATATGCTCAATCACATGTTTATATGCTCATGGACAAAAATGTCAGGAAAACAGTCATGAGTGGTGCAACTTCAAACCCTGCTGGCAAACCAGCTCTCGTCTCGCTTCTCTATACAAAATAGATGAAAGATAGAGATCAGGGTGGGAAGGCTGTTTCCCCTGCCTGAGCCCAGGGAAGATGGAGATGGTAGGCATGTGAGCTCATGTGCTTTGTGCTGCCGCAGGACCCACCAGAGCCAACCGTCAGTCCTGCAAGGGTTTCCTTTGCTCGAGGGCTGGGTTCACATCCTGACCCCAGAACAGGAGTGCTGGTCTTTGTGGGTCAGGAATCTGAGCTGAGCTCGCCAGATGGGCTCTGCTGCTTGTATCATGAAGGAACAGAAATAAGCTGCTCTTCTGATCTAGGGAACACCATTTATTTTATGGGAAGCTTTGTAGTGGCAAGCTTCTAATTCTAATTCATGTCTTGAGTAAGAACTGTTTAAGGCACACTGAGAAATGGAAATCAGTCATCTTACAAGGTGAGCCCCACTGGTTATGAATGGGGGAATCGTGCAGCCTTCTGGGAAGTGGTCTTTAAGCAAATCCCTTTCTGCAAAAGGATTAGTTAATAAGATGGGACATAATCACCCTGTCTGGGGTGTGCATTTTCTTGTTCTGTGCTCTCAAAACCCCAGTGCTGGTTTTCTTTGTCCTCATTGGCTGCTGCCAGAGCACCGGCTGGGGTCCCCGTCAGAGCCTGCGCGGGGAATCGCAGGCTCTAAATGCCGACAGCCCGAGCCACAGAGTATCTAGTGAGAGGCACAAGGTGTCGTGTAACTTTCTCAAGCATTTTCTCCATGAGGAAGTCAAACTTACTTACCTTTTAAATGTTTGAAGAGGAATTTAAATTGCCAACTGAATCATTCAAATAGCAAAGGTATTGACAGAGAAGTCAAATTAGGTCATCTTGCCTGTCACTGTCAAGGCACTGTTGTCCTCCGATGGGTATTTTCTGATGACTTGGCTAATTTATTTTCCATTTGTCAGGGCAGTGGGCAGTTTCTTAATTGGTAAAATTCTGCATCTTCTGCTGGCAAACTTCTGTGCTGGTTCCTAGCTCCCAGATGCTTTGTGCAACATCATTCTATCTGTAATAAAAATAGAAAATTGTTTAAAAGAGTGAAGCATGTCCCAGATTGTGACATCTTGTTCACATAATGCTCCCTGTGTCACTGCAAGTTGCTCATTACACCAGGAAGCATCTCAGGCTCCATAGCTGTGACTACAATGCTTATTAGACTCAGAGAATGTTGGATTATTTGAAGGAAGCAGACTGTTGACATTAGGTGGGATTTGACCCCTTCCTTCACCAATGCTGACAAGCTTGAGCCATGTCCTGAGTGAGGACATTTCCTTCCTTGATGTCAGATCCATACAGAATGGTTTTACACTGATTTTCTGTGGGTCTGGGGGCAGCACATCTTTGATTGCACATGAAAAGGATGTAACAACCACATAACATTGTGAGCAGGATAAATGCACATCAGCTTTTGTAGCTCGTTTTCTTCTAAGGTCTGTGGGTTCAGCTGGAGAAGCAGCAGGGCAGTGGTAGTAGCAGGTTAACACTGATTTGATAAAACTGCATCTCTTTATTACATGCGTGATAAGTTGCAATGATGAAGTAAGTCCTAGTTGTCTTGTTTCATGCAAAGTTAGAGCTGCCTTCTCATACTCTGTAGTCATCCTTTACAAGTGTGTCCTGTTTTTGGAGGCTGCCAGATAAACAGGGTTGTTCTACTATCATTCTTGCAGCAATGTCAGGACAGCCCCCGGCACTGCCTTTCATGTGCCTCAGGGAAAGTCAGGCTAAGTACAAATGCAGAAGAAACAGTGAAAGAGCCAAGAAAATCTGATTGTCCCACTTACATTTAGAAGCAGAGGTCAGAGAAGAGTCCCCAATAAATTTGTCCCCAATAAATGGCATATTTATGAAGGGCAGGTGACTGATGAGCCTGCTATATCAATCAGCTGGGGAGGACCAGTGCCTGATGCCTCCATCACCACACTCCAGTTTCTGAACTTCCAGACGTAGCATGTTAGAAGATGAGACAGACCTTTGTGATCCTCCAGGCTGCTCAGCATATCAGTCTCTGGGGAACTGCTGTGTGCAGGATGTTGTCCTTGGTGAAATCCTTTACCAAAGCCAAAGCACTGCAGAGTCAGAAAGGCAAAGCATTTGACCCTATCAAAAGCTGTTCAGTATTTCATGTCAAAGCCACAGGGAGAGTGGGTTAATAGTGTGGTAATTTCCACTGCAGAATGCTATTGTATTGTTAGAGGGAGTAACTTCAGGCAACACACACAGCCTGAGTTCAGCATGCTGTCTGTCATACTAACAGAGACCACAAATCTGATAAGCAGCTGGAAGTTATAATCTTCTGTGCTCAGTTATTCCAAGAATATTTCTGAAATGCAGTAATGCTTTTTGCTCCCAGATTTGTTTAGTGCTGAGCAAAACCCGATGGAAAATTCCAGTATTTCAACACGTGGGGTATTTTTTTCCTCCTGAAATGAGCTGCTAGTCAAAATGTGAAGAAATAATAACTGTGGAAAAAGAGTTCTGAAGGTTTTTCTGTGGGGAATCTGGACTCTCCTTCTCCCTCACAAGGTCCTCCAAAGAAAGATTATTATCTTCTCCTGAGTGTTGAAGGACTCCCGTGGCACTGCAGGCCTTGCAGTCAGATGCAAACTGAGTCACTCAGTTACGAAGTTGTTGGGGTCAAAAGGCACCAGAGATAAAGCTATCACAAAGCAGAAGTAATGTTTTCAAGAGGGTCAGAAGCACAGGTCTGGCATCAGTATGAAACCCCAAATATTCCAACCTGGCTAGAGTCCGCTGGGCCCACCTGAACTAACAAGGAGGAACGGGTGGTGAGTGACTCTGGAGGTTCCGCACATCAGGTGAGCTCCAGCCACCTTCTATTAAGATCGACCAACCCGGAGATATAACTCCAGATTTCTAGGAACAACCAAGTAAACTTATAGACATCTTCTGTTGTTTGCATGTCAATGGGTATCTTCAGGATCACAGTTTCAGGAATGGTGAGATTTTAGCCACTATTACAGCTGTCTGGCTTGGTGTGGTGTGGACCATTAGGGCCTGGATGAGATGGATTTATGTAAGAAAACACACATTCTGTGTAAGTTTAAAGCCCAGAATATTCTGCCAGACGTGTGCCACCAGATTCATTTCAAGAGCAATCAGCCCACTTCCTCTGAGTTCATGTTCTACCTCTCAAAATCAGTCTCTTTCCACCTGGTCCTGTTTGTTCCCTGCTTCTTGTATGGCATAATCCAGCATCCTTCCTAAGGTGTGAAGCCTGGCTTGGCCGGTCTTACTCTGTGTTTGGCCTCTGCTGCGATGGCAAATGCTGACTTGCTTCCAAGTTTATCTGCTGTTGTGACTCCCTCTCATTCCAGCTTATCTTAGGGATCACCAGCTACTCTCCTCTGTGCCTGCTTTTATTCCCAGAAATGAACTGGAGGACTAAGCTGAGATTTCCTTGTTTCCATGGTGTTGCTACTTGACCTAATCAACCATTGCAGACCTAAAGTGTCCTTGCCTTCAACCTCTCTACCTGTGGCTTCAAGAGAGCACACTGATGCAAAAACAGGTGGTGTATCTAGAGATAATTAGTGATCATGTGCCAGTGATTACAAGCCTATAACGAGTAATTAGATGTCAGCAGAGTAGAATTACAGTGGATTTAAAAGTACTACGTTTGCTTGTTTGTTTATGTGGTTCCTTGTGACTGTGAGGAAGCAAGCAGTCATATATACTTTGGCTAGGCTGGTGAAGGAGACAGAGCTGCCATTTGTGCATTTTTTTGTCA
The DNA here is from genome assembly GCA_013397775.1 of Eulacestoma nigropectus. NCBI lineage: Eukaryota > Metazoa > Chordata > Aves > Passeriformes > Eulacestoma > Eulacestoma nigropectus. Next base: position 1,057,180 of record VZTE01001717.1, read on the forward strand.
CGGCCCTGCATGCTCTGGTATAATGCACAAAAGAAGCGCTCTAAGTACTGCAGGAACCAGGCTATGATTGAAGATCCTGGTCCACTTGCCTGTCAGTCCATTTGCTGCTGCTTTGGAGGAAAACTATATTCTGTAAACTGGAGTGACTGATGCCATGCAGGAGCTAGAACCTGTGCATGCCATGGCTGGGACTACTTCTTAATTTTTCACTTAATTTTCATACCTTCAGCTGATCTAGTCATACTAGAAATTGTGTTCAGTCTGTATTCACTGTCCCACCAAATTCTCCTTTGAAATCACTGTTAAATTATCCTACCATTAAGGGCTGGTGGGCTATCCCTTCCACACAGATGTTAAAATAGATAATATCCATCTATGTTGCTTGCTAAGTATGTCCTAGGGAAAAGCAAGCGCAGCTTACAGTCCCCCTTTTTCAGGGAATAGGAGAAAAAGGCTTCTGTACTACCAAAATCCATCACCCAAACACAGCCTGCCCTCCACTCCTTTGTAAGACCACTCTTTTGCAAGCAGTCTTGGAATTGGTTGTTCTCTCAACTGTTTTTCAGCTGCTGATGTGAAACCCAAGACTCTGTCTGAAGGCCAGAACCCAATCTCAGCTGCATCAAATACACCTGAAAGAAGTCACATGAAAAAGGGGGACTTAATCCCAAATAAATCCTGCCACATCAAGGTCAAGGTCACTGTCAGCCCATGACAGATCCAAAGGCTGAGAAGAGCAGGCTGTGCCAGTTTCAGACCACTCTTCATCACTATTTCCAGGGAAATCCTCACCTTACCTTATGGGATTACTGTGTTGCACAGACACTAAATTAAAATCAAGGTTTTGTCTGTATGTTTATACCCACCTTTGCTCAGCATGAAGGGGCTTTTCCTAACTTCTGTCTCGGTTCTTTCATTTCAGCTGCTTTTTACCTCTAAACCAGTGGACTGTGAATGCCACACCTCGGGCAGACAGTGGTGGAAAGAGCTGACATGACTGATCAGACTGCAGGCTGTCTAATAGGGAATTGTGCACCACAAAATTTCATTGTGCTGAGTGTCACTGCTTTATGAATTTTACTAAGTATGAAAAAATAAAGACCAAAGAGAGAGACAGTGAACAGATAGCGAGCCAGATGCTTTCTTGAGAGAGGTTGGAACCCAAGGTCAAATTGCAGCATTTTGATGTTGGCCCTTTCCAGAGCATGGGTGAGTTATCAGCATCAATTGCTGTGAACTTTCAAAACACAGTAAGGTGTTTTGGATTGGGAAATTGTGAAAGACAGTTTGTTAGTCATTTCCCTATGAAAGCATATGAATGTTGTATCTGTTATGATAAACTTTGAATGCCTGAGACTGAAATCAATCTGCACCCCAGATGTGCTAATGCCTTAACTGCAATGCAGTTTTTATGTATCCATAAAACATACATAATTTTAAGAATTTCAGACTCAGACCTGCCAAATGAACCACTCATATTCTGTGAAGCTAAAATACTTTTCCTTTTCCCTGTACTTGTTGCATTGCTATGGAGTAGGAGATTTCTCTTTGTAGAGTATGTCTAAGAACATGGCATGTTACTTTTGCATTATGGCCCTTCTGATTCACTGTTAGTGGTTTACCTTTTCATTATTTTTGAGGTATACGTTGATACGGAAGTGAGAACCTGTATGTGTCACCCACACATTTGTGCAGGTTAGGTGCAAGTTGAAAAGTGTTAGGTACCATATCCATGGTTTGTTCTTACAGGTTTAGACTAAGTGGCCATCCATCATCAGAATATTCAAATCCTTCATTCAGTGACTAGACTAGCTGATAAAAATCCAAGTAACAGATACCACGGTAAGCTCTGGGAGTTTCTGTGCTGAAAATGTAAAAACAGAGGCTTGTCTTTCCTGCCAAGCTGGAATGCTTGAATTCTTTTCACAGCCCCTATCAGTTAAGCAATTGTAACTGTACTGGCTGGCTTACCTGGCACTTAAAGAAGGATCTTGGGGGAACTGCCCACTTTAAGAGTTCTTGGTTTCATATACAAAGTAGTCCGAACTTCTGTAGGTTGTTGTCTTTTTACTATAATACTTGGTAGATTTTGCTGTTCTTCTCTCTTCTTAATTCTCGGAAGTGACAGGGCAAGTTTAGCACCAATGCTTTCTATCTGTATCCAAAACCAAGAGCCTGGTTTGAGAGTATGTGTTGGTTCTGGATGAAGAGGTTTACACAGAGGGCTCTCCCAGCATCACCTCTGGAACTCCTAATGCTGCAGAGGGACTGAACTCCAGCTCACACAGCAGCCCACCGCTCTCCTCTGGCTTGTCTTATAGACATGTAATATGTGTGCATTAATCCTGTTAAGGAGTGTGTTTTCTGTAATTTTTCTGTACTTTACTTTGTTTGAAACTTGAATAGTAATAGTTTCTAATGCATTCACATTTTTCCTTTGAGTATTACAAAGCACTTTCCACAACAATAAGGAAAGGACCAGAGAGGTTCAGATTTTCCCGGCAGAGCTCTAACAACAAGGGCAGCTATGGAACAACCCAAAGTGGAGTGCTGGGGACAGTGCAGACTTCAGTGAGTGGTGTGCAACTGAGGAAGCATTGCTGGGAACATGGCAAGGAAAGCCCTAAAACATGCTGAGTGAGAGAATTGCTGTGGTTCTAAGATGCTGTGGTTCTGTGCTGGTTTCAGCTGGGGTAGAGTTAATTTTCTTCACAGTGGCTAGTACAGGGCTATGTTTTGGATTTGTGCTGAACACAGGGTTGATAATATAGAGATGTTTTTGTTATTGCTGAACAGGGCTTACACAGAGCCAAAGCCTTTCCTGCTTTTTATATGGCCACAATGGCAAGGGAGTTGGGGGTGCATGGGAGGTTGGGACAAGACACAGGCAGGACAGGTGACCCAAACTGACCAAAGGGATATTCCATACTAGATGATGTCATGCTCAGTATCTAACATGGGGGGAAGAAGGAGGAAGGGGGGACATTTGGAATGATGGTGTTTGTCTTCCCAAGTAACCATTACATGTGATGGAGTGCCGCTCTCCTGGAGGTGGCTGAACACCTGCCTGCCCTTGGGAAACAGTGAATTAATTCCTTGTTTTGTTTTGCTTGTGTGCGCAGTTTTTGCTTTACCTATTAGTGTCTTTATCTCAACCCACGAGTTCTCTATCTTTTACCCTTCTGATTCTCTTCCCAATCCTGCTGGTGGAGGAGTGAGCAAGCAGCTATGTGGCACTTTGTTGCTGGCTGGGGTTAAACCATGACAAGTTCTCATCCTGAAAAACTGTTTCACACATTCTGCACTGATGACTAATGATATTTTTGTAGTTTAGAATATTTCTCTGGATTTAAATTAGAGAGAGTATCACAGCTTGCAAACTCAGGACCTAAAATATAACTGAATCCAGGGCTACTTGTCAGAATGATCCTGTGGAATTCTTTGGCTTCCATTCATAAAAATCTATTTCAGATAACTAATGAAAACAGACTGATTTTCCTGTGTGCTGAGCACTTCCAAATCTGCCATTTTCCCACCTTCTTTTTCAGTGTAGTCTCTCCATTAATCCTAAAAAAACATCCAGTTGTGTTCTCTGCATGCCTGGACAGGAGTTCAGATCCCTAACTTGGAAACTGTTGTTGAAATATGTTGTCTTCTGCCAGCTCTCAGACCTCTTTTATCTGTCTCCAGGAAGTGAAGCTCATTATGTTTCCCCTGGACCACGCAAAGCAGAATAATAATCTTGTTTTGTAAAGTATATTTTGTGTCACGTTAACATGACTTAACTTCTGGCATGGTTGAAAACATACAAAGAATGTACAAACAAAAGACTTCCAGTTCCATTCAAATCTCTGAATGCACATAACTATGGCTATTGTAAAGAAATCAGAATTAATGAGTCACTGATCCTTACTGCAGAAGGATCTTACTGAAGATGATCCTTACTGCATTTTTATAACAGTTTGTTATTAAAGGAAATGGTCTGCTCAAGATTTGAGCATTTAAAGCACTTGAGAGTCAGCTGCTGATACCCCAGCACATGAGAGAGTTTGTTTCGCTCGCTTGGGGACTCAGAACTTTACTGAGTGGGTTTGTTTCTCTGTGCCATACATGACTCAAATATGGGTGTTTTTCCTGTGTCTGAGGCAGTTGGGGAATTTGGGAAATTTACAGCATTAGGTTAATTTCTGCATTTTACAAGGTAGGTTGGTATAGTATAAGGCCAGAAGTAAGCCAAAGAGTTATCATTAATTTAGGTATGACAGGAAGCAAGGTTGATGACAGGGTCTCAGTTAGGGCTCTGGACTCAAAGCCCTGCTGGCTCTAGGCAGGTGCTCCAGGTTCATTGATGCCAAATCTGTTTTCTCGCCTAGTCATTATCATGTAGCTAGATCTGGAAACAACAAATGACACAGGGACAGGCTGACAGTGTGGATTAGGATTCTTAGGGTTAGGGATCTGGAACAAAAGAGTTGTTGACCTTAGTTTATAGATGACCCCTGTTTGGCCCATGACAATGGGGTCACCTGCTTGGTTGCTGATTGCTTTTAGTTTTTATGTCCCGGGCTCAAAGGTATCAGTTAAGTCTAGTGCTAGTTTTGTGGGCTCTGTACATCTCAGTATATGGTTTGTTATATGACTGACTGGGACAAAATTAGGCACAAAGGAGTAGAAATAGTGTTTTCATCTGCTCCAAGGCCAGAACTCAGTAAGATGGGACTATACTGGGATTAGTATTATGGTCAATGTTGAGGTTTGTATTTGGAGGTGCTGAAGATTTGTTACTGGTTCTTGGAGGCTCCCTCTTTACGTTGAGAAATTGACTGACAGCCAACCCATCCCCAAGGGAGTGCCTGGTATGGAGGAGCCTGTTTAGTGCAGCTGGGGTCCTGCCTTTGAGTGCACATCAAGCTCACCAGACATGTCCCAGTTTCAAGATCTGCAGTGGACCAGAACTCCATGCAGCATTTGAAGATACAAATGGGCAAGAAGATGGTACAGTGGCATTTTCCAATCTCCGTGCTTTCCCTAGTTATCCCTAAAATGGCATTCAGTTGTTAAGCACTGACCTGCAAGATCCCTCCCTTGGCGGAAGTGCCTCTCATAAATGGTAAATGTTAGTCTATAATTAGGGAGTCTGTAATCCATAGATTAGTGGCTCCATGCTCTAAAGTCTCCATCTGTTGTACACACTGAAATCATTATATATCTAGTCTCAGTCCTGTTTCAGGCTTCTAAAATGGTTTTCACAGGATTTTCTTTGTTGTGCAAAGCACCTTGTTCATGGCTGTCACTTGCTGTCCAGGAACTGGAGCAGATATAGCACAAATGGCCTCTTGTCAGTGTAGCACAAACTATGGGAAGCACCTCTGCCCAAGCAGGAACAGGGCTTTGATATGTATATTTTAGTCATGTTCAGACTTAGCCCCCCTGAACACAAAGCAGATGGCACATTGCCAGTTATTAGGGCTTTTACTCTGTTTAGACAATATCCCAAACAATGGAAAACCGCTGCCATCCAAAGGGGCTACAGAGACAACCCAGAGACCTTCTAATGCATAGCCAGGCTTCTCTTCACTCTATCCATGAGCACTCACCATGCCTGCTCTGCAAACCTGCACAGTCTGGGACAGGGCTTAGTCCCTCACTTGCCAAAGTATTTATATGATAAAATACCAGACAAAATGGAGATGCCTCAAGGATGGCCCACACAGTTGCAACCTGGGGCCTCATATGACCACTATACACCCTGCCTGGGGACAGGCTGATGTGCTGTCATGTACCAGGGACAGACTCACACCAGGCCTGCCCCCATGTCCCAGGACAGTATGCGACTCCCTGGCATTGTCCCATCCTTTTATCGTCTTGTAGCTCAAGACATCTTGCAGCTGCCCCAGAGAAACACCCAGAGTAATCTGGACCCAAAATCTGGTGCAGAGTTCTTGTTATTGTCAGAAAAAGGATCCCTTGAATGGCCATGCTTCCAATGTGTACACAGGCAAAATCAGACATAACAGATGTTATAACACCTGGGCTTACCGTTCTGAGCTGTATCCGTACAGAATGCTGGTTTTCTTGCACAGTATCTTCATTCCATCAGCAAAGTACTCCTGGTTTACCTCCAGCAGGTGTTCAGGCTGGGAGTTCATGAAGGAGCTTTTCTACACCCCTACTGATCCAAATCCCGTTACCAGCAGTTTCCCTGAAATACATTTCTTATTTTATTAGAGATTTTTAGAAGAGTGAATGCCTCCTAGTCTGGTCACGGAGCAACTACAATGATGTGTTGCACGTCATTTGGCGTGAGGGATGTTTGTACAGGCAAATGAGCTGCACCCCACAGCCTTATCCAGGGAGGATCCACAAAGTCCTTCTGAGCTGAGCTCATCCCACAGGCCCTGTACTACACATCTATTTTATATTGCATATATATTATCTTTAATTCTAAATTAGTGCATTTTTATATTAAACACTCCTTCCATTTTTTTTTCCAGTCAAAGGAAACAAGACTGCTTGGCTCAAGTTCTTTGCTTCACTCATTATTTGAAGATTATTGTGCAAGGGAGATGAACATGTTTGAACTCTAATAGTAGAGACCTAAATCTAGATCCAAATTTTTGTTTCAGACCCATTTAATGTGTTTCAGTCTTCTAAGAGCACTTTAAAGATATGAACTGCAGTTCTTGGGAAAGATAATGTTTGGGATTTTTTTAGTAAAGAATACATTAATGTACTGGGCTATTCTGTAACAATCTGATACTCTTTAGCTTAGATTTCTTGAGTGTAAAAAGGATGAGATAGGTATAAATACCTGGCTACAAGTTTGCACTTCCAAATGTGCTTTCCATTTACTTTCTAGGACTTCTCTTGACAATTTTCTTCCCAAAGAGCTGTTTGGCAGCACACACAGCTCCCTGTGCCCTCGGACTGGAGATGCTGAGCATTTTGTCTCTGTGACATCAACTGCCATGAAGCGCCGCTGTGCACTGCTGAACCGCTCCTCAAAATGAAATGATTCTATGATTTAAAATTCATTTTAGGCAGAGAAATTGCAAAGATATGATGGGGAGGGAGACGATTCCAGAGTCTGAGCCTGTCAAGGACCGAAGGTACAGCGCAGACCCAGTGAAACAGAAGCGGGAGCCAGCCGCGGCCTTATAGCCGGTCACCGCCGTTACGGCTCTGGGATTATGGTCGCTTCCAGGGGTTACTGGTCACTTCCCTGCCCTTCTACCGGGACTTTTCCAAGACGCTGTTTCCGCCCCTGGCCCGGTGTCCCCGCCCTACCCCCTGCCGGCACGCGCGGAGACCGGCCCCCGGCCCCG
>VZTE01001717.1:1064703-1111473 GCA_013397775.1 Eulacestoma nigropectus
TGGCGGCTTTTTTATTTCAAACTGCGGCAAGAGCCTTCAAGAGCTCTCCGACCGTACTCCACGAACTCCAGAAAGGCAGCAGCTTGCTGTTGTGTTTTGATTTCTGCACAGGCCTGGCAAACAGCAATAAATTCACCCTTGGCCCCTGCTGGGACCACCACCTGCCCTCCCTTTTCCTAGTGATCCCCTCGGGACCAGGCTCACTCTTTAATTGATGTACCCGCCACCCCAATGTACCCCTCACCCCTTGCTGTGTCACAGCCCCCTGCCCCAGCTGGGCCCCAGCACATGCCTCCGTGGCTCAGCTTTAATGTGATTCCTCTGAAGAGACTCCAGACGTGCTGAATATCTCCATGAATGCAAACTGGTATTTTTTTTTAAAAATGCTGTTTTATTTTTTATACAAACTAAAACACCAGAGGTCATTGAATCCTATATTAAATACATAAATTAAAAAATAACCATTCATAAAACTTTACATACAATAAGGATTCTCTCCTACACGTTAATACATATAGTACAGATACATATCCAGTGTTTATCAAAGGGTCATTCTGCCAAGTAATTTACAATTTTGTTCTGGAATAAACACCAAAAAAATCTGGAACAAAAAGTATATATAAAACCACAGAGATGCTGATGTGAGAGAGGGCAGGGGAAGACAAAACCCTTTGGATCACCAGCAGCTCTGTCTTTGTTCTCTGATCCCTGCTCACGTCAGGAGAGCCTGGCCTGGGCAGTCCTCATGGGATGCCACAGAACTGAAAGCTTTGGGGTTCAGAGGCTGTTTCCCACTGAGATGATGGTAGGGAGTTGGAAGATGAACAAGACCTAAAAAAGATTCTCCATTATCCTCCAGGTACATCAGTAAGAGAGGATGGAGCTGTGAGCCAGGCTGGTGCAAGAATGGTGCAAGAAGCACCATTTCCTACTGCAACCCCAACTGCCTAAATGCATCTCACATAACCAGGCCCTCATCTGTAGTGCTTAAATTCAAAAAATAGTCTTCAAAATCTCCCAGCTTGGGTCACTGGAAAAAAAGCAGCAAGTCAAATTGTGGTCAAGCTGATTTGTACTACCTTCTGTGGCTCACCTCCTACTTTGGCAGGATGGATATCTTGGAGTGCTGCTGCTCCTTAACAGCCTCGAAGGGATGCATGGGACAGATTCAGGGTGGATTCAGGGCTGTATCTGCTGTCCTCAAAGGCTGCAGTAAACTGATTTTTACTTTTCTCGTTGGTTTTGGGTAGGGGGGTTGGCTGCAGTGACTAATCTGAGGAAGGATTCGCAATCCTTTGCTTCACTGAACGTCAGGAACAGCAGAAAGCCCAGGATTAACAGTCCAAGGACAGAGAAGGGTCCAGAAAAAAGAATCAAAAAACTAGTTGCCCATGAGATATGAAACTCAACCTGGAGGAGTGTACCAGCTGTGGCAGCTAAACAATCTTGATTCAGTTCCCCATGCCTAGATCGAAGTATACTTTCGTAAGCTATAGCAACAATTTCTATATGAAATAGGGAATAGATAAGTATATGCATATATATGTATATATAAGTACATATACATATAGATATGTGTGTGTGTATATATGTATATACACACAGACATCAAACTCATTTTGATCTAGCTGATAGCAGAAAGTTTGTATTAACTCATATCAGCAAGTGTGTTTTAGGCATGGCATGTGTTATGCTGCAAGGAGAGTAAAGCAGTGGTGGTTCAGCTCCCTGGAGGGAAGAACAATCTTTGAAAAGTTTGCAGATCCAGCATGCTGTGGTCAGGCTACCAGCCCCCATCCCACCCTGAGCCCTTAGGAATGCAATACCTGTATGCTTATGTATACACACAGGAGTAAGGGAAGGCAGATTAGACAAGAAAGAGAAATTAAAAGTAAGATAACATGGCTCAGGGAGTCTAAAAGATGAAGCCTGCTACAAGACCAGTCAGGTATGTTGTGAAACTCTGTATTTCTATCTGTGCCATAAACCTTCTGTATGATTGCCTGAAATAATTGTTTCTAGTTCTTTTTTTTAAAACCAAACCAGTGGTGGAAGTTATTGCACCATCATCGAAACCAAGTGCTGCTCATTCTTCTGCAAGAACTCAGTGCTTTAACTGCCAGCCCTAACACTGGGGAAAGCAGCCTAAAGGTGTGAAATTACCTGATGCTGCAACAGAGGACAAAAGAGTGAGGTGGGAAGAAGGAATAACCAGAGAGAAACCCCCCTTTTTGTAGCTAACAAGCTGTTGTTAAACTTCTTGGTGATCTCCAGCTGTCACAGGAGTGGGACAACTCTCCCACTGGACTCGGCCGGACTCCAGACCTTCAGGACTAAACTGCTAGCTCGTGCAAAGCACATGTACATTTGGGTCAACCTTATCCACTGAGTCTTCTGCTATGGAAAAGCAATTTGAACAAAAAGCATGCAATGTGCCTGCAGTCATGTAACGTATCTGCCTCCAAGCATATTTCTTAAAAAAATGAACCAGCAAACATACAGCTTGGTGCCAGAACTCAATAAACCCCTTGGCTGAACCAGAGTGCTTCAAGAAGATGTGGTCATTCTATAATTTAAATTAATTTAAAGGAGCAGGAAAAAAAAATCAGTTGCTAATAACTTCTAATCTTCAATGGAAGGCTTCGCTATCTCCTGGCCTATCTCTCCTCAAGAAATAAGAATGTTAGCAGTCTTTGTGGAGAAACTGAGCCCAGAATTGCAGTGCACTTGGGTAAATGGACACTACTGATTGAAAGCTATTCTGGCCAAAAAACCCCGTATCTGTGAGGGGCAGGCATCCTTGATACTAGAGGAACTTCCTCCCTCCTATGGCTGAGGAACTCCTTTTGATGTGCTGAGTTGCTCTGGCAAGTGACCTCACTGCTTTGTCCCTCAGCTGCTTTATCCGTAGAAGTAAACAGGCAACAAAAGGAGAAGCTCTTTGAAAAACACTTTAAAAGCTTCTGATGTGCCTAAGATGTTAGTACGTGATCTCTGCTTTGAAGGTGTAAGTAATGCACAAGCTGTATTCTGGCCCTTAATTTTCTAGTTCGCAGTACAGAAATCTGTTTCTTCCAGTTAAAATTAAGGCTCCATTGCAGAAGAGACAGCCTTGCCACAGGAACCCGAAGTCTGAACAGGCATAACTCTGTTCCCAGGGAAATGAAACCAGAGGCACTGAGAAGTGCACTGTCAGCCCATCAGCAAGAAAGGGAGGGTGGGTGCAGCTGGCTGCACTGCTTCCCTTGGCACAGGACCCTCACAGTGATTGCTGCAGGCATTATGCTCCTCAGGGATGTTTCTGACAGAGTCCTGGGTGCATGGACCTATGACCTCAGGGAGGCACCAGAGCTGGGTTCCAGGCTTTGTGATTAAAGTAAGTAATGCTTTGAAATGAAGACTACTTTTAGTTACTCTTAACTGTGGAAAAATCTAAACAAACTAGCAATATTTCTTATTTGTAATAAGGTTGTGTTCACAAATTTTTTCCCCATTTTTGGTTTATGTATCATTGATCAGGAAGCCAGCTAACAAAGTCACTTGACAAGCTGAACCAAAACATTTTTTCCAACCTGGGACAAAACAGTTGGAAGCTGATGCTTTGTGAATCATGTCGCATGAATAAGGGGATTAGCTTTCCTCCCTGCGCTGTCCTCCAACATTTCTTTTCTTTCTCAGAAGCTACTCTGTAGGTCCAAATTCAGTGATCCTCAGTGGTTATTCTATAGTGAAACCAAGTATAGTCATTATTATCTCAGTGGCAGTCTTTAAAGAGTATGAAAAGTGTATGATAATAGACAGGCTGTTCTTCGTGGAGGGATGGTGAAGAGAGATAAGGCTTCAACTCCACTGGAAACCCTCCTTATGCCAGACACCCTATTCTCCCATTCCTTGGCCAAGGCAGGTGGTGCTGTGTTACGATCTCAAGCACAAAACATAGTGACCTGTCCTGCCCATCCTGCAATAACCCAGACTGGTTTTTTCCCTTCTTCCTTCCACACTGCAGCTGTCATTTGTTCCTGAGGTTAAAACCAAAGAGGGAGAGCAGGAGTCCCTACAGCGAGAAAGCCACACAGTTCAAATCAAGCATTGTTGTCAGCATCTCTTGAGTTTCTCCTACTCTGATCTGTTCATTTTTGATCCATTTGTCAGATGACAGGGTGACATTTAAATGATTGCCCTGCACAGCAGGAATAGATTTTTCTATTGTAACTTTGGTTCCATGCCCAAGATACACTGACTTGATCAGCTGAAAGTGGTTCCTTCCTTTCAGTTCTTCCTAGGTGATGTAGGTTGTCAGTTTATCTTTCTTCCCCTTTTGTAATTTCAACATACAGGATTTCATTAGATGCAGCATATATCACAGCTTTAGACAGGAACTGTCAGGTAATAAATTTTGAGTGATGGCTTTAAAATACAAGGTGGTTGCAGTCTTGGCTACAGGTTGTTCATTTTTATACTTTTGAAAATAGGTGTAAACAATATTCTCTTCATCGAGGGGTGGAAGCATTTGCCTTTAAAAGGACTTAGCTGTGTGGTCGGGCACTCTAAAAGTTAAAAAAAAAAAAAAAAAGAACATCAGTATCAGATAAGGTGTAAGTTCCTCTACCTACCTATCCCAGCTTTACCAACATACAATCTATCAATCAGGAAGCTGAAAAGGTCAGTTCTTAGAGCTATCAGTGTGAAACTGGTTTTGTCTGTATGAAAAGCATTTGTGAAAATTCTGTGTATTTTGCTAAGCGTGTCCATTTAAACCCCACAAAGTGCAACCCTGCGGTGCTTAGAAGTCCCCATGGGCATCTACACATGAGTAGTATGCATAACTTTCAATGACTCTTGAACCAAAGCTGCCTAAAATTCACCCATAACAAGAGCCATGGCAGCAGGCAATATCCTTGGGGTGTCAGACCAAGCCTAGAATTTTGCCTAATGCAGCATCGAGGCAAACACAAACTGCTGCTGTTCTGAGAAAGCCTACGCTACCTATGGAAAAGAACTTTGGTTCTCAGGTTTGAGACCAGGAAAAAAAGGGCATATTTTGTCTTTGTTATCTCAGCATTCAAGCCTACATAGTAAAATTCATTGCGTGCAAAATCCACACAGACCACACTTCCTCATGTGATCACTAATAAGTGAATATGTATGTTCACAAGCACAGAGAAAATGCAGGTAGGAAAATCCCACAGAAACAGGAATTAGAGAGCTTCTGGGCTGGATACTGTATACTGCTGCACATGGTTTCCTTTATTTGCACATTCTTGTCCTTTGTTATTTCAGTACAGCAGTGAGTCCTGTGTTCACTCTGGGTGACAAGGAAACCAGAAAGTATCATCTGTGACCACACCGTGGGTTTCTCTCTGCTGGTTAAAAGGTTGGTAAAGGATAAACTGCACCAAGGCATGAACAAAACCAAAGACTTCTCACCATCAAGTGACTCCCTAGGATGAGTTGGGCTTTTTGGTTTTTTTGTCAAGGATGTTTGAAGTCCCTTACGATAAGGTTAAGACAGTTCATTTACGTCCAGTAGAAGTAAAGCAATTTTGCAAAGATTCCCCTGACAATTTATAGCTCAATAGTTGAAAGAAGAAGAAATGCTGATGGCACACTCTCCATGCCATGCTCACCTTTGCCGAGTTAAATCACCTGGGTAGGCAGGTGGTTTTTAATGCAAATGGGCAACAAAAATCAGCGTTAGTTGTCCTCTCCAATTCCATGTATTCCAGCCTCGGAAAATATGACTGTGCTAAAATCCCTCTCCATCTTGCCAACACCATTCCCAAACTGCTTCTGTCTGGAGATTTCCCCCTCAGGTATCGAGGAGAGAGGATCCCATAGAGGAAAATGGAGGGGTGAAGGCAGGGGATGAGGAGCTTACCATTACCTTGTTTTTGAGGAACTGCTACAAGACTCGATGCTTTGCACCTGTGGAGTGACTGGCCTTGGTAAAACACTCTACAGGTATCATGCGTGCTGTGATGCTGGGCCTGCTGCAGCTGTCTTTACAGTTCAAGGGAGTTCACAGCAGTGCAGATCCTCTGGAAAAGCATTGAGTTTATATATCCCCCACATACACCTCACCCGTAAGATTTTTCCGCTTTCATAGTCAATGTCCCATTCTCTAAATCACTGTATCTCCACCACTGTTGTGGCTCCTTCCTCTGTCACTTAGCTCACCGTAATCTGTCTTGTTGATCCCTACCTGATGTTCATAAAGCCAAAAATGCAAAAGCAGGATGGGAAAGGCAAAAGAATCTTTCATCCCCTGGGTGGTCCTAGGAGTGCCACAACCCTCCAGCAGGCTTTCCGGGGCTGTAAACCACATTTCAGCTCCTGCTGATGCTTCTCATCCTCTCTATGGGGAACTGGACCCCTGTGTGCTCCAGGGACCAGCCATTATGGAGCAACAGTGAATTCAATGAATGAAACTCATCTTGGCATTGTAGTTAGAACAGCCTTCCTGGGCTCAACGAAGTGACCCCAAAGGGATCTACACCTGCTAAACCTTAGATGTTATGTAAAACAAGAGGAAAACCTGTTGAAGGAGATTAAGCCAGAATGGGGGGGTGGAGGGTGAGGGGAGAAAGGGTGTGGGGAGGGAAGTGAAGTCTTGACACAATCCCTAAGGGATCCATGTAAATTCCCCTGCAATTACATCAGTCAATTGTGCAGCTGGGACAGTCGTGTCAGCCCTAAAGATAGCACAGAAATGTTTATGTTGTTTTGACTATTAGTCCTGTTCAAGGAACACGACAGCAAGGTGTGCATCAGCTCAGTGGAGAGCGAGAGCTGAACAGGACCCAGCAGCCCATGGAGGCAGGATGACTGCAAGTGAAAAATGGCAAATCTGCTAGAATTTTAGGAAAAATACGGACTTCTGCCCTTAAGCATCTCATTAGCTTTTCTAACCAGCCAATACCTGCCCTCAAATTAGGCCAAAAGGACATAAGTGTTATCAGCAAATGTTCCTGTATTATTTTAGATAGTCATGACTCTTCTTTCCCGTGTGTAGTTCTCCCTTTCCTACTTTGAGAAGAGGGAAGGAAGGGCTGCTCTGCAACAAAGAATGCAGTCTGCCTTTGAATACATTGCAGACCTCACTGTGAGGCTACTCAAACACATTTTTTTCTTTGCATGCAGACAATGAAATGTTATAAGGCACTGGAGATACTTTCACAGGCTCCAAGACAAAGGGTTAATCAACATTACTGGTATTCCAATGTCAGAATAATAGGGGATATTTTTTTCTGTTTTGGGAGATGCTTATTTCAAAAGATACTGCTACATACTTGTGATTCCTGAAAAGCCGTTTCTCGTCTGTAAGGTCTGTAATTCTGTAATTCTATGTTTACCTTCCTCTCTCTTCAGTGCTGGCATATCAAACCATGAGGACAGTCTCAGGAAGCACACACTAGCATTTTTTCCCAGGACTAGGGATTTCCTATTCTAAGTTTAATTACAGCTCAATTAAAATTTTTCATAGGAATCATCCTTTTATTTTCTAATGCAAAATACATCCCAACTATAAACAGAAATCCTTTTTTAAGCATTTTTGTGAATATTTTCATCATTTGCATCTACTGCTGAGAGCTTTTTTAAACTTCAAGGAAAAATTATTTTCAAAATGAAAGACCATTTAAAAATCAGGAAGACAACATTTCCTTATGAGTTCTAACATTAATGAAAATTTTAATTTGTACTTCTTGGGATGCACGCTCTACTGCAAAGACTTTACTACATGCTTCATCTTAAAAGAGACAGGATTAGGAAAAACTGTTCAGTAGCTGAACGTCATGAATACATTTTTTATAAAAGTGAAGTAAACCAAGCAAGGGATGTCTTTTGAGGCCCCCTCTGGTTTCCTGTTTTTCTTCTACCACAGCCAGTACCAGTATTGGTAAAACTAGGAAGTATAAGCTTCTTACCAATTCTGTAGCTGTACTACAAGAGGCAAATACTCATTAGAGAACCAACTCCATACCCACACTGGTGGAAAATGTAGGTGCAAACTGTATATAAAGAAAACTCTGAACCTCTTATTGCCCAAGTTTTTCTCATATGCTGCACAAGGACATTATTCCAGTTAGGATAGGAACTGAAAAAGGACCACAGTACAGGCAAATGGAAAAAATTCACGCAGACAGGTTCTTGCAAATGTCACTATCAGTTCCTGTGATTTTTCAAGGTGCACCTTAAATCCAATATTTTTTTTTAATTTAGAATCTCCCTCTAGGTTGACTGCTTGTTCTGGACTCATGATTCTGCAGTACAGCAAAAGACACAGTCATATGAAGTTATTTGCTACTACTGTGTACTGTGAAAATCTTGACTTCTTAAAATCAGTCTGTCCATAATTTGGTTGTTTCAGAAGAATTTCTGATTTTTTTCTCCATTATGAATAAGCAAGAAACTGTAAAGTCAAACTTTCACCAGTCACAGCCACTTAAAACATCTCGCAGCCATACCATGCTGTACCATGGTTCTCAGAAATCCTGCAGTAGGAACACAATTAAGTATGCAGTCATAACTTAGTGTGTTTAATGATCACTGGATCAAGGCAGTATGTTTTAAATAGCAGCAACTTGATAATAATATTGACTGTTGTTTACAAGAGCTGTGATCACTGATCTGTCCACATTTCTCTTAATTCTTTTCTATGGGTTGCTCCCCATTCAAGCCAACCTCCATGTATATTGCTGCCTCAGCCCGTGGAAACATTCATTCTGAGGTCTGGCCGAACAAGGATGCAGTGGATTCCAGTTGATGTGGATAATTCTGAGAGTTGTCTCTGCATCAGCACAAAACTGCGAATGAAAGCTTTGATCTAGCTGAAATGAAGCACAAAGTAGGGGCTTCTCCTTAAAGGGAAAAGGAAAACCCACCAAATTGGACCCACGCCACTTAATTGTAATCAATACCTTGAATTGTACCTGGAAACAAAGACTGAGCTGGTACAAATGGTGGAAGGGCATGGCAGAACATCTTTCACAGAACTGTATCTCAGCTTGTCTCAAGTGCAGAGCAGAGGAATTATTCACTGACACAGCTGAAGCCAGAGCCAAGAGAGATAGTGAGAAATTGAACGGTATGGGTCTGTCCCCACATCAGAAAATTCTGCTCCGTCATTACATGTTCTTGAGACTTTAACATTATGTGTTCTAGGCTATGTTCTACTTCCGTTTTCCTGGATCAAAAGAAAAATTGTCCTAGCCCAGCATCCTTATTCTGGAAGTGGCTAGCCGTAGAGGGAAAAGGGGACCATTATAGTTCTCTGATTTATTTCCCCATCTTCACATTACTTTTTGAACTCTGAACTTTCAGCTGCTAAGCATACTGTGACAGACTTCTTTACAACCTGTATCCTGAACTATCAATTTTTGTTTACTTTAAACTTATTACATAATTCTTTGTATTAGGCAGTGAACAATAGCAAGCTGTCTGTCTGTCCGTCCATTCTATGACAAATTTTTTACACCTCTCCAATACCTCCTTTTAGCAGTGTCACTTTCTGAGCCAGAAAAATTCTTCCATCTCTCTGTCTCTCCCTTCCTATCTCTCGGCAGCTGATCATTCTTCCTTGCCCTCCTTCATATTTTTCCTGCTGCTGGACAAAGCTCTACCTGTTTTAACATCCTAATCTTTTTCCTGAGTGTTAGTTCAGAGCCCATCATAGTGTGTTTACAGTTGAGGTTATTTTAACTGTTTTCCATCTGCATCCTTTTGCAAAAATCAACATTGAATTTCCCCTGCAATTCTCTTGGCTATTTGATACTGTGAAATTCCTTGTTAGCTTTTATTTTTACAATTATGAATAGCACAATATCACCAGCAACTCAGCAGTATGACAACCCCCTACTGTGAATTATTACAAATTGACAACAACCTGCTGAATTCGCTGACTCCAAACATCCACAAGAACACACAAGGATGTGATCCTCCACTCTGTGCAAGAAGTGCTAGCTTTGAGGAAATAAATAAAACAGTCTTACCTTTCCAAGAGGCACATTGACATCAAGGCCAAAGAATAAAGGCAAGAGAGAAGAACAAGAATAGAAATAGAAACTGCAGAAGAAAAATAAGATTGTGTAAAAATTAAAGGTTGTGTAAAAATTAAAGGTAATGGCACTGTAAGCATCAGAATTATTTTTGCACTCTGTAGAACAGTTAGAATAATTATTCATTCAGAAAACACTGTTATTTCCCTAGTTACTTCTGTAAGTACCCCACCACCTCCCAGGCTTAGAAAACAGACCCCAATAATTTTGTTGATGGATTACAACTGGCACCATATTGATAGCCTGAGGTGTAACTGTCATATCATGATACCCCCACAGGTTGATGAGTCCTGAAGCTGGATATCAAAAATAGCATGCATAGTATTTTTAAGTGTGTTAAAAAACAGTGTCTGCAATCCATGCCAGAAATAGCCTGGATATATAAATATATATATATAGATACAGATAGATAAATATATGTGCGCAGACGTCTATATCTTCATAGGTACGTACACACACATATCAAACACTCACCATTACATGTTTAATAATGTAATGTAGTATTTTAAGATTAAAGTCCATATGTACTGACACAAACTGAAAAGAAAGGACAGTGGACCACCACCAACAGGTGCCGCTGACTGAGTGGAACAGAAAGGTCGTATAGTTCAAGATAACTGGAGCACTACTTTCAAAACAAAGTGCATCAGTGTGCTTCAGAAGCGTAACAGAACCAACCTTTTCCTCCAGATCCTTAATTTGTCTCTTTTGGATGTCAGTTTTATCTTCTAAATCTCGGATCCTCTGGAAATCAGAAAAGAAAGCATCTACACTAAATTCTCAGTAAATCTGTTCCACTGAACAAGTAACTTAATGTTCCAAGTGCCAAAAGCCTAGAAATAAACAAATCCATTTCTGTGGTAGGGATAATCTAGTGTCGTACCCTGACTCCATCCACTCATCCCGCCACACCACAGCTTTACCATGTGTGCAACTGCTCAAAATATGATCTTTCATCTATGTAACTGGATCCTTAAATGCTGGAAATTAGTATCAATGATTGATCTATTTTGCATTATCTATTTATTAATCCTGTGAATCTATTTATTAATAGATGAAAAGTGTAAGATCATGGTTATAGTCTTTAGAATTCTATCATGATTCGTTACGATTTCTCACAGTTTGATGTGCTGAAAGAGGATTAAAGTGTTATTATTAGATCCAAAATGATAAATGTATACAATACTATGAACGTATTGATTCTGTGGTGAGTGATATATATGAAACTTACAGACAAGGTGTGTATTTTTAGCAGAGCTAGGTACTTTAAGAAAGATTATGTACCATGACTGAAATTTTTGCCTGCTTGGGAGGAGAGATCCTCCAGAACAGAACTCCTAAGTACAAAAAATGAGGGCTTGAATCTCAGTATGTTTTTTTAATTAAGTCAGGTCATAAGAGAGCTGTCCAGCAAATAGCAAAAATCCAAAGAAGCAAACCAGGAGATGCCTGAAGGCCCTGGCACCTGGAGAACAGATGGCACCTGTGACTGTCTTCCTCACTGTCTGGAGATAAGATGACTAGCTTATGGCAGCTTTCAAATTCTATGGAACCACAAAATCACACAATGAGTCAGGTTGGAAGGGACCACAGCAGTTCACCTGGTCCCACCTCCCTGCTCAAGCATTGTCATCCTAGAGCACATGGCACAGGATTGCATCCAGATGGGCTTGGAATATCTCCAGTGAGGGAGACTCCACACCCTCTCTGGGTAATCTGTTCAGTGCTTGGTCACTCGCATAATGAAGAAATTTTTTCTCATGTTCAGGTGGAACCTCCTGTACAACAGTTTCTGCCCACAGCCTCCTGTCCTATTGCCTGGCTACCTCTTCCTTCCTTGCCTCTCAGCCACTTCCAACCCTGCCTGCAACTGAGGCTGGCTCAGAGTTGTTCTCAGAAGCCAGAACTGCTGTGGCGGTGTCCATCAGGGCAGTGTCCCTCAGGGCAGCTGTCATGTCTAAAATCATGAAGCTTCTTCTGCGGCAAAGGCCTGGCAAGAAAATGTAAGAGTGGACCCAGTCTCAAGTGCCCAACTCAGGATCAGGCAAGACTGTGAGAACAGAGCCTTCCTGTGAACCAAAACCCCCTAACCACTGGGGATGTGCTCCTTCTCTTACTCCCATAAACATCTGAGTCAGATCTGTTTCATGGTGCAGCTCTCGCATTATTCAATGTGCTGTGACAGTTTGCCTTTTTGCTCTGGGACCTCACAGCTTGCAGAGCAGCAAACATCAGTCTTTGAAGGTGAAATGCAGTACCCTATCTCAGCAGTGAAAAGTACAAATGCCCACTTGGGACGGACAAGTAGTATCTGGAAAAACAGACAGCTTTCCTGTGCCACATGAGCTAGCAGCATTTAGCCCATTTCTCTTGTGCCCAGTCCAGTAACTAGGGATGACCATTTTTACTACAAAGCTAGATCCATGCAGACAGAATTCTGATGAAAACTTTAGACTAGAATTTTAAAATTCAAAATATGCCAAAACAATCTTGCACAAGCTAATATCATGTGTGCTTGCATGCACAGAAAAGACACAAAGTATGAGACAATTCAAAAAACTAGATGCCAGGCTCCCTCATGGCCTGGAGCTTGCCTAAATTTGACCTCAGATTGTGCTCTTACACAGAAAGGCTGAGTAGATACCACAGGTGTGTGGTTCCTTCTTACCTGATGAGCCTGCTGGAGCAGCTCCATCCTCTCCTGAAGAATCTGGCAATCATATTCTCTGCTTTTCCTCAGCATCTGACGTCTTAGCTTTTCTACTGCTGTCCTCAGCTCTTCCTGCTGTTTTTCAGTGAGTAGTTCCCCAAACTTTATCACTGTTTCTTGCTGCAAAGCATTGTACAAGGTGGCTTCAAGCTCCTGGATCCTCTGGTTGATGCAATACCAAAAGTCAATTAGAGATGAAACATGGTTTAAACCATTGGGAACTGGGGGGGGTTGGTGGCAGATTCAGGCCCCTGCATGAGAGGCAGTCTCTGTGCTCAAGTGTGCAAAAATGTGAAAAACTGAACTCAGAAAATGGTTCCATGTTCTGAAAAAAGGATATGAACTTTTAAAAAAAATATTTTAATATTAATTTTCACTGAAATCCTTCACTTTTACTCTTTTTTATGGAGTTACAGAGATAGAGTTGGATAGAATTTTCGTATCTTTAGCGTAAATTATTTCACCAATTCTAAAATTTCAACCTATTGCGCTAAAAAACTCCAGATGGACAAGCTGACATTCATAGCAATATCTGCCTTAAACTAACAAGAGTTTCAGACTTCAGGGGATGTGCCTTTTCATGACATGAAAAGGCAAGATACTGTGTTGAAGCTGTGCAGATTGCATGCTAGTACATCAAAAGAATGAGGAAAAAACAAACTTAAAAAACCCCAATATTAATAAAAAAGCAAAAATCTCTCTTCCTGATTCCACAAGAGTCTGTGTGCTATTGCAGAGTTGGCCAGTATGTGCTGCAAAATTTCCTTTGTACATACCATGTACGCTTGGTCAAGAGCTTGCTTCCTGTAGTCTAATTCTTCCTCCAAATAACCTTTTATTTTGCAAAATTGCTCCTACAATGAAGGATCATTTGGACAGAAAAACAAATTAGTTACTCCAAATACCTTAGGAAGTTTTATCAAATCATTTACAGATATCTAATTCAGCAGGATGAGGAGACTGGTTTTCGACTGATGCTTGGCAGAGTTATTAATATCTCACTAAGCTAGAAAAGAAGGAAGGGCAAATAGCTGTCGATTGCTCTTGTATGTGAGTACATCTGATCTACATGGAACTAAATCCATCCTCTCTGTTGGCTTCAGTGGTATCGCTTGGCATTTCAGTAGTGAAATTTAGGGTGTTCTGTGTGATTTTTCTAACCTCCTCTGGCATCAGGAATTACTCTCTTTGTGCTTTCTCTTATATTGGAAGAGGTGCAAAAGTACACTAAACTAAACAGGAACTAACCAGACATTCACATTCACACTACTTGGGGACAGCTGCTGTGCTTTAACTGATCAGTCCACCTTAAGCTGAATAGACTTAAGTACAGACATACTACAGCAACAGAACACAAGCCACTACAGCCGTCTAATTCCTGTAGTTATGCTTGTTCATCTTGTAGGCTACTGCCATTAACTAGAGTAAGAACAGGGTAAGGCACTAACTTTACTTAGTATGTAATGAAAGCCAACAGTGTTATAATTCCATAATTTCTCACATGCTGGTCCTGAATAAAATGCAATACAACAGCTGATGTTTAGACTGTGAATCTTATGAGACAAATAATGCGTGCATCTCTGAAAATTATTGAGAAACCTTTGAACCCTCTGTACTTACTAAAAAACAGTCATCCTCATAGAAAGAGAGAGGCAGTTTTTAAACTTCTACTATTTCTGTTTCTATTATTCTCCTGTTGCATGTGAACCGGACCAGGAACAATTTTATGGATTCACCAATAATCAGAGAAAGGCATCATAGTTCATTTGCCAATAGACTCTCCTAGTTCTTTTTTGGCACATCAAGTAAGCGTGACACAGTCAGTATCCCTCAAATGTGTAATAAGGAAAGTTTTCTTACCATATCACTTTCCAGTTCCATCATCTTCTGATGCAGAGCAGCTTCAGCTCCCTCAATCTGCTGGATCCACTGGAGAGAAGACAATGAGAGCTGTAACCCGCTCTGTTTTCTAGCACACAAGCAGTGGCAAGTGGGATACCTACAGCATCTCGTTAGTCTGTTTTTAGCAGCCTATTGCTAGAGCTGGGCTCATCTGAGGCTGTTTGTGACAGACGCAGCCATGATGTCTACAGGTAGTACTTGGCAGGGAAGCAGCAAGAAGATTACCACGGCCGGGTCACCGGAAGATGGAGAAGCACATGCCCTTGGATGGACAAAGAACCCATTTCCCATGGATAAAGGCCCACAGTGGGGCTATAGCATCTCAAAAATAGCCTAGCTGGCTTTATGGCAGTTCTGTTTGCAGAGGAGGCATTTGTTGAGCAGAATCCTTGGAAGCTGTCATGTTGAAAAAACTGTATGCTGCATTTGAGCCTTAGAAAGCAATTTTAACTAACCCCCACACTTTCTTCTTAATTTTTGAAACAAGGAATGCAGACATACTTCCAGTGAAATTTTGGCATACAGATCCCTTTGGAAGCTTTAGAAATCTCAGGACTGTAAATCCCAACCATTATCAAATCATGGCTTAAATTTCTGAGGGTTTCCCATTCAGTTTTCAATTGCAAGTTTTGTTTCATATTATTTTTGTATTTGTAGTTTTTTTCTACTGCACAGCTTGGGCCAGCTCAGTTTGATATTTTTGCTGCTTTAGCAAGGTGTTTGGGACTGTGCTGGCACAGTTTATTTTATTTGGGGAATCACTTCCAACACTAGAAAGTTTAACAATATTGATGACAACAACAGGGCAGAAAATGTGTTAGATGAGGCTTTAGATAACATGTGAGAAAAGCGAGCACACCATTTACCTTTTCTGCCAAGGACAATACCGTGGAAGCCTGAATTATAGCCACTTGTTCTTCATTCCTTAAATTCTGTGAAGAGAGGAAAAGAGGAAAATTGGCAGCAGTTTCCTGCATGAATAAAGACAATCCAGCCTACTGACCAGGTCCACAGTTTTCAGAGGATCCCTCTAGTACTGAGTATTCAGTTTCCATTGAAACATTCAGAATCTGTTAACATATTAAGTAGACCACTACTTTTGCCTTTCTACATGATATGGATTAACTGTACCATTCATCCCATTACATCTTAAGAGAAATGTAAACTAAAATTAGACCCATTTGTTTGTCTTCATGCTAGTTTTACAAAGCTGAACTTCCATCAAAGTTTTTGTAAAAATAGTGCTGATTTACATCAGCACATGAATAGACAATAAGGATCCTTTGTTTTTATTTCTTAAAAACATTTTTAAGACTTATCTAATGTTGGCCAGAGATACAGGATCTCTTTTACGTGGGCAGCTATGCCCTCTCAGAAAGCCACAGGGAATTTGATAATTCTTGCCTATTTATGAAACTGTTTGAAGGAATCCTAGTCCTGATGACGAGTGGTTTACTCAGACTGCCAAACTAATTCATGTGCTTTCCTGAGTGAATGAGATGCAGCTGGGCCCAGTTCCAAATATCGGTGGTCTTTGGACATTCTTTCCAGTCTGCTAAACCATATATAAAAGATGCATAATTTAACAGGTATCTTAGAAAACAGTCATAATTCTACATATCACTTAGTGCACTGTACAAAATGCAGCTTGTAAAGAGAAAATATCTCCCATTTCAACTTACCCCATTATCACCTAGGATATCTAACTGCTTTATGAGGTCTGGGATGCTGACATCCTGCAAAGAGAGAAAAAGGTAAAGGCATGGCATTTACCTTTTATCATGGCTGCAATATCCATCCATCCCATGAACCACATGGAAGTCAGCCATTTTGTTTTATCCTATGGAAATGCATCATGCATTGATTTCAGTTGCCTTTGAACCAGATTTTATCATTATGGTGAGAATTTTGAGTCTAATTGAACTGTGTCTGTCACCACACTCTTACATTAGACTGAGTTGAAATGCCTGAAGTTTAGTGGAGTTATTAGTAACGGGTTATATGGTCAGCACCCACCACTCCTGTAGGGAGCAGCACTGCTTTAAAAACTGACCTACCTTAACCCCTTCCTTCATGCAGTAGATCTGTAGAGCACTCACACCATCTGAGAATGGGTGAATCTGGAGATTAAACGGTGGGGAGCGTCTCTCTCTTTCCTGCAAATAAATTGAAAAAATGCTAGAGAATGTATTAGAATGAAGGAGATGCACACAGAAAATGCCATAGCTGCTGTTTATGTCATGCTTGGCTTGCACACTTCATTTTACATGCCAAGGAAAGAAACGTCTAGACCTAGTCCGAAAAAGTGAGCCAAGTGGGACAGGATCCTAAACCCAAGGCAACTGTTTTAACAGGCTATTATTTGATAAATTATGTCAATTTGCAAATCGGGTGTGGACAGCCTGTCACCTAGCTAGGATTCAAGTGATTTGCTTTATGAAGTGTTGAACAACTATACATTGTTGTAAATACTCCCTTTAGAAACAGGTGTTTGACTTTAGACTATTGGGAGACTCAGTTTACACATTTTCCTCATCTTGGTATGTTGTACATTCTAACATCTGTGGGAAACAATGTGTTCAAAAAAACTATCAACTTAGCTATTTATACACCTTTATTCCTTAAAATTTACAAATATTTGTCCAGTTTTAAAGGACCAGAGACAAAAAAAAAATTTGAAGATGCTATGCTATTTCTCATTCCTTTCAGGTATTCAGGCAAGCACAGAAGCGAAGATAAAACTTCACTTTCACACACATTTTTGGTTTATGAACATGTAATTCTCCCTGCCATATGGAAACACAGCCGTCAGGTAAAACTGTGGGACAGTTCTATAAATAAGAGGCAAGTCTGACACAGCATTAATTTACAAAACCCAGGAAAGGCTCTATGTGGCAAGTGCATTTCGCCTTAGACAGCAACTGAAAAGAACAACTGAAAAATAAACTAGCTTTTAATGGGGAAGAGAGCAGGTGAAGTTTTGGTTGGCTGGTGCTCCAAACAAGAGTCTGTAACTAGAGGCAGTCTAGGAAGAGGGAGCTTGAGGTCCCGCAGAGGCTTCTGGGCCTCCTCCATCAATGTCCAGTGTCACCTGAGAAACTGTACCCACTGAAGGTCATGGGAGAGCTGCTCAACAGGGAATGTGTCCAGTGCCCGCAAAAGGAACAGCACTTGCACGTGGGCAGGCAGGCTTCTCCAAGTACTAGAAAAATCATGCCCACAGGCGTAGTAACTAGGAGGCACACTCATGTTAATCAGCTAAGCTTATCTGGGCACACTGGGCACCTGGCTCAGGGTGAAGTGAACCAGCTGGGTATGGAGCTTACTATTTCCAGGATATTAGAGCTGACATACTTCAGCTCACAATTAAAAATGCTGGGCCTGATTTGTTACTCTGTTTTATTGCTACAACGCTTGTGTAAAGCCTAGATTAGTGTCCAGTGCAAGTGCACTCATTTAATTTTCTACCAGCTCTACTGTAAGAAGCGCATCCATCACCTCCAGCTCAAGGTTGCGGAACTCCAGCAGCTCGTTCTGGTCTCGTGCATCCTGCAGCTCCTGTTGCAGACGGTTGTTTTCTGCTTCCGTTTTCTCTATCTAACAGAAATATGTTAAATCATGATCTGTGTGACTGTTACAAGAACCATGTATTTGGTGAGTAGTAGTTGAGGTAGCATAGGCTGTGCAAAATCTAAACCCTAAAGATGTCTCACAGGATCCAGATAACCCTTCAGAGTGAACATGCAAACCTTTTGAACATACCTTGTCTAAAAGCTCTTGGTTCCTCTTAATGAAAAGCTGCTTGTCTTCCACCCAGTGTGAGTCCTGTTGGATGAAGCAGTAGTATTACAGAATAATCCAATTCCATGAGGCGGGGCACATTTATTGAAAAGTGGAGCCACAATATTCAGGCTTTAAAATCCTACAGGAACAAGATGTCTTTTACAGAACAACAACATTTTAAGTTTACCAAGCTGTAGCAAGGCTTCTGAACTTGCTGGATCTGCCTGTTTACTGACTGGCAACATTACATCTCATGGAAGTTTATACTGAAATTGTGCTAGGTATTTTGTAAGCAGAATAGGTAAGATACAAGATAGGAAAAAAAACTACACAATAATTACTTACCTGCCCTTTCTGAGCCAAAGTTTTCTCCAGATCTTCTATTTTGGCTTTATACCTCTGGACTTCAGCTTGAAGTTGCTCCTGAGCCTGTTGAAGTTGGGCACCACATTAAAGAGTAACAAAACCAGCAATGTGACTGGTATTAAAAGGAAACGAAAACCAGCAGAGCCTGGGTTCATGCTGTCAGTTCCACTGCATGAGCAACCATTAGAAAGGTTCTCATTCAGTGATATTTTGTGCCACCACTTAGACTGGCACACAGATGACACAAGGGAACAGAGCAGTGGATCAGCCCCAACTCCCCACCCAAGCCTGTTCCATCATGGATTGCATCAGAACAGCAAAACACAAGCTCAGGTATTGGGGGTGCTCTGCTCAAAAACCTTGCTGAGCGGCAATCCCTAAATTACAAAAAAAGTGCTTAGTAGATCAGAGTGGCAAAAGGTAGTGGGAAGAGGCAATTTTAACTGCCGGGGGGTCTTCAAGAGCTGACTCAACAAAGTACTAAGCAAACTGATACGAACTCACAGCTGACTGCTGTGAGCAGGAATTTGGGCTGGAGACTGCCTGAGGTGCCTTCCAGCCTGAATGATTCTATCCTTTTATTAGAGGGACATTTTTAGCCTTGGAAGGTTTACTGTAGCCTGCATCACATTAAAATTTGAATGTAATTTGCATTTCTCTGTTAGAAACATTCAGATGTTCCTAAAGTTGGTGCAATGTGTGCCTTTGTGAAAACCCACAGGCCTTCATTTGCCTTTAAAACCCAACCCCATCACACCTAGGCAAATGATGAGAAAACCCTTGTGATTCTGTGTCAGGCTGCAAAGTTGTCTGCTTTGGCACACCTGCCTGACTGCAGAGTTTTCAGGTTCAGGTGGAGAACAGCTTCTTGTAAATGGAGTGATTGTGCCCATTCTTAATTGTCACGGTCTTTAAAAATGTACTCGGCAAACGAGTGAACAGACATTTCTCAGTGTTATGGATGCTGTATGTAGCCGCATTCCATTGTATACCCCTTTGAGGGGTTTCTTGTCCTGACAGCAATGAAATACTGTTACTCTCAAGACAAATACTGACCCTGGCTTCTCTTTCAGCATCTATGACCCCTCCTGTCTGTTCCTGCAGCAGTGCATACGCTCTCTGCAGGGCCTGGTACTCCTTTGTCAGCTGTCGAAACCGCAGCTCTGACTCCTCTGCTGCTAAGCCCTGAAGAATAAGAAGGGACATGTCTAAGCCACGGAGAGCAAAGCACTGTCAAAGCAAAGAATGCAAATGTGATTTGTTAAGCACAGTAGCTGGTTTACAGGTCTTGATTGAAATAGCTTTTTGGATCACAGTGAGCTTGCTGCGATCCAAAATTTAACAAAATGGGGAAATTACATAGCATTTATATCACAGCATCAGCTGAGTTGGAAGGGACCTACAAGGATCATTGAGTCCAACTCCTGGCCCTGCAAAGCACCGTCCCCAAGAGTCACTGAGAGTGTTGTCCAAACACTTCTTGAACTCTGTCAGGCTTGGTGCTGTGACCACTTCCCTGGGGAAACCATTCCAGTGCCCAACCACTCTTTGGGTGAAGAACCTTTTTCTACTATCCAACCTAAACCTCCCCTGACACAACCTCAGGCCACTCCCCCGGGCCCTGTCACTGGTCACCAGAGAGAAGAGATCAGTGTCTGTCCCTCCTCGTCCCCTCACGAAGAAGTTGTAGACTGCAATGAGGTCTCCCTCAGTCTCCTCTCCAGGCTGAATAGACCAAGTGACTTCAGTTGCTCCTCATACAGCTTCTCCTCAAAGCGCTTCACCATCTCTGTGGCCCTCCTTTGAACACTCTCTAACAATTTAATATTTTTCTTATATTGTGGCACCCAAAACTGCACACAATATTCAAGGTGAGGCCACGGCAGGGCAGTGCAGAGCAGAGCAGAGCAGGACAATCCCCTCCCTTGACTGGCTGACAATGCTGGGCCTGATGCCCCACAGAACATGGGTGGCCCCCCTGGCTGCCAGGGCACTGCTGACTCATATTCAGCTTTCTGTCAGTCGCTGGGTCCCTTTCCAGGTGCTGCTTTCCAGCATCTCATTCCCCAGTCAGCCTGTAGATCCAGGCTACCCCATCCCAGATGCAGGATCTGGCACTTTTGTCTTGTTGAACTTCATCTGGTTGGTGACGGCCCAGCCCTCTGATTTGTCGAGGTCTCTCTGCAGGGCCTTCCTGCCTTTGAGGGAGTCAACAGCTCTTCCCTGTCTTGTATTATCTGAGAACTTGCTCAGTATCCCTTCCAGTCCTGTGTCCAAGTAATTTATGATGAAACTGAAGAGCACAGAGCCCTGCAAAACCCCACTAGTGACAGGTCACCTGTATGATGTCATCTCATTCACTATAATCCTTTGATATGCCTTCAAGCTAAAAGAAATGTGATAGGTTTGTTTCCTTGAATGGGGAAAGGAAAAAAAATCACCTCAAATTGCAGGGTAGTCATAGCTATAGACTCTATGGTCTAGATTGTGGAAGAAACTCTCAGCATTTCAGTATATGAGTAACCAAAATAAGGTCAAACTTAAGAAGTATTTATCACTCAGTATGCACTACAAAAACCTACGTGTTCTTGAGAGACTGACCACTTGTTCTGAAAGTCATCGTCTCTTGAAAACCCGTAACTTATCTGTGGAAAGAGTCAGACCTTACCTCATCCAGATCATCATCTGGGGTTGCTGGTGTCCTGTCTGTTCTATATGAGGCCACAGAGGATGTTTCAGAGTCCATAGAATCATCATCAAACCCAAAAACTGTATCCACGACATGTCTCTATAGAAGAAAAAACATGATTTCTGAACCTTCACGTAAAATTGTAGCATGCATTTTGGAGGGGGGCAGAGGAGGGAGTTGCTAGTCACTTAAAAGACAAGGTTTGAAAAATGAACAGTGGGCTACTCTTGCAATCATCATCTTCAAACAAACTCAGTGGAAACCCATTGAAGATCAGGTCTTGTGCTGGTGGAGAATAAGTTTGCTGAATAATTTTTCTGAGGGTCTGTCTCAGCGTAATTGGAAAACATAGTGTGAGCAGCAACATGCCAGAGGAAAAGTCTCTGCCCTTGCAGGAAGGCAGGAGAATTGTTTGTTAACGACAAAGGTCTTCAGAAGACATCTATCAACATGCAGATTAGTGTGCAAAGGTAACACCATAAGGAGCTGAAAACGTGTGTAGAATAGGAAGCCCTCCTTCTCTCACAGATGCTGCTGATACTTTTAATGTGTAGGTGCTTCTCTCGCTGATATTGCTGTTGGACCACGTGAGTGAAAGCTATGCTAATACAAAACTAACGTGAAGGAACTTTTATTGCATCTTTCCAGAACTACAATAACTGGCACATGTTATAAACAATTGCTCATGCGCCACAGTTTTGTTGTATGCCTGACACCTCGCTATCACCAATCTCTGTAGACAAATTAAATCAAATTAAAACTGTGAGATCTGTCTGTGAAGATACAGATGCTTGACCCTGCAGGCTTGGTTTCAGGGTACAGATTTGAGCATTCAAATACTTGGCTTATGGATAATTCTGAAGACAAACTGATAGACGAGCAATTAAGATACACTTCTTCTTTGCAACATTTTTCACTTTACTGAGCGGTTAAAACCTTCTAAACTTGGAGTTTGAATCACACAAAAAACATGTACCAAAGATGTCAATTAGCTCTTGTATATATTGAAATTTTTACTCATTGTGTTGTCAAGTGAAGACAATTGCCATATTCTTCAATGTTATAATCTCTGGTTTAGAAATAAAATTTACTGATGAAAATACTATTTGGTCCTTGTTGTGTCTGCTGTATACTGCTTCAGAACCCACGTAGAAACAATGTGATGACACAGCTAGGATTTACTGGTCTGAAATTCCCAGTGTGTACATAATGCTGCATTACTTTCACAGAACATGGCTGATGCACTCAGGGATGCCCTTGGAGGACTGAGAGCAACCAAGCAACCAGTATTCCCACTTTTTGGAGGTGGGACATGAATGTTGCAAAGTCATGCTTCACATCTAGCTGATAAAGGAGCTATGTGAACCACTCCTGACTAGTCAGCTCTAAAATTGTTGTAAATTATACCAGTTTCAGACTTAACCCAATTCAGGGAGATACAAAGGTTAGTCAAAGGCATGTGGAACTGAGCAGGAGAGAATGACACAGTATCTCAGGCAGAAATTTCCACTTGAAGAATAGAGATGCACAAAGATTTGGCTTTAGCCCATACGTGCTGTAAGAAATAGATGGCAGAAAAAAGATGGGACGGTCTCTGGAAACGTAAATACCTCTCAGCATAACAGACCCTGAGACCAATACTTATAGACACCAAACGGAAGGACAATTATTACTACTGGGGGTGAGGGGGAGGAGGACAGATGGGATAGGAAGCCCCATTTTGCTGAAAATAAAATAGCTGCACACCCTTAACTGAATTTCAAAGTGGATTTAAAAAGCTGTCCTGAAGTAACTACGTAATTTATAAACCTGATCACTAAAGTAGATTGTTATAATCCACAAAGCTCTCTTTAATCAGATTGCTAAAGTGTGTTTTCCTACAGAGCCTATTTGAACTTTGTAAATGAGAAACCTTACCTTAATTGGTTTTGAGCCTCTTTTATGCTTTCTCCGACGAATGAGTTTCTCCCTGTCCTGAAAAATTAGATTAAAAAGTTACTCTGTCTTGTCTTCTTTGCAGCTGTTAGAAGGCCAAATATACAGAGGAAATAAATAATAGAACTTCCAGTGACTCTCTCCATATGTTCAAACAGGAATCTAATTCCAGGTAGAAGGGAGGATTCATATCCAAATCTGTATGTGTGTCAGCTGAAAACTACCTGAAAAAAGCCCTTGTGCATTTGCCTTGAGCAGCTGTAAAACAACAGGAGCAGATGGATTGCCCTCTAAAATCACTGGAAGGCCTGGTGCATGGGTTTGGGCATTGCACAAGGGGCTGTCTGCCCTCCCTGACCTCCTCCCTGAGGAGATGCTGCCTCTGTCTCAAAGTCATTAAATGATGGGAGTGTTGATCTCACCACTCCTACTAATGATGTCTCAGAAGAGACAACAGCCTGTTTTGGAATCTTTCTCCTCAGTATCATAATGGAAACTCAGCTGACAAAGGAATTATCAGCATTAAATGACAGAAGAACTGGAAACCCACTGTCTAGCTGTACAGGCTTTTCCAGCACATGATAAGACACTGTGGGCCAGCCTCTTATTAAGGAAACTTTTAAAGCATGATTTAGTTATAATGGCAAAACACCTTGGCACAGCCCTGCCTTGTGAACATGTAGGTACCTTCCCAAGCTCCACAGTTCTTAGTCTGCATTCCTTTCTGGAGCTCAATTCACAGTGCTATGCTTTGAGTTGTAGGGGTTGATGCTCCACTACGAATTCAGTAAACTGCACACATGCACACCTACAGCTAAACATCTGCAAATGTTAAAAGAAGGTAAGGTATTAATGCTCAGACCTCTAGTTATAAGAAGAAATACTATCAGTGGTAAACTGTACACAGCAATCATTCCTAATTTCCTGGTGCTCTGGACGTACCCTTGTTAACTCATCAATTATGTTCTGCTGTTCTATGACCTGAAGCTTTAAAAATTCAGTTTCTTGTTCCTCATTAGCCTGATCCAGGTCATTGAGAGATCTTAATTTCTTTAGAGGAGGATGTGATGTTATTTTTTCTCTCTGTGGTAAGAAGAAAAGATAAAAGAGAGAAAATAAGATTCAGCAACTAAAAGACCACCTTTCAGTTAAAAACTAAACATTACCTTTCATTTAAGCTATATAGACCTTTAAATATGCTTCAGCTATACTGTTTTTTAATTAATGCACATCAGCGTTTCTTAACAATAAAGTAGCACAGCAAGGCTGAGTTCTTCAACCAGAATGACAAAGCTTTATCTATTTAGTTACAATGTGGCAATACAGCCTCTGCAGCCCTTTAAGGTCACATACCATAGCTCTTCCTTGGCCATGCATCAAGATGCCCCCACATGTGGCAAACAGAGTTGAACTTGCCCAGTGGGTAGGCATATAGTATCTACTCTCATGACCCCATGTCCTTACTGATACTCAATGCAGGACCATACACAGTGAGGCAATGGACATGCTTTACTCATGTGAAAGACATGCATCCAGTCAGACAAGGAAGAAAGGCAAAAACTGTGGTAACAGATATATTTTAACCACAGGTCAATATCCTGCCTGCTCCTGAGCATGTGTGGGAAAAGAGACAGCTAAAACCTCTGAGAATTACTCTAGGCACCCACAGCTTGTTAACTTTCATGATTTTGGCATCCATAGTGTGAAGAACAGATGTCAGGGAGCTAATTTAGCACATATATGCTGTCCACAGATACGCACCAGTGGTGCTGCCCACTAATGCCTAATCCATGCAGATTCCCAAGTCCTTTCTCTTTGCTGTAGGAGACTCCAAAGGACTGTGATCTGCACTACCACAACTGTGGAAGAATAATTCTGACCCATGACACCTGCAGTAAGTTTATCTGTCTCCTAGGTACGGGTAAATTGCAGAGTCTTAAAGTGGATTAACCATGTAACACTAAAGTCTTTTTTCTGTGAGACAAGAAAGTGAATCTGATCATCTCTTAGCCTGCTCAGGATAATGGCTACTACAAGTCAGGGCAAGGTCCATGAACACTCTTAGCAGGGAAAGTTGTCTCAGTCTGCCAGCTTACATCTGGCAACCCAGAACATCCACCTCCTTTTTCATTAATGCCAAAGCAACATCAGTGCATGTGTAGGAATATAGGGCCTGGAAGCAGACTGATAAGGCAATCCCATCTGAAGGATATGCAGACATAACTGCTTTGACCCCACTTCATATAGCCCTGACAGAGGAAATGTATAGCCCTAACCAAATTTAAACACCACCCTTCTCCCTTTCCCATATCCATCTACCATGGGTATATTTTATGGAAAGATTCTATGTGCTTAGTGCCATACCAGAAGTTTACTTTGTCATCATCAGCTCTAAAAAGAATGTGTGCATGATGCAAGAACATCATGCTGGCTGAAAACATCACTCTTAACAGCTTCCTTTTTGAGTTCCAGATGAAAAAAAGCACAGTAGGACATGCCTCAATGATATAACTATTTTTTTTTTCTTTTTTTCTATGAAACAATTGAAACTCAGTATTCTAACTTTGAGAATAGAATTAAAGACTGTGATTATGCATTCATGTAAATATATTGCCCACGTATGCATAATACACCATGTTATGGTATGTAAATCTATAATAATACAGACCTAACCATTCGCCGTATCTTAGCAATAGTATTACCCATAACATACAACACATATTCTTTATTTATATACATCATGCACTATGCAGATGTGGCCACCAACACATAGATCATCCAGTAATCCTCATTTTGCTCTTCAGTACCAACCATCTCTATATTTTCTTTAGTGACTGCTTTGAGTTTATCTTCCATGCGCTGCAAAGACTGCATAAGTTCATCATTTCTCTTTGTGAGGCACTTGTTCTTTTCCAGAAGAGGTTTACATTGTTTCTCAGCTTCTCGGACACGCTTCAACTGGATTGATAACAGCAATTAATAATTGTCATGAGAGACATGTGAATATACTTGTAATTTGCAATCTTGACATCTAGTTTGCAATTATGACATAAAGAACATTCAAGCCGGCTAAACTAATATGAAAGGAGTGCATTAAGATTTCTAGCTCAGGAATAAAATAAACCATCAAGAGTTGAACTTATCCTTAAGCAGAGAAGTAGGAATAGAAACAGGTTAAATAGCCAGGGTCCTGATTCAACACACAGGTATCACCACAGAGTAGAAAATCAGATAAAGAGATCAATTCACTGGTGTCAATTCTTCCTAGACTCAGTATTTAACTATTTTCAACCTGGTCAAATACTGGACTACAGACCTTATAGACAATATTTCATTTACAAGGTAAGTCTCACCATACACTGTTGTGTGCTCAAAAGGAGGGAACAGAAGCATTCACACAGAATCCTATAAGCCTTGCTGCCTTGACCTCCACTGTGATTCTGTACTCACATAACTTCAATGAAATTATTGTTTAATTCTAGGATAAAAAGTCCTCCTCAGCCTGATGGGCCTGATGGATGGACAAGGCATATTCATTACCAGCTTTATCCTCTTTGCCTTTCCCCATGGCTCTCAACCTCCTTTGTCTGCCAGTGCAAAAGCTCACATACCAGTTCATTTCGTTCATCCACAAGCAACGTGTTCCGGTCTTCCAGCTTCCGTATGGTGGCATTCAGCTCTGCTATCCTCTTCTGGTTTCTGCGCAAGTCCTGTACATGGGCAACAATGTCACATAGTTACTGGTTCTCTTCAAAATACATGCTTGGGAAAAGAATCCTTAAAAAACACATACCAGTCAACTTCAGCTGTCATCATCAACAAATTATCTTCAGGGACTTTTACAGTACTGAATATGTTGGCAAGTAAATATGTTGTTTTTTTTTTTTTTAGGAGGAAGTATCTGGTTTGGGGGATACTTTAATTGAAAATTTAAGCTGTTTTAAAAAATTAAGAGAAAACTACCAAACAGATGATAATTTTTTATGAAAGAGACAAAAAAGCGAAAAGATTCTAATTTTTATTGCCTTTTCCTATAGATTGCTTTTATTTACTGAGCCACTGCACCAGGTGAAACAGTCAGGACAACCCTTTCAGTATCAATTACATTTACTTTCTTATACCTCATTTGTATACATGTAAGTATGCTTTTATATATACACTGGTTGCGTAAACATGTTCAGTTTAGTCACACAATGGGTGACTTGCATTCTTTGTGAATGACACGGAAGGGCTGTCTGTGGGAAGACAAAGAGGAGGATCTCCTAAGAGTCTCATAGATTCTCCACCCCCAGCCTTCTCCTTGCCCCTCCATGCTCATCCTCCTAATTCTATCTGGTTCTGAGAGTGCATGCTATCCAGGCACTTTTGTTCATCGATGATTCTTTCAAAGGGGCACTGATTATTTAAGATGTGTTATATTTGTGAATAGAACAACTGATGAAAACCAACAGTACAAAGCTTTGTCCAACTAGCATGCCCTCTGAAGACCCTATGGACATTAACTTGTCAGTAGTGCATGAGTGGGAATGTTTTCCCAGGGCCTGAGAAAGTATGTCAGCAAGAAACACGCATCCATGCTTCTGTTTTGCAGGGACCAGTAAAACCTGCATACAGGGCTGCTGCAGTGCTCCGAACCATCTCCGGCCCTTCCAGGGATCTCTCTCTTGGGACTGCTCATGTTACACTCTGCCTCCTTCACCAAAAAGAGCTGTTCATCCAGAGCTTCCTTTTGCAGCTGCAGCTTCTGCACATAGCCTGTCTGTGTCTCCAGTTCTTTCTCCAATGAAAATATGATCCTGTCTTTAGCCTTGATCTCATCCATCTGAATGAAAGAAACATCAGAACAATATTACTGTGTGAAGGCAACAGCATTTCTCCAACTTATATTGTATGATTTACTTAAGAACAGTGACCACCCCTCAGATCTGCTCCACCATACTGCACCAGGCCTGTAAAACACCACAGTCTGAGCCATACCCATAATTTGGCACAGGAGCACATTCACTGAGCATTTTAGCAACAAAAGAATACACCTCCAGGATGCAGACTGTGAACTGGGGGGGCTGTATCATTCTTGACAGTTTAAATTACCATTTCTTTTACAATTGTCAATTCTTGAATTCCAATTTTCAAGCTAAAATTTCTACCGTTACAAGCAGGTCCAGCTCTCCACATGACAGTGTGTTCTGGTTCTGCATAGGACAAAGTTAATTTTTGCAGTAGCCAGGAGGGGCATGGACCCAGAGGTTTTTCTATACCATCTCATGTCATTTTCTGGGGATGGGGGAAGGGCTCCCTTCTGGATGAGGGTAGCATGGCTGTGGTCAGGTCACAGGCTGCGTGGTGAGCATTTTGCATGTAAGTCACTCTCCTCTCTCTTGTACATTTTTGTTATTAATATTGCAGCTGTTACTGTTTGTTTTCTTATTTCATTGCTGTGTCCAGTAAATTGGTCTTACTTCAATTCATGATCTCATCTTTACCTTTTGTGCCTCCAATTCTCCTCTCCAGCCCACTGCAGGGGATGGGGAGGGGGAGTGAACAAGCATCAGTATCGTTTGGAAAGTCTAAGTGGGAGCACAAACTGGGGAGTACCATTCCTGAACGACAACACAGGGAAACAATGCAACCTGCACCTTTGCTGGTGTGGGCCTCTTTTTGTTCATTTTCCACAGTTATTACTGAAGGCTACACCAAGGCCAACCCAAATCTCCTCTCCTGCCATGGTTTATTATGTTTAGGATACCATAATACAGACTGGAGAAACCAAAAAACTTCAAGTGCAGATGCAAATGCTTTATCTAACCCTTTGCACCTTGCATGTATTAACAAATCAAGGAGCCAAATCCTTATGGCCAATCACTCTCCTAATTTAAGATGTTAACTACCATCACCGT
Source organism: Eulacestoma nigropectus (assembly GCA_013397775.1). Taxonomy (NCBI): domain Eukaryota; kingdom Metazoa; phylum Chordata; class Aves; order Passeriformes; genus Eulacestoma; species Eulacestoma nigropectus. Next base: position 1,094,041 of record VZTE01001717.1, read on the forward strand.
GCTATAGCTGACTCACTGTGATCTATTTATTCCTGACAAATGACAGTGAGAAATTTGTAATACTTTTTCAAAGTGAGTTGCATTGCGGAGTTCTGTTACGCAGAAAAAGCTAAGAGACACAAAAGGCAAACTCAGTGCAGCCTAAGAGAACACATGAACTGTTTTCATTACTGACCAGGCGTCGAATATCCCTTTCACTCTCCCATTTGATCTTGGAAATGGCTTCCTGGTGGGACTGATGCTCACTCCGAAGATCGCCTGCCTTGATCTTATCAGCCTGGATCATATTGTTAAGGGCCTCATCTACCTGCTTTTTGGCAGACTTCAGTTCAGTAATTTCCTGCAGAAGCTTAAGGCGCTCAGAGTCAAACTGTTTTCTGGCCTCTTCACGAGCCTCAATAGTCAGCGCTGTCCGTACTTTATCGCTGCTGCCATCTCGCAGCGCACACAGTGCTGACTTGAGGCGCTGGATTTCACTGTCTCGAACTTTCACCATTCTTGTCATCTCCTGCTCATGCTGTTTGATGAGGTTCTCTCTCACAGCCTGCAGCTCCTTCATTTTCTCTTCATGGAGTTTGGCTTTTAGCTCTGTGATCTGCACGGTCTGCTTGCGCTGCTCCACTTCACGGATACGCTTTGTTTCTTGAGTCTTCTCTCTTTCGAGTTTAGCAACCTACATTGAGATAAAATGAAAGTCATCTGATACCAGTGTGACATTATCAAAACAAGCCCACCCAGACACATCCACGTCAAATTGAGAAAGACCCTGCTGAAACCCCAGACAATCCTCCACACTCCTAAAACAAAATATAGGCCAGCTCCTGAAGCATTCACGTAGATTACATTGTCTTAAACAAAATCCCTGTCTTCTCCAGGTGTCCTGCCTCACACAATGATGTACTTTTAATATTTCCTTAGGAAATAAGACTCCATGTATATGTGTGCATTTGTCTAAAAGCTTTTTAACCTAGCGGTCAAATTCACCAGAAAACTGGAGGGCTCAGAAATAGCAACATTCCTACAACTTTCACATACTTCTCCATTTGAGGGCCAGAGGTTTCTCCAACTTGTAGCTCAGTAAAATGGAGTCTTTTCCACGGAAGCCACAGGACATCCACAGTAAATGTTGTAAGTTGGGAAAGAATCAGACCACTGTTTTAGGAAAGAGTTATGTGGCCTCTGTTGAATTCTGTGATACCACTTTTTCCACGTTTGTCTCCTTCAGCAGACACTTTTATTTAAAACCAAACTCTCACTCACCTTAGATTTCTCCTGATGTAGCTCAATTTGAATGTCTGTTAGTTTAGTCCTGAGTTCCTCATTGGCAGCCTGTAGGGCAACAATCAGTGCCTCAGGCTTTTCGCCCTTGCTCCGTCCTTTTTTTGACATGGTTTCTTATCAGTGAGAGTCCACGTGCTTATTTCAAATATGGACTGCCATCCTTTTCTGTTCCTTTCAGTGCCAGTTAGTTCAGCAACTACTGCGTGACATTCCTTAAGGTCCTGGACTCGGATGCTTTGGAAGCCCTGTGGGAAATAAGACATACTATTATTTGTCAGTGGACACTGAAGCTGGACAGCTCATACGCTTATAGAACACAACAAGAGAGCTCCCATCTCCAAACACTGCAATCTTTGTCTGAAAACCTGCAAGGGAGATCCCAGCACAATCATGCTTCTGAACATCAGCCTGGCACACTTGTGGGAATTCCATGTTTGCCCTTTTTCTGTTCTCAGAAAGCGGCACCATGCATTGAAGAGAGGAGTTCATTTACCATAAAGATTAGTGCTGTTGGGAGTACAGGACTAGAAGGGACAGGTTATTTAATCCAATCCTTGCAGTCTGAGGTAACCACAAAGCAGACGCTTTAGTCTCAAGGATCTACCAACAATACCATTCTCATCCCCTTCCCAACCCCTGATCCCCTGCAAGATCCTGTGCCAAACTCAAGACTCTCCACAATACTTCTACCATCTGTCACCGCAGGAAAGGGCAAGTGAAGTCCTCAGGAGCATTCCAGGTCTCTGTAGAAGCAGAAAACTAATAACATGTAAGGGCCTGTTCAGACCAGAAACTGTCCCCATGGAGTGAGAAATGAGTGCCTATGGCTTTTGGAGGATTAAGAAGCAAGAAATGACAATATCACACCGTAATCTAGCAATTGGGGTTCTAACATCTGGTTATTAACAGTATAAAATAAAATTCTAGACATTAGACAAACATCATCATTATCCCTGTATTCATTTTAATATGATAGCATTATTATTCCCATTTTGGCTGCTAGCTGAGAGAATGTTTGGAGATCTAGTATATCAGTCTGCAGATGGGCAGAGCACTGAAACCTTAAGACTGCAAAGAAGGGGACAGAGCATAGTGTACTGGTTGTGGTAAAACTTTCCAGCAAAAATGATCAGTGCTCCAATGTTAGATTCCAGGCAAGCTTTCCTGCATTATTGTCAGGTTGCACATTAATTTTTATATTTTATTTGCTTTAGGTACAAAACATAAATAGAATCATAATCTCCTGTGTTAAAATAGAAGTAAAGAGACCTCCAAATATGAAAGCCTGTTTCATATTTGAACTCAACAAAAACTTGCATGCATCAGCAGAAGGAAGGACAAGAAAAGAACTTAATTTCCCTGTGTTTCAAGAGGGAATTTTGAGGCTGTTCCAGTAAGTCAACCAAACAGTCGTCTGAAGGCATTTCCTGGGCACTTTACTCACTCCTGTTCTTCTCTAGAGTGCTACAACGACAGCATCAGGACATTCTGACAGCAGCTTAATACTAAGGCTGATAGAGAAAGATCACTTGCAAGCTGCAGGCCACTTTCCCTCTCATGTTCCAGCTGTGAAGTGCTGTTTGTACATTTGAGACCATCCACAAACCTTGTTTAGCCAGAAAATAATATGGGATTTGCCATCAGTATCACAAAGCAAAGCAGGCAAAGTACAGTAACAAATCTCCTGTTATGTACAGTGATACAGTCAGTATGGAAACTGAAATGACCTAGGGATTCTGACTTGCATTTCAGAACAAAAGGTCCTGTTTCAGCAATATTTCCATTCAAAGTCACAGGAGCATTCTCACACACTAAAAAGTTCTCAAAATTAAGGCTGTCCCAGTTAGTTATTACATGCCATAGAGGTAAGTGCAAAAATTTTAGATGTAGTCTCTGCCCCAAAAATCACTTTCCAAAACACAGAAAAACCTGTCCCTTTTCTAACACCAGATGCTGCTGTCCATTTTGACTGCACAGCATGCTTCTGTACCACAGCCATCACAGTCCCTTATCTTAATACATCTCCCAGCAGGCCTCATTACAGAAGAATATGCATATAGCTGTACATTTTTAGCAAGTAGAAAAATTGCTAATTATGCAACAGCTGCCCAATACGAGAACCACCAAATGCAAGAGGCATCTGAAATAGCAAAACTCATAGACACTTGTGTGAAATAACTTTACAGGAGAACCACTGCAAAACTGGTTCCAGCCCCATGATAAGAAGTTCCAAAGGAATAGATATCCAATTGCCTACCCAAGTACAGCTAAAAAAAAATCATACTTAAAATATGAAAAAATGCCTGCAGTTGAAAACAACTTTACCAGTCTGTACTGTACAGTGCTAAAGTAAAAGGGAACTTCGTCATTGACTGGAACAGGAGCAGAAACAGGAGACCAATATGTCTCCCATGGTAACTAAAACCATAAAATGTACTTAGAGATGAGCCTGGGGAACTTAGAAAAAAGAAGGAAACAGATTTCTATTAACTCTTAGAATCTTAATCAGCCATACTGCCTTTCATCTTGACGAATGAATAAATCAATGAACTCCCATTTCTTCTTGCTCTTTGAACAATGCCACATATGTACCAGAATGCTGCAGTGATGAGTGGGTAAGGATGGGGTGAGAATTCATAGCTCTGATCTGACTAAGAACATTTCAACAGTGTTAAGCAGTATCCAGACTGTTCATAATAACACATCTTAATTTTCTTTCCCAAGAGAGATCCAGAGAAGTACCGTTTAGCCCAATTAAATTTTAAATATGAAATCACGTTTAAAGTAAAACATAACTGAACAGTTCCCTTTGTTGCATAGGTGCTATCTGCTCTAGGTGTTTGTTGAAGATGGGCACAAGTACCCAGGCCTCATCTCTGCTGAGTAACCTCTCTGATTTGGATGCTTGGGCTGTTTTCAGTGTCACTCCAGCTCTCTTTACCAGAGTCTTGAATGCTAAAAGACATATATTGTAATCCTAGGTGTGCGGCATTTTAGACTGGGATTCAAATGAAAAGAACTTGGAACACAGTAGACAAGACTGTGCAGGGCAAGCTGGAGAGAAGAACAGAAAATACTCACTGACAGGTGTTGCATGATGAATATAATTGCACTACAGTTCAAAGTGGTGATTTATCAGACCCAGGCACAGGACTCTAGAACACCTTGGGTTATTGTGAAAATCAAGAACAGACTCAGCAGTCTTTTCTTTTTCCAAACAGGAAGAAGGTATCTGAGCTAAGAGATTTATGGAATACCTTTCGAGTCAAAGCAAAGGAATGGAAACAAATGCTGCCCACACTAAGTGAAGTGTAGCTTGGCTGAATAGTTGGTGTAGGTTGCTACACTGTGGCTGAACTTCGTATTTGAGAAATGTTTGTTTGTGGGATGTAAGTCTACCAAGGGGAAAAAAATGATAACCAATCATGATTATAACGTACATTTTAGAAGTATTTGTTTTAAATAAAAGCATGTATCTACCTATAAAATATAGAGTGAAGTATTCTGGATAATTATATCACCCCAGGTTTTTGTTTTACTAGGCACACCAAGCTATTTCAGACACATTGTACTGATCTTGAAGTTAAACATGACATGCACAACACTTCGTTTTATCAAGAAACAGCAGATCAAAATGTGGCAGAATAGAATAACTTCTGCTCAGGCCTTGTTTTTTTGATCTCATTCCACATGATGAAATTTCAAATACTTAAAACATTTTCTGCCTTTCCAATGCAGGAGGTAAATTATGCCAACTATTTTACCACTTCTGTAATAAAATGAAGTGTTCGGAGATGTTGTGATGTGTCAGCCATATTGCCAACTATCATATTTGCTCTGAGTTAGGATAAAATAAACTCTGTACATGATTGTGAGGAAGTGATATTCACAGACTTTGAGCCCTCTACAGTGATGTGCTCCATGTAATTTTATCATATCCCACAATGCTAAGATGCAAGTGCAGTAACAAGCTGGGATGGACACAGGGCGGGGTTAGATTGGACATAAGGAAGAAATTCTTACTTGTGAGGGTGGTGAGGGCCTGGCAGAAGTTGCCCGGAGAAGCTGTGGCTGCCCCATCCCCAAGGCCAGGCTGGATGGGACTGGGAGCAACCTGGTCTAGTGGAAGGTGTCCCTGCCCAGGGCAGAGGGGTGGAATGAGATGGGCTTTAAACTCAAACCTTCTATGATTCTATGACCTGAACACCGTGGCCTTTTCCTGGCTAGAAATTAAACAATTCCATGAAGTTTTCACGTTTCCTAGAATACCCTTTGGTAGTGCTGCAGCTTTCACTAGTAGAATCACCAAGTTTGTAGACTTCTCATTCAGGCAATTGCTTGGCACTTCCCATATATGTATAAACATATATATATATATATATATATATATAGGGGATTATATGCTGTTTTCTTTAACGACACACAGGTTATTTCTGACAAATTTTAAGTGACAGAGGACAATGTTTTACTAGGACTGGATCAGATGTTTCAGTTGCAAGTACCTTGAATATTCCTTGCCATCCATACCTCCTTTTTTCCAGGTCCTTGAAAAGTTATTTTAATAATGAGCACATTAAAAAATATTATTTTCTTTTCTGCCTCTCTCACTTGCAAAGGAGGTCACAGAAGATTTTTTTTTTCAAATGTCATCTCCACCTCTAACCTATGCAGATCCCTAACAAGTTATTCTGGCATAGCAAAGTTTAAAGTTCTTTTCAGTTACCAAAATCCTCACTAAAAAAATATATCGCTATACTTCATGGAGGGAACTTTCATTCTTAGCCACCTAGCAGACTTACTGGACATCTCATATGTACTGTTTGTAGTGGTGTGAAATAAATGGATAGCCTCCATTTGCCAGTATCCTCTTGTAAAAGGATACTCAAAGGAAAATAAATTGCCTTTCGGCAGGCTATGTCATCCAGGAGGTCTAAGCACATACAGTATTTTTAAAAGCCTACCTGTATAGAAATAAAAAGTAAGTAGCTTCAGCAGCCACTTACTGTGCTTCCTTGGCATCTCTCAATGGCTAATGTATCTCAAACATGAGCATGACTTAAATGACCTGACAGCAAATACCCTTCTCCTACATGTCTCCATGGCAGGTAGAAATATATTCCTGACTAACAAGCAAGCACACCCAGCTACCATGAGGGCAACACAGGATTAGACATTTCTGTACCTTTGCACGCGTCAAAAAATGGAGCAGTTCTTCAATGTATGACAGCTCCTTTTAGATTGGACGTATTCTTATTCACTTTTGGAAGCAATAGGTTAGATAAGGGCAATGGCATAGACACAATAAACAAAAAGACAAACCATGTTAAGCTTAGATCAGGCTAGAATTAGGAACAGAAAACAATGACCAAGAGACAAGCATGTATTAAAGCACTAAAAAGCCACACAGAAGTCCAATGTCATAGGAATATTTACTGACATGCAGTAGAACAAATATAATACTTTGTCATACTGCAAAAAGTAAGGAGAAAGATCAGGCTTGTAGTTTTGTTTCCAAATCTAACAATGCTATGCTTTATTATCAATGTTATTTACTTCTTTGTTCCCCCAAAGACCTTGGTGTCATCAATAAAGAAAAGACAATTATCTGCATAACACATCAAGGTTTTCACAGAGCCCCATAAGTTCACAATATCACCCTACTAACCAGAGGGCTGCATCTCTCCCTAAAATTGTACTGGCCCTTTTGAGTCTGAAGGCGTCATATTCTACACCAGATCATAATTAAGACTGTAAGACAAATCTGCTCTGTGTAATTTCTAAATCTCTTCCTTTCTCAGCATTAAAAAATTAGAAAGTGCCGCAGGATAGGGAGAAGGAAGAAAAAAGGTCGAATCTAGGTAGATTTCAACACAGTCTCCAAATCTAGAGCTGGTTTAAAAAAAGTCATAATTTGTGTAGTGTGAAAAATCTTGGAAGTTAAGAATTTCCCTGCCTAACAGAAAATAAATTGAAACCTTGATATTTTTCTTTCAGAAATATTTAAAGTGTCTTACTAAAATGCCCTGCTATTGTGAAATCAATGCATCATTGCTGAGAATATTAGTTCGATTTATACACTGTCACACTTAAAAATGAAACAGCTGTGTCAAAACCAGGCAACTCCTTCAAATCATACACTAATTAAACACTGTTGAAAATGGTAGCAAAAATGTCGCTTCAGTTCACACCACCTGTGAGTTTTGCCAAGATTTATTTACTGAAACTGATATCAACTGGTTGTCTGGCAGAACAGCTTTTACAGCATAAAGAAAAGATTATAACCAATAGCAGCCACTCTTCCTCAGCTTCCATTCTCAAGCTGACCTACACAATTGCAAGTCAAACTTGCTGCTCTCAGGAGAAAGGAAAGCAGCCTGAAGAAGCTGCAAACCCTTGTCAGATTGGATTCTGTTGGGCAGTATTGCTAGACATATATTTATAACCACATCATCACTGCATGCTAACTCTGGAAAAGACTCTGCCTTTATAAGTTATTGTCTGCCCAGTCCCTTGCCAGGTTTGGATTTTGTGACCTGACTGAACCTCAGCTGGGGTTCCGAACCTCACTGGCCTTTCTGTAAGTGCTAATGTTTCCCTTGTGCAACAGAGTGAGGTGCTCAAAGTAAATCTGCTCGCTGTTCAGACTAGTGCACTTTATTCCTTGAGACTTATCAGAAAGGAAAAAGCATCGGTCTTCCAGAGCAGGGGGGCAGTTTCAGAGAACATACAACTGAGCAAACTGTGCAGTTCAGCCCAAATGACAATCACTTCTTACCAGTGTGTAGAAGTTAACAGCTCAGTGAACTAATACATATAACCTGTTCTATCAACAATGAGAAACAGGGCACATGCCAAGTTTGCTTACATACTCCCGGTATTTGATAGTCCTCTTCCGCAGAAGTCCCTATTACAAGGAAGAACATACTTTTAGAAGGATGTTAGTACAAGCACCAGCTCATTTGTATGTCAATTTCAAGGATCAGCTGGTCACCTCTAACAGAGCATCTCTCACTGACTCCTCCAAAATCTGCAGTCTCAAGAGGAAGTTTCTCGGAATAACATAAAACCCAAAGTATTAGGGAGGGACTATCAGGAATTTTTGAATTGTCTCATTTGCATGATCATTTACATCCTACTAAAGAGGAACTTGCCACATGGGCAAATAATTTTATCGCCAACGAACAAGGTGTGTATAGCTAAAATTGCAATTAAAAGAAAGCGGCTTTTATTTTTCTTACACATAGGAAAGATCTGCCTCCATCTGAGCTCATACCAAGGGTCATACTTTAATTTCAGTTATAATTTTCTGTTTTCTGAGGGCAAGAGCAGATAGAAACCCTAACTCATACATGTGTTCCTCCCAACACCTTGCTCTCAGACACTTGGTTCTGCTCAAGGAGTGGCTCCACTCTGAAGTGGATTTAGCTATGTGAACAAGTAAAAACTCTGATCTAAACCTGTTCTTCTCTGGGTCCAGAGCCAGCATTTCAGCTCTTGCCAAGATAACGATTAACATGCTAATTTGGAACCCCACTGACCTAACTCTCTATCAGAACAGGCTGCTGTGATTCAGGTTAGTAACCCTAACATGAGGGGGCTTCCAAATCACAACTGCTGATCCAAGCACCCTGGTTCTAGATCCCAATCCTGACTCTAGAACCAGAACTCCAGAACATGGCAAGCATGATGCAAGTATGATGCAAGTATCATGTGAAGCTTTTTCATCCTTGGCAAATCCTCATGACCTTTCTGTGCTTCACCACCTCTGCCAACAATCTGCAACAATTTTGAGAGAGGCATTTTGTACTCCCACAAAATGGTGAAAATCCCTTGGAACTAGAGGAGCAGTTCCAGTGCTTACACGCTGGACATTTCATCCCAGCAGCCAGACTGGGGTCATGCTTGTTCATTGATCCAGTCTTAAGCAATACGTTAAGGAAATAATATTTCCACAAAAGCTAATTCCCATCACTGCACCAACTCTGTTAGTTACAAGGGGAACACCGGCCATACACAACTCCCTATGTCTCCAAAACCTGTCTCATTTGCCTAGTGGGATTTGAATGAATCCTAAATTAAGTCTTTGCTTTGGCTTCTATTTACCAGGTTTCATCTATGTTTTGCATTTTTCCAGAATAAAATTCAAGCCCTAATTATTGCATACCATCCTGTGCGTGTTATGCCACATAATAAAATACATAATTAACGAAAACTGTGATTAAAAGCATGATTTACATTATTTTCGTATTACATCATAATTCAGCATGCCAACATCAACCCAAAAACTCAGCTCAGACTGATAAACAGCTCTTGAGGACAAATCCTAACCATGCTCTGATTTTGACTGCACAAAAATCACTGTACTGTAATTAGATTTCTAATCAATACTACAATAATTCTCAGGAATATTAAAATACCTTCTGAACTGAGCTCACAATATCCCTTGGATATGGGGTTTTATACAAGGAATACAGGATGAATCTGGTGCTGCTAGGCTGCTCATGCTAAAATTACCAATGGCCCTTGCTCTAAAACATGAACCAAAAAAACCCTATCCAAGTAGCTGGCGACTCCATGGAAACAGTAAAAAGGGGACAGAAGCATTATTGTTACCCGCAGCAAAGCTAAGTAGATTTGTTAAAACAATATTCTAGTATTCTGTGGCTAAAATACCATCTGTCTCTTTCTCACACAGTTATTTTCTTGAGGCTGGCATAACACAATGCCCACTGAGAACATTATCAGTGAAAAAGAAAATCCTGCCCTATACCAAAAGGAAATGGACATTTTCCAGAATCAGTACTTTTCAGCATAAGATGCAAACGGATACTGACTGGAGACTCTACTTAAGAATGGCAGGATTGTCAGAACAAGGACCAAGCTTCATCAATCTGCCCAGCTCACCGCAAGATGGGGGCCTAACAAAACAATTCAGAGGTTTTGTACTTTGCGCATTATTTTATGCAAGTAGATCACACTCCACCACCAGACAACACACACCACCTGGAAGAGAAACACTGCAATTCGTGGAGTTTAACGTGTCAGACTCTCCTCTATTTGATTTTAACAACCAAACAAAACCCTCTTTTATTTAACTGAAATGCATATAAACAAGAAAACAACAGTGAGGGGAAGTTCATGCCCCAGATCCTTTTTCTGAAAACTCTTCCTTTTCGTTCTAAGGCCATATGAATGATCACCTCTTGTCTTACAGATCACCAGAGGAAGCTATCTTACATTCACTCCTAAAAATTGTCAGATATTTAAGTAATTTCTCTACTTAAAGCAGTAAGGTTAACTTTGGAAGTTTTTACCATTTTTAGCTCAGCTCTTGATACAGCCAATAAACGCAGACATTTCAGAACAGATCAGAAAAAAAATCAGCACTCTGCTCTCCCACACTAACTTTTAACAGCACAGCTCTCTACAATGAACTGTTTTCTTTTTTGAATACCTTACTTCCAACCAGATTACTACCTTCTTGCAGTTTCTTATCAGCTTGCAGTTCAATATGGTTTCAAAAAATGTATTTTCTTCTCCCACTCTATTGTCATTAATGCCTTAAAGAACCTTATGTACACACTGCTCTAAGTTCCCATATCCTGCATCCCTCTTACCTTTCCTTCCATTTTCTGTGAAAAGAATATGAATGTTCCCATTACCAGGGAAGTTCAGCAAAAACTAAGCAAACAGTTTGTCTCTTCACATTAGCTTTCCAGCAGAAATGAAAACACATATTTTACATTAGTCACTTCTATACATCTTTTAGAGCCAAAATACCTCTAAAAATAAAAACATTACAAGCAATGTTTTTTTCTCATTTGTGAATTGTTGTGAATCTTACCTTTCTATTGTATGGGGAAAGATAGGTTCCTTTGTCATCCCTAGAGTCTGTGAACTCTTTAAGAATGGTCTGAAACAACAGAAACTTTTTTCCACCAGTGGCATTGCTCAGCTGAGAAAGAAGTACCCGTCATGCTTTTGCCCATGTTTTCCAACAAAACAAACCAAATGAAAACGTACCATGTATCATCACACATGCTGACTTAAGTAGCTCTGTTCATAATGGGAAGAACAGAACTTGACAAACAAACAACTAGAATAAAGTGAAACTCATGTTAAATGTAGAATTTATCCTTACAGTTTACTATTTAAAAAGTACCCCTGAAAACTTACAGGATGATATTTAGCTGAACTGTACTGCTTTAAAAATGGAAGCACCAGCTTCCATTTGTATGATAATGACCAGGGCAGCAGTTTTCTCCTCCCATATAAGGAGGTGATGAGCTGGATTCTCAGCTGGAAAAGGTGTAAGCATGAAACACCACCCATTAGATCCAGCTGAGATGCTGGTTCATACACGATGTGACAAAGCACAAAAAAAAATTAAGATATTTCACTTACAAGACATTCAGGATACTGTCCTGAACATGCAGACTTTCATTAAGGCTGAAACCAGAAAAATATTTTATGGTAATTTCAGAGAGATTTGAATAAGCATTAAGCTACTGTATATAATTTCAAATAAATTTCAAGGACAATGCTTAAATCCTCATTGAGTTCACCTAACACAGGCTACAATGCAGGTCATGGACATCCACGGCATATTCCAAGAAAACAGCAACATGTAGGTCACGTTGTGACCCACAAAAAATCCATGACATAGTGCAGAAGGGATCTGCAAGCACGCAGCCTTGCTGGACATCACTGGGGCAGTGATCCAACCACAGTGAAGGCACAGATGTTTGTCAGCTATCCACTGTGCCTCTGAAACATGTACTGGACACACGCTAAACTTACAGGTTTGTTCTTGAAAGCGCTTCCAAATTAATTATACAGTCTTTCCTTAGTTATAAGCTACCAAATAGTAATCAGCACAATTGTTCTTTCAGACGTAAATAATCCAATCTTTTTCCAGTGCAACAGTCCCCACATACTCTTTCTCCACCTAAGACTGATTGTAACGGATCACAATTTCCTGTCAGAGAGGGGATATGAAAATGGGATATTATTAAGGGCTGTATTAAATAAAGCAGATTCTCAAAAAATGACTGCGTTTCATTTTGTTCCTCACCAATGCACAGAGATGGAATGGAGCAGCTTACAAAACCTTAAATATTAAGTACAAATTAATACAGTGGAAAAACCCCCCAAGGACTTACCTACAAATCACAGAACTTAAAACAAAAATCACATTCATATTCATGAAAATCTATGTGTATATTATGTATTAACACAATTTTAAGCCTTTTTAAAAATTTTGTACACCAAGCCTACCCCAAATACATGCCAAACAGTACAGTATTGATTCTAATTAATTTCTATCACTTGTAACATTAAGAGTTCTTAGGATTTTGCTTACATGATAGAAATGAAAAATTAGAAGTATTTCTGCACCCATTAAAAAAAATCAGCTTAGTGTATATTAGCAAACCAGTGCACATACAGGAAAAAAAACAAAATCCAGAAGCCCCGACTCCACCATTTCCCCCAGCTTTATTTGCCCACTTATTACTGGTTACTCTAAACCACCTGGGACCTCAATGCAATTTTCAACAACTGTTTCTTCTTCTTTTCAGTTTTAATTTCCATGTTATTTAGGCCTTTTGCTTATAGTCTATGCAATGTAAGGTTTAACAAGTCTTTCCCTTAAACATTTGAAGGAATAATATAATATACAATTTCAAAAAATTAAACTAATAGCTTGAGAAATTGAGTACAGTGGTGAAGATACCTCCTGGAGGAGATGGAAGGAATGTATAAAACGAAAACGTGAGACAACATGCATTTTAGCATCAGCTGTTCGCAATTAATTCGAATAGTTCATTATTTTTTATAAAATAATCTGAGATGCTGTTATACCTTGCATTATCATTTTTAACATAAAAGAAGATCTGGCATACCATACCAGCTCTTCTGTCCTAATAATTTTCTGAGGTACATCAGTCTGCTTTATTATTCATTACAGTACATTTAATCCAAAGTTAGAAATGGAATTGTCCATTCCATTCCATATCCAGTCTTCATTTGGATTCTTATTTGTTAAACTGTTAACTAATAAGGTTTCGTCGCGCAGCTATGTACTAAAATGAGTGCTGCACTTGTGTGCCTCTTTCTCGTGTAATGTTGCTGTGTGGATGGTTACATATATCAGTTCACTTTGCTTCTCTTCTGACCACTGCTGATGCAGATTGTTCACATAGGGAAATGTGATGTCCAAATATGATCTTCCAGAGAAAGCGCAGATCCTAAAGCTTCCAGGATGTGTGACAGTTTCTCAGCAACCCACCAGTGATCCAAATGCATGGCAAGCAAAGCATACAGCATCATCAGTTCCAGAGAGAACTGAAAGCCCGTGTTCCCAAAACCACTTGCACGTATTATTTTTTCTTTCAAGTTCCTCATCGGACGTTTCAAAGTCCAAACTGCAGACTGTGATCCACACTGTTCTGCCATTACCAAAAAAGCTGTGTTTATGCTCATTTGACCTGACAGCGTTCAGTGTGGCCACACCATAGAGCTGTCTCATATTTTTTTCCAGCATGCCGTTGAATTTTCTATTTAGAGCCCTACCTCCTGGAGCAAAGATTTCTAGTCCTCATATTTTAAAGAAGACATTCAAATAGACCTTAAAGATACAGAAACTAGAAGTACTACCAAAATTACATTTTCTACTCTCATGGATTCCAGATTTTGAGAGCTGATGACAGAACTGCACAGATGCTTTACACAGACCTATAAAGAGAAGGCAGTAGAGAATCCATCTCTGAAGATGGAAAGATAAATTTGTTATAATCTGATAAAGACCTGACCTTGAAGGGATATAGATTTAAAGAGGAACTTTGAAGATGTCACCGGCTTGGAAATAAGGAAGCTATTGATTTAGAAACACATAATGCAAACATGTAATTATAAATTCAAGCAAATAATATTAACATAAATATTTTAAAAATTGGTTTTTAAAACAAAAACATTTGGTTTGCAGTCTTGTAGTACAAATATTGCACTGCCATGCACTAAGATTAAAGAGAAATCTGACAGAACCTAGAAGATAGGACATCACGGAAAGTGAGTCAAAATTCGGGCATCTGGTAAGGACTATTTTGCTGCTTCGCAACTTCACAAAGCCAATAGAATGCAACGTATTTACCACTATTAAAAATTACCATGACTGAGTAGTGAAAGCAGCTTCAGGCTCACACACTTTGGTTAAAAAGCAGAGGGGAAAACCCTTGAAGTTATCATTAACAAACAACTTGGATTTTAACTGCTCAAGCTACATCTGAGTTATACCAGCCTTACAACAGTAGAATCCATTATCACACCTTTGTTACAGTTGGAGGACTAATTTTGTCTAACTTTCTAAACCACAATATCAACTATTAAATGAATGAATAGAGATCAAAATTGAAAATTATTCTGGGCATCATTCTACAGGTACAAATCACAGCATTTTTCTGACTTGAATACCCTGTAATTACAGAGAACTTACGCAGCATCTTTCCAGCTACACTGAAGTCTTGATAGTAAAAAGTCTACCAGAACCCAGCATACATTTACAAATTAAAATAGCCAATCACCTCCTTAAAACACAACCATACATAACCATACGTAACCATCCATACATAAGCTCCACCTTACGTTCAATTCTTAATGTGCAGGATATTGAATTTCTTATTCGGAAGATTATTTAGCTGGGAATGGCCGTTGAAAGCAGAGGGATTATCAGAAGCCACTGAAAGGTGACAGGGGCAAGGTTCTCAGAAGGGAGGCTGAGTCAATGCATTAGCAATATCACAGAGCCTGAAATTATGCTTGGGGAGGACACTGGAAATACCTGGCTCAAAATCATCTCCAAGGTGAGAGACGCATTTCTCTACCTTAGGCACTACCGGAATAGACAGTCAGAGAGCAGAAGGTGGAAAGGTTGCAGTATCTGTCACTGACAGCCTACTCCTTTCCACTAGGAGTTCTGCTGACAAGCAGGGAATTCCAGCAGACCACCAAGTTGCCACAGTTCCGGGAAACGGATAAAGCCAAAGGGGCAATCCATCAACAGCTCCTGGCAGCCACCTCCACTGGATAACTCCTATGGAAACCCCAGCAAAAACTTTCTAGCCTTTCCTCCTTGAGATTTTGCTTCCTGTGGAAGCAAAAGTGGAACTGGTTCCAATCACACAACTTGATTAGAATCACGGAATATCTCAAGTTGAAAGGGACTCATAAGAACCACTGAGTCCAACTCCCTGCTTCTCACATGACCACTTAATACTAAACCACATGACTAAGAGCATCATTCAGATGGTCCTTGAACTCTGATAGGTTTAGTGCCCCGAGCACTTCCCTGGAAAGTCTGTTCCAGTACTCAACCACCCTCTCGGTGAAGCAGCTTTTCCTACTGTCCAGTCTGAACCTCCCCTGATGAAGCTTCATTCCATTTCCTTGTGTTCTACTGCTGGTAAGCAGAGAGAGGAGATCAGAACCTCCCCCTCTACTGACCCCCTTGAGGAAGCTGTAGACTGTGATGGGGTCACCCCTCAGCCTTCTCTTCTCTAAGTTGAACAAAGCAAATGTCATCAGCTGCTCCTCCTAAGCCTTGTCCTCAAGGCCTTTCACCATCTTGGTCACCCTGCTCTGGACACACTCTCATAGCTTGAGGTTGTTCTTGTATCGAGGTGCCCATGGCACCTTTTGATTGACACAGAACTACTGATAGAGCACTTGTCTTATGCCCTCTTCAACAATGACCATCTCACCACTCCCAGTTTTCACCAAAATCATACCCACTCCTAGAAAACCTTTTAAAATCACCAGGCTTCACCTCACTGAAGTACCTATCTGAGCCACGGTGAGTGCCACTACAGGTAGCATTTATAGCACAACGGGCCTGCGTTTGAAATTCCTATGCAGAGCAGCAGGCCAGATCAATAGAAACAAAACCTGAGTCAGAGCAGAAGCAATAAACCTCACATTATTGCCGGAAAAGGAACAAAACATTCTCCTGATGGGCTTCCCTGATGCTTAGACCAAGCATGATACCTGCACCACAGCAGAATCTGACCCAGCAAATCAGAGACGCTGAGAATGGGAGTCCAACATATCACCTTACAGTGATGCACAGGTCAGCATCAGAATGCAAACGTTTTTTAAAAAGAGGTCAAATTAAATTTTTAAAATACCTAAGTTACTATGTTCCCAGCCTGTAAGGTATGAGCAGCATCTTTTAAATATTTGCATTCATAGCAAAAACCAGAAACAAGCTACAAATGAGCATGCAGTGCCATAAGGTTAGCTCAAATGTAGCATCTAGATCTGTCATAAGTGGTCGAAACTGACGAATGGCAATCCGGTAATTTAACCATAAACTGCACACCAGTCCAAGAGGCAGGTTTCCTCGATCAGTGGCTGTGAAAAAGGCATGCACTGCATGTACAAAGAGATGCATTCTGCGGGGTCTGTGTTTGCAAGACAGAATGTCTTCTCACACATAGACACGCCAGCCCTGACAACCCAGGACAGGTACAGGTGCAGTTCTTAACATTCTGCTGGGCAGGAAGCCTTGTATACCGCCGTGGGAGCGGTGGAGCGGGCGCAGATGCACCACGAGTGGAAACGAGCACAGAGAGCGCCTGCAGGGCCGCGCTGGCCTCGCTCCGCTCGGGCTCCGCCGCGCCGAGGCCCAGCCCGGGCTCCGCCGATCGCCCCAGCCCCGGAGCATCCCTTCCCTTCCCTGCCCCAGGCGCCGCACCCAGCGCGCCGCGCCCGCATCGGGCGGACAATGACCGGTGGGCATACAATGGTGCAGGGCCGGCGGGAGGCTGAGGCGGCTGCGGGCTGCGCCTGCCACACCTCTCCCGCCATCTCCTCTCCATCACCAGCGCCGGNNNNCGGCCCCCGCCCGCGCTCCCCTCCCTTCCCGTCCATCACCTCCATCGCTCCCTCTCCCCCGCCGCGCCGCCACGCCAGCCCCCCGCAGCCGGCCGGTCATTGTTCTACCGCCGCGGGCACCGGGCGACCCTTCTGGCCGCCGCCGCTCACCGTGCCGCCAGGGAAAGATGCCGAACGACGAAGGATGAGTACGGCGCATCCATCTTCCTGCCGCCGTGGCGGCTCCAGCGCCCGCACCGGCCCCGCTGCCTCCTGCGCGCCGAC